>JAZKJV010010101.1:0-513360 GCA_037367405.1 Ottelia alismoides
GATACCAGCTAGAGCAGATGCGAGACCCGGACGATGCTGTTGCTGAGTTGAGAGCGCACTCCGTTGGTGACCAGAGAGAGCAGTGGAGATTAGCAGACATATCCTATTCCGAAGGGATGGAGGAGCAGATAGCACATGGAGATCAGTCAGCTTCTACATTAGGTCCATTCGTGTTGGATTTGGATTACGTTCAGCGACTGCCGACATTTTCAGGAGAGGCGCACGAGGAGCCGTATCTTCACCTGTCAGCTTTCGAGGAGTTTTGTAGAGCACATAGATATTCAGATGTCACTGCAGATGAGCTGATGAGCAGGACCTTCCCATTTACGCTTCACGACAGAGCCATGAGATGGCACCGACGATTGGGGAGGACATTCGAGACGTGGGGAGAGCTACGCCGAGAGTTCTTACAGAGATACTTTCCTCCACGTAGAGCAGAGTTTATGCGGTCTTTGATCATGGACTTTTCAGTTGACCCCCAGGAGCCATTGCACGAGGCATGGCCGAGGTTTCTTGACCTCTTGAGGAGATTTCCAGAGCACGGACTTCCACTTACAGACTTGATAGAGATCTCCATGCGGGGGATGACCGCGGAGCAGATAGCACTGGTGATTACCACATGTGGCGGTTCACACCGCAGTTCCGACATACACTTCCTGGATACCATCTCGAGGTTACTTTCACAGAGATCTTCTTCGCGAGATGCCATGGTCGGGACAACACATGTGGACGATGTTGTACCAGTGCGGTGTGTCACTTTACATAGTGATTCAGCTTCTACACACCAGTCCGAGGATTTGGATGATGCTGCACCATTGACAGAGGAGATGACAGCGATAGCAGAGGTTCGGACCCAGAGTCCACTTGAGTTCCCGTTGGCTTTCCAGTTGGAGTTCGAGTCAGCCCCAGAGTTTCCTGTTGACGAGTCTTGGATATCAGATCTTCTGATACTCCAGGAGCCGGAGGAGCCCCAGCTTTTGCAGCCATTGATTCAGACACTTCAGCTTCCAGTCCCGGAGGAGTCAGTCTCCTTCCTGCAGAGACACTTCTCGGATGCAGTCAGTTACCAGGACTCAGCCCAGCAGCCACAGCTTGAGGATGGACACCACTTTGAGAGTACAGACACTGAGAGTCCCGTCTTCGAGCCTTTTGTCCTCCACTTCGTTGAGATAGATACACTTCCTGAGGACCAGCTGACAGCCAGCATAGCCGCAGAGCGAGGATCAGCTGCAGACACTTTGCCAGTTTCCGCGTTGTTGACGAGTTCCTTCTCCTGCTTCCAGATTGCCGAGACTTACACTTCAGATGATGATGCAGCCTGGTGCACTGAGTGGACACTTGATAGCAGCGCAGATGCCTACCTAGATCCTGATCCTCTTCTTCTCACTTCTGATCTTGCATCTCTCCCCGAGGGTTATCTGCGGGAGGATGCCGCACTCGATGAGTACTCGGTTTCACCTGCTGAGAGTGTCTCTGATCTGGCGGAACACGAAACCGAGTCTTTAGATCATTCTGATTTTGATTCTTCTCACCTCGACGACCCTCGCGAGGATGAGCCCATCCTGGAGATATTCGATGATCTGCCTGATCTTCTTCCATTTCATTCATCGGGTATCAGTCTTCTTAGAGAGTCTCCTGATCCTGACCTTCCACATCTTTTTGAGACGGTGATTGACGTGGAGGATTCCATGACTGATCCATCCTTCTCCACGTTTGATTTCTTCGGCTCCACATTTCTACTCCAGTCTGAACCAGAGCCGATGATTTCCTTTGTGCTACCGGATCCCGACCACTTATTTCCATATCTTTGGCCGGTAGCAGACACCCGCTTGATTGCATACCTGGGTGTCGTACTTTACACTGCTGAGTTCGTCGTTGTTCTCACACCGAGACTGCGGCGACAGTACGGCATTCGCCTTACCGATGCCGTCCTGAACCTTGATACTGCATTATCCTAGCCTTTGCGCCCAGCTAGGGGCGTAAAATCTAGCGCTTGTTGAGAGGCACCTCAACATTGTACTCTTTTGTATATACGTGTATCGTCTTATTTTGATCCTTCTTTCTTCCGTTCTTGTTTTCACCCCAGGTCTCACCTAGGATTATCTTTGCTATACTTAGGATATTTCTCATCCTAAGTATAGGGGGGTGAAAACACCGGGTTGTTCTTCGTTCTGTTCCATCACTCCTGTTGTTGCCTATACTTAAGGTTCTCCACCTTAAGTATAGGGGGAGTGATGTCCTCCTTCTTGTATATATTCGTGATTTTCTTCGTGTCTTGCTACCCCTGTTTTGATGCCTATACTTAGGGATATTTTGCCCTAAGTATAGGGGGGGTAGACCCTGTACATTCTCCACTCGGTTTTCCCTTAGTATACAGCCTGCTATACTTAGGATTATTTGATCCTAAGTATAGGGGGAAGACCCGAGCCCCTTTTGACTTCTTATTCTCCTTTTGTATAGCCTTCCTTTTCACTTCCCTATACAAAGCACGAGTTATGTCTTCTTCATCGCTCTTGACTCTGAGGACATCGTTCGAGCTAAGTATAGGGGGGGGTGTATATATTTCATATATACTTTAGCCATAACTCGTACTTTGTGTGAGTGTGTTAATAAATAAAAATGGCTAAAAACCACAAAAATTAAAAATTTTTCATGTACATAATCTTCTTTTATTTGCACATACATAGCTAGGTGATGAATACCCATTCATCACTCTTTATTCTATTATTTTAGCTACAAAAACCTATGCAAATGCATGTAGATATGTGTAAATAGGCAAAATTAGCAAAAGCATGCATGTGTGTAAAATTAAATAATTAGCATGTTTTTGTGCAAAAATAAAAGAATAAAGAAGAAAAAGAAAAAGAGGGAAATATTTAGAATAAATATTGAGCAACCTAACCCAAGGGAGGGCTCAGCATGGGCCTGACCGCATAAAAGCCACAAGTAGAGGGAGATAGGGGCTCATGTGTATATATTTATGTAAATAAATAAATAATATTTTCCTCAACCAAAAATATTTGTATATATTTTGTATATACTTAAAAGCTATTAAAAACAAGATAAAAATCTAAAAAAATCAAAAACCCAAAAATAGCTCTCCACCATGTACATACTCCATCATCCTTCTTCACTTCACCTTGTAAATAATCTAATTTAGTTTTAAATCTTTTTTGTAAATATTCCTTTTTATGTTTTGTAAATAAAATAAATAAAAAGAATTAAAACAAAAATCAAATAAAAATTACAAAATTAAAATACAAAAATACCTTGTATATATACCATGTATATAAGTGTAAACAAATAATTATTTAACCCATGTATATAAATAATAAAAATAAAATAAAAATAGCTTTTTATTCCTCATTTTATCCTATAAATAAATAAAATATAAAATGGGAATAAAAATGTATAAAAATAATCAATTAAAAATCAAAATCAAAAATCCAATATAGTGTACATATACCTATGTATAGCTAATATGTATATACCCTATTTTTATTTCTAAAAATTAATTAAAAATCACAAAAAAATAGAAAAAATTAAAACAAACAATTTTTGTGTTTTAAGTTTTTGGAAAATCGGCCATTTAAGGCCTCAAAAAATCGAATAAAAATCCAAATTTTGGCGGCCTCTGATTGGTCCACGGGGGAATGTTGACCCCCGGTCAACACCTCCCCCAGGACCACCAGAGGCGCGGACCCTCTTTTGGACCCGCCTTCTCGGATTTATCCTTTGATGACCCGATTCCCATTCACCTCAAATCCGGGTCCGTTATGTCCATGGCATATCCGAGAAGCTCGCCGGAGCTTCTGCCTCGAGATCCGCGCTTCAATGCGCCCTACCCGTCACCTTCTTCCCGGACCTTCATGCATATATAATCCGAGCTCCGCCGCATTTTTCACTCATCTTTGGCTATCCACTCCACCTCCAGTGAGCTCCATTGGGTCGAGCGAGGTGACAGCTCACTCCAGCCGGTGTCGCAGCGAGGAAGAGGAGCAGGGCCATCGATCCGGCCGCGTTTCGCCGCCGTGCTCCGACCATCGTCTGGAGCTCGAGCCTCGGGAGGTGACGGCCCTTGAGGCGAGGACCAGGAGCAAGAGCAGCTCCAGCACAGTCTACTTCAGCCACCAGGTAGCCTTAGTTTCTTCCCGTTTCATCTAATTTAGGAGTACCCCCAAATCGACCCATTGCCGTGCTTCTTTGATTCCGACCGACACGCTATATCTTTCGATCATCGGAGCATCCCATCGCCTTCGCCGTGTCCCCACGCACCTTCTTCACCCACGCATTCACCCCAGCTTGCCCCGGAGCTGGGATTCGAGTTCCATCGCCTCCGCTTCGCCGGAGCTCGTCCGTCCCACAGCACCGACCACCTTCACCCCGCTTACTTGGGTCGAGGCATTTTGCCCTCGACCCGCGAAGCTTCTTGTCCACTTTGCAGGGTCAAAGGGAGGCGTCTGAGGCCTCCCAACTTCAGTCCAGGAGCTTTGCGCCGCCAGGCCTCGCCGGAGCCCCTCCAGGGCTCGGCTTGGCCATCGGCCATCACCATCAGCTGCGGGAAGCCATCAGGAACGTTCTCCGATCATTTGCAGCAGCTGAGGAGGACCGGAGCGCACGCAGGAGGCCGGCTAACTTCGCCGGCGTCGAGTTCTTCCTCCATCTTCCATAGCCGTCCGATGAGGACCTCGCTCCAGTTCTAATCCTGAGCATCCATCCTTGGAGGAGCAGCAGCCGTCGATTCATCTGAGGACTCATCGGGACCGTCCGCAGCCGAGGAGAGAGGTCCGGAGCCCAGCAGCGTCAGATCATCCACGTGGACCTCCCGTAGCCGTCGATCGAGCCGAAGGGACGAAGAGAGAAGAGGCGCCGCACATCCCAGCCGTCCATCCTCCACGTGGCGCTCATCCGACCGTCGGCTAATAAAGGGGTAAATATCGTAGGGCCCCCTCGTAGTTTGCTATTTTCTCTTTAGTCCTGTAAATATTTTTAGAAACTTTTTCACTTAGGGTAAATTGCAGTATGGACCTCGTGCTTTATTTTAATTGCATGTATGCCCCTGTGTGTGTGTGACCACGTGCGTCGTCACGTGTATATTGGGCTTTTTACATATTTAGTCCTGTAGATCTGGCATGTTATGGAATGAATGAATACTTTTGATTAATTGCAGTTATGCCCCTGTGAGTGTTGTTTTTGTGCATGTGCGTATTTATTGGGCTTTTTGCGACTTTGGCCCTGGGCTTTTGATACGAGTTATCAATAAGCCCTGGGACTTAGTTTTTCTTGCAATATAGTCCCTGTGTGCCCCAGCCACGCGCGACGCGCGTGACTTGCTGGGCTTTTTGCACCAGCGACCCCCAGGTCTCGGGTATTTGCACATTGGTCCTTGTGCATAGTACCCTCTTCTTTATTTTTGAATAAATATCAAACAACCTCCAAATCTAATGAAATTTCGACACATGGCTCCTGCCATGGTGTAGTTATTTCTAGGATTTTTAGGACATTTTTATTTTCATTTAGTATTTTTAAAAATTTAAAACCCCTCTTTTTATTCACTGTCCACCTTTAAAAATACCAAAAAAATATAAAATCACCTTTAAAAATTCTAAAAAAATTAGGTAGTGTTATTTGCTTGCTGCTTGATTTTCCAGCCCATTTTGGTGATTTTTCATCACTTAAAAACCTTAAAAATTGAAAAACCCCTAAAAACCCATAAAAATTATAAAAATTAAATTAAAAATCCAAAAATAATAATTAGGGTGCCTTAATTTTCCTTATTCTTCTTAGTATACAGGAAAATTACCTCCAGGGCTTGACTAGACTCTTAGATATTTTATTTTGGAGTCTTAAGCCTTGCTGGACAGTGTCCTCTATTTCTAGCACTTTTTGATTTTTAGTAAATAATTTACACATTAGAAAAATTCCAAAAATTCACCAAAAACAGTAAAAAACCTAAAAAACCTAAAAACCAATTTTCTGGAATTTTTGCTTGACTTTTGGAGTGTTTAATAAATTGCTTAAGTTGTCTTTCTTTTCATTTCTTTTACTTTCTTAATCATTAAAAAATCCAAAAAAATTATAAAAATCCATAAAAACCACTAAAAATCCTTTTTATTTCATTTTCTTTTATTTTCACTACTTCGTAGGCTTTTGCCAACCCGTGCTCCTTGAGTTCGACCCTGGGAGCTATACCAGGTTAATCCTATAGCTAGGACCGCATTTTGCCTTGTTTGATTTTTCGATCTATTCCGCGGTTCGATTTTTCTTGATTGACACATCTTCTGAGATCCGGGTCGCAACGACCCTTGTTTTATACCTTGACCCGGGTCTTAGTGGGTTTTTGTGTTATCACTAGTGTACAAATTATTTTTGTAAAAATGATTTCAAAAATCTTTTGTGTGTAAAGCTGGTGTAAATATTTTCTGTATCAAAATTATGTATATAGTACAAAATTTTTCCAAAATGTTTTGAAAATCAAAAGTTTGCAAAAATCTTGTGTAAATGTGTGTAAATATCTTTTTGCAAAACTTGCACTTCATGCATCATCATTCATGATTTCAAAACATTTTTCAAAAATTTTGCATGATTGTAAAATTTGTGTAAATATGCATCTTTTTGTACATATGTATATAGTTTTTCTGGATGATAGTTGACATTTAAACTAAGCCGGGAATCAAATTGAGAAATGGAGCTTGATTAAGATCTTAATCCACCTAATTCTAAGAGGAACCTTATAGGGCTTAGGTTTAAGGCTTTTCAGGTCCATGGTGACTTAATTCTTTGAGTCCACTAGGCTATGATCACATGTCATCTCAATGAGCCTAAGTAGAGCACTTAACAACAACACATGACTCATATAGATTATGGCTTTACTTGGACAACCGCACTATGCACCGAGCTCTCTACGGATGAGGTGGTGAGGAGGCAGTCTTCCTTGACTTGGGGTAGCATATGAGGGTAGTACTTCTAGGCGGAACCTCTCTTCTTCATTTAGTGAAGGAAGTGCGTCTCAACTTGGTCTGGTTGCCATGAGGTCTAACGACGGGAGTTGTGGGTTGCGATAAAGCTTCAAAAGAGGGATAGTCTACTGGCTCAAGAGGAAAAACTCCTTGTATATATGCTGCACATGTACATGTTGTATAGATGCACTCGAAAAAAAAATGCAAAAAGAAAAGAACTCCAAAAAAATGGTGGGTCTGAGAGAAAATGATAATCCCACCGGAGTATGTATATAAGTGCAATAAGCAAAGCTTGGTTTCATGATCCACCTGTTGTAGCTTGCAGCAGGGAGACTTGGCTACACTGGTCAAGCTCCCAAGGGTACTTGGCTACACTGGCCTTGACCCATTCTCTTCTTCCCCCTCTTCTTGAGCCGGTTGTACTTGAACTTAGAAGGGAATACCCCGCTCCTCGAGGAAAGAGTGGCCAGATTGAGGTCATAGAGTTACCTTGTTGGGGAGGGTTGTCAAGTTGCCATTTCTGAGGTGGAGAGCTTAGACCTCACTTTCACAGGACAAGAAAAGATTCATGGTCTTCAGGGTTTGTGATTGATGACTTGTTCTGATCTGGAGCATTGAGGAGTCTTGGTTATAGAATAGTGGAACTTAGAGGCTGTTAGGTTTTAAGCTTAAGACTGAATAAGGTTCCGACACATTAATAATCCAAAGATCTGATTAAGCTCCATACCTCAATTTAATGAAGGCAAGTTTAATAATCAACCTTGATCCATGTACATTCTCTTTTTCTTTTTCTTTCTTTTTTACTTCTTTTTCAAATAAGTGTTTGCTAAGGGACTAGCAAAGTATAGTATAGGGGGGTGATGAATACCCATTCATCACTCTTTATTCTTATATTTTAGCTACAAAAACCTATGCAAATGCATGTAGATATGTGTAAATAGGAAAAGTTAGCAAAAGCATGCATGTTTGTAAATATAGATAATTAGCATGTTTTTGTGCAAAAATAAAAGAATAAAGATGAAAAAGAAAAAGAGGGAAATATTTAGAATAAATATTGAGCAACCTAACCCAAGGGAGGGCTCAGCATGGGCCTGACCGCATAAAAGCCAAGTAGAGGGAGATAGGGGCTCACACCTGTATATATTTGTAAATAAATAAATTAAATATTTTCCTCAACCAAAAATATGTTTGTATATATTTGTACATATTTAGAACTATTAAAAACAAAACAAAAAGATAAAAATCAAAAATCCAAAAATACCCTTACACCATGTACATAGACCACCTCTCTTTATCTATTCCACCTTGTAAATAAATTTATTTATTTCCAAAACTTTTTGTAAATATTCCATGTTATATATTGTACATAAAATAAATAAAAAGGAACAAAACAAAAATCAAATAAAAATTACAAAATTAAAAGACAAAAATACTTTGTACATATACCATGTATATAGTTGTATATAAATAATTATTTAACCTATGTATATAAATAATAAAAATAAAATAAAAATAGCCTTTTATTCCTCATTTTATCCTATAAAATAAATAAAATATAAAATAGGAATAAAAATGTATAAAAATAAATAATTAAAAATCAAAAATCAAAAATCAATATAGTGTATATATACCTATGTATAGCTATATTATATAGACCTTATTTTTATTTCCAAAAATTAATTAAAAATCACAAAAAAATAGAAAAAATTAAAACAAATATTTTTCATGTTTTGAGTTTTTGAAAATTCGGCCATTTAAGGCCCCAAAAAATCAAATAAAGATATAAGACTTGGCGGGCTCTGATTGGTCCACGGGGGATTGTTGACCCCCGGTCAACTCTCCCCCCAGGACCACCAGAGCCGGGTCCCCCTCGCCCGACCCGTTTTCTCCACTTTCTTCACGGATAACCCGACCGCCTTCTTCCTTAACCCCGGGCCCCGATTGATACCCGATCATCCAGGACCCTCGCCCGGGGTGGGTTTACCAGATCCGAAGCCCGAGCACCTCGCCCGATCACCATCTTCTCGGACCTGGCGCCATATTTAATGTCGTCACCGGCGACCTATTCACGCCATCTTTGATCTTCCCCTCGGCGCCTGTGAGCTCCTCCAGACCACCCGAGTGACAGGCGAGTGATTTGGAGTGGAAGCGAGGCCTGGGCAGCCGGAAATCACTGATCCGGTGGTTGACTCCGCCGTGCGCCGCCGCGTGCGCGCCTGAGCCTCGGGGAGCTCGACGACCCCTTGAGACAACGACCGGGAGCCTCCTTGGCTCCAGCCCAGTCGAATGCGTCCATCAGGTAACTTCCTTAGCCATTAGAGTAGCGTAGCTTTAGGTTTTTAGATTCGCAGTAGAGTAGCTCCGCCACCTCCACCAGCCGTCTCCGTCTACCCATCCGATCATCCGACACCGCCATCACCTCCGCTAGCCTCCTCTCCACCTGCTCCGCCCCTTCACACCCCTTGTCTCGCCCAGGAGCAAGGTCTCGACTCTCACCCCTCCGCCGCTCGCCGGAGAGCCATCGCATCGCACCACCAGCCATCTTCCGCCCGCTCTGACGGGTCGAGGCACTTTGCCCTCGACCCAGCTTTATTACTGTGCAGGTTTCAGGGCCAATCGACCTCATCTGGAGGTCGGAACTTCTGGGCGCAGCAGCTCCAGCTCTTGGACGTCGCCGGAGCTCTCCGGAGCTCCTCGCCTCCATCGGAGCAGAGCAGCGGGTGCGGGGCTTCACGGCGAAGCTCCCCAGCACCTCAGAGGCAGTAGGCGAGGACCATCGCGCACACGGAGGGCCGGCGACCAGTTCTTCCAGCGTCCTCGCCGACCGTCGGATCGCCCTCATCGCCCCAGTTATCATCTGAGCCATCCATCCTAGGCGAGGCGTGACCGTCCGATCATCTCGAGGGTCGATCTTGACCGTCCGCGCGGAGAGAGAGAAGCGCCAGCTACTCGCGTCCGTCAGATTCGCCACGTGCCTTCCTCTCGTCCGTCGGATACACGAGGGTTTCATCTCCAGCCACCCTTAGCCGTCAGATCTACCACGTGGAGCGCCCTCAGACGTCGATCAGCCCAACGTTCGCAAGTTCAAAGGCGCCGTTGATCTCCATCGTCAGATCTGCCACGCGTCATTCATCCAGGCGTCGACATTAATAAAAGGGGTAATTTGTCTTAGGCCCCTTTACTTTCCGCATTTAGTTTTTAATCCTGTAAATATTTAGTGTAGTTCTTTTATTTTTGTAAAAATTGCACTTAGGACCTTAAATTTTATGAGATTTGCATTGATGCCCCTGCCTGTTGTGGACACGTGCATCGACACGTGATTATTTGGTGTTTTTGCATATCTGGCCCTGCATTTTTGCCCTGTTACGTTTTCTATTTTTAAAAATAGGATTTGCAATCAGGTCCCTCCAGGCCTGAGTCACGCGCATCGTGCGTGGCCTGGAGGGTAATTTGCACTCTTAGTCCTATACTTTCCAGGGTTGTTGTCCCAGGGGTCCAGAACTTTGCTTTAATTGCAGAAAGGTCCCTGTGCACTGTTGGTTTTCTTTATTTTTGAATAAATATCAAATCACCTCCAAATCCAATGAGATTTTGACACATGGCTCCTGCCATGGTGTAGGAATTTTATGGATTTTTGAGGACATTTTTGATTTTATTTAGTATTTTTAAAAATTCAAAAACATCCTTTTTAGCTACTGTCTAGGTTTAAAAATACCAAAAAATTATAAAAACACCTTCAAAAATTCTAAAAAAATTAGCTACTGTTTCTTGCTTGTTGTTTGATTTTCTAGCCAATTTTGGCTATTTTTCATTGCTTAAAAACCCTAAAAATTGAAAAACCCCAAAAAACTTATAAAAATTATAATAAATAATCTAAAAATCCAAAAACAATAATTCTGGTGCCCTAATTTTCCTTATTTTATTTAGAATATAGGAAAATTACCTCCAGAACCTGTTGTGATCCTTAGATATTTTATTTGAGGGTTTTGGTTCTGGCTGGACAGTACCCAGCATTTTTAGCACTGTTTGATTTTTAGAAAATAATTTACCCATTAGAAAAATATCAAAAATTCACCAAAAACACCTAAAAACTTAAAAAACATAAAAATACTTTTTCCTGAATTTTTGCTTTATTTTTGGTGTGTTAAATAATTTGCCTAAGTGTGTTGATATTTGTTTCCTTTTATTTTCTTTATCCTTTAAAAATCCAAAAAAAATATAAAAATTATTAAAAACCACTAAAAAACACTTTTCTTTTATTTTATTCTCTTTTTACTACTTCGTAGGCCCTAGGCCAATCCGTGCTCCTTGAGTTCGACCCTGGGAGCTATACCAGGTTAATCTTATAGCTAGACCGCTCTTCTTGTTTTGAGTGATTTGATCTATTCTGAGTGGTTATTTTTCTTGATACACCCTCTCTCTGAGATCCGGGTCGCAACGACCCTTGTTTCATTACCTTCACCCGGGTCTTGAGGTACTTTTGGGAGTCATCAGGAATATAAACTTTCCGACCTTAATTACTTTCAGTGATTATTGTACCTTCTATAATCTTTGTTGTTAATTGGTTAATAATCAATCTTGTTCCATTACAGAGACCGTTACTTTGATCAAGGTTTCTTAACAACATTATTGGTGATCCAATCTTTAATTTTAAAATATGATTCAGAACACCATTAAATTTTAAAGAATTTAGAAACTCAACTGGATAGAGTATATCAACATCAATCTGACTTTTTGAAGCTTTACTTAGTGAATCAGAACTCATGTAAATTTTTTCTTCGGTGGGTAATAATGATAACATGTATTCATTAACGTCATCTACTACATGATCTGTTGGTGTCACGATGCAATGATCACTCAAATAGTTGCAATTATCAAATTTATCAAGAAAATCTTCATATATAAGCAATGAAAAAGATTCTATGTTTGCTTCATTTGAACTATAAAGTAAGTCTCTTGGATTTTTACCCATGTTTCTTCTTCTTCATCATGATTCTTCTTAATCATTGGTACTATACCACAACCAATTTCTAAGATCCAATTTTCAAAATCTCTTTCTAATGATTGGGAGAAATCATCTAACATTTGATTGTAACATAAACGCATATTAGTTGATAGCTTAGATATCTTGCATTGCTCCCATAATCTAGACCCATTAATTGAAGCGTTAACAATGTCAGCTCTTTTTCCATTATTAAGAACTGGTAAAATTTGTTTAAAATCACCACCTAATACAACTGTAAAGCACCAAAAAGTTGTTTATTTCCATGTTCTATATCAAAAGGAATAATATCTTTCAATGTCCGATCTAATGCTTCAAAACAGTATCTATGATTCATTGGAGCTTCGTCCCAGATAATTAACTTTGTTTTCTCAAGTAGTTTAGCCAAATTTGTTCCTCTTTTTATTTGACATGTTGAAATTTCATCTAAGTTCAATGGAATTTTAAATCGAGAATGTGCAGTTCTACCACCTGGTAATAGTAGGGAAGCTATACCAGATGAAGCTACTACAAGAACTATTTTTCCTTCACATCTCAGTTTAGCCATAATTGTATTCCAAAGGAATGTTTTCCCAGTACCTCCATGTCCAAATACAAAATATAATCCACCATTATTATTTGTAACAGATGTCATCACTGAATCATAAATTACACGTTGTTCCACATTTAAACAAACTATATTTCGGTGAAAATCATTTATAAGATCAGTTGGATTGTGGTTCATATCTTCTACTATTAATTTGTTATTATTAAGATCAACAGCCGATCTATCATTCATTTGAATATTGAAGTCCGACAAAGACATTGGATTTTCATTCAAATTTTTTTCAATTTCTTTTAATCCAAATAGTTGTCTTTCTTTCTCATATGCATATTTATCAAATTTCTGCAATGTATGCCCATTGCGATGCATCTTCTATTGAAGCATACCATCCTTTATCATCTCCTAATAATCCTAGAGCATTACATGCATCTTGGTAGCTTCCAAAAACAACACCATTGATCGTTCTAATTTCTTCAAAGTTTCTTGATCCTTTAATAATATTAAGTAACATTCGCATATAATATAATTCTCCAGAATTGGGATGGATATAGACAATTCTTCCTATACATCTACCTTTTTTTCTCTGTGTCCATATTCGTGTTTTGTTATTCCACACCCAATATCTAGGAAATTCTGTGTAAAGAAGTTGTCTTGCTTCTGGACAGCATTCATTTGTAGTCATCCAAGAAGTAAACATGGTAACTTTAGCATGATCTCTATTTACAATATCCTCTAATCGATCATGTTCTTCAAAAGTAATGCTATTCTTAAAAGGTAAGTGTATTGTAAGTCTTTCTACAGCAGGATCTCGAAATTGAATAGGAAACTACAAAATCCTCCATATTGCTTCATAAGAAGATATGTATCGACAGTCTAAATACTCCTTTATTTCATCTACATACTCTAGACCAATAGCTATTTCTTCTTTCTTATCCATACAATTTTGAAGAACAACACGAATTCTATCAGGTCCTTTATTTATATATTTAAATAAATACTTGATAGCTCGAGATTGATTACACCATTCAACGTTAATATGTGCTTGGTATCTAATAATCAAATTTCTATTATAAGGAACTACATATCTATTATCAAATATAATATCATTTTTAATAAATTTTTCTCCATTATCTCTCCTTCTATAAGTAATATATCCATTTTCATCTATAATTGTTTCATTGTTAAACATTTTCGGGAAAAACTTAGAGCACCTCCCATTTCTCATACATGGAGATTTATTATTTAGAATTCCACATGGACCATGAAGCATAAATTGGGCAACAGTATTATATCCCACAGGGTCATTATCTTTAGATGGTAATTCAGATGTTATCAGAGAATCTATCAATGTCTTGTTTTGAGAAACATTTCTTTATTGCCAAATCAATATATGTGCATGAGGTAAACCTCTTTTTTGAAATTCTACTGCATACAAAATATCAATAATTTTCTCAAATTCTTTCATTGTTTTAATGTAATTTATAAGATCATTAAGTTTCATTTTGAATACTCTACTAATAATATCAAGACGATCTTCGGCTCTTTGACCAGGTATAATCTCTAATGCTCTTTTTATTTCTCTCCATTTTGCATTACACGTAAAGGTCATAAATAAGTTAGGATGACCAAAAACTCTACAAATCCCCATAGCATCCTGATAATTTTGCATCATATATCGCGGTCCTCTGGTAAAACTTGCCGGTAGAATTATTCATTTGCTAGCGTCTCTTATTCCTTGATAAATCTCATATCGTAATTCCTTCTGATTTTGACGAATATAAAATAACCTTTCTTCCTCAATACAACAATAAGCATCAACAATGTACTGTTGTAGCAAACGACCACCTCTAATAAGTGTTTTTCCATCACTATCTCGTTGTTGTAATCGATAACAGTAAAATTCCCTCATAGTAAGTCGATCACGAATAGGACTTTTCTGCCTACTGTCAATCACATGTTTCATACCAACAGAAAATCCATCTTCACCATATGGGAAAAGTAGTGGATATTGCATTGCTATAAAAGAAGGATGCAATTCATTAATCCTTTTCAATCTTCCATTCTTGCGCTCAATTACAATATCTCGATTTCTACCCGAACTTCCAAAGTCACCAACAACTAAACCATCAATTTCTGATGCTGTAGGAATATTATATTGTGAATTACTTTCATTTCTTAGAGAATGCATACGTAAATATAATAACTCATCTGATACATTATTTAAACGATCTTTAATACTTCTAAAGGCTCTTACAATTACATTTATTTCATCTAACATTTCTTTCAAGCCTTCAATAATATTACGATCTAAATCATTAACTTCAGCGGCATTACATAATGCTTGAATTCTATTTGAAACTTCATTTTCAGTATCATAAATATAAAGTTGTGCAAATCTAGGAATTTCACCAAAATTAGGTAATAACGATCCTATACGGTGATAATTTTATCCATACACACGAAATATATAAGGTCCAGGTCGGTTGTTAATTTCATAATCAATTTTTACATTAATAGATGTGAAAGAAAACATGGAATTGTAGATTCTGATTTTTTCAGTAAATTTCTTCGCTGTATTTCCTTTTTCCTGATTAAGTAATATTTCAAGATAAGGTGGAGTAGGAGGCAAGGGTTTTAGCATGATCTTCCCTTTACCACAACATAAAGGAAAAATAGGTTTAGTCCTTCCTCGTGATTTCTTAAGGCACTCATCAAACCAAAATATTGCCCTGCAGTATTCACAGGTACAATTTGGATAACCCAAATCTAGAACTGCATTCAAGTAAAATTGATATAATGTAAGAAATAGCTAGGAGGGAAAAAAAACTTTAACCTCATGTAAGCACTAACCTTCGAGTAATTCACGCGAACTATTCTCTCCTGCATTTTCTATAGCCAAACAAACATTGGATGATTCTTCGACATTGACAGTTCTATGTGATTTAGAAGAATCACCTATTTCAACTATCCCCACATGACAAACCAAATAAATTCTTTTCCTTTTCTTCGTATGTAATATATCTATACGTCTCTGTCTGTTTATCTTATATACTTCTCGTAAACCTATTACATGGTCATTGCTATCTCCATCCATATATATTTTTTTTGTATCATACCAAATTTTGGAATTCTTAATATATTCAAGCAAACGGTTTTATAGAGTGCTCACCTACAAAAGCACATATATCCTTAATCAATAACAAATCTTAATGCAAAAGAAACATAAATATCACCTACAATTTATAGAACCATCTCATACATGGAGAAGATATTTGTTTTTTTATCAATGTAAGAAAATGACAGTAGGTAAAGTTAGTCTGCAATTGAAGAGAGACATAATTTACTAAACTTTATTGAACTTCAAATCAACGTGAAAAAAAATTCGCATATAACATGGGCATAGCCAAATAATATAAAATGGAAAAAAGGTTACTTGTAATTTGTTTTGTCTTTCCGCTAATATTAACCTGATATAATTTCACAAAAAATATATAAGAAAATTTGTCACTAATAGAAATCATAAATATTATTTGGAAATGAACAGCTAAATCATATCATAACAACCAACAATAGGAACACGCACATCATAGCAGACATAAAAAACGTTGACCAAACATGCAAAACAATTTAAACAGAATATAGTAACGGAAATTTTAAAAATAACAAAATTACATTTGATACAAAACTGATAAACGAAGTTAGCAATAATAACACAACACCTATCGAAAATAAAACCCGACACTTAAAAAAATGATATCATGTAAAAGGCTGCAACAATATTATCAGATGTAAAAGAACAGGCTTCCATAATATTAGAAAAAACATATAACAACCCCAAAAAATTTAATAAATAAAAATAGAGAAAAAATCAAACATATAAAAATAAAAATGACATCAACCAATAATTCGTAAACATGAAGTAAAATATGTTATATACAAAACAGACAGGAGGAAAATTATTCTGTAAACAGAAAATACTCCGAAATGTGTATAGGTATAATACACCCGATCAAAGACAAAAGTGTACACCCAAATATGTTTAGTTTTAATGAATACAACCTGACATAAACTTTAAATATATAAGATTAACTAAAACACCAAGTAAAATATATTATATACAAACACAAAGAAGACAAATTATTATATGAAAGAAAAATACTTCGAAATTTGTAAATGTGTAATACGCACGAACAAAGAGAGAAGTATACAATGAAATAATTTTAGTTTTAACGAATACAACCTGACATAAGAAAAATTTTAAGATCAAGTAAAATTTAGTAGAAGAAGGTATAAACGTCATAAATAAACGAATGAAACAGCTATATGCTAATATCCATTGAAACTAAAAACCACACAACAATACGAACCACAAAATTACACTTTGATGACATCTTAATATTGAAAAGACGGTTTCATAGTACAAAAAAAAAGAAGTTAAAATGGAATTACATATAAAGAAAATAAGACATATCTGCATTCATATTCAATTATAACAATAACATTGGGGCTTTCTGATTATTTAATAGAAATTATTGGAATTGTTATCTGATTTTAGATAAGAAAAGTAACTATGTTAAATTCACCATCATGACATCTATTAAAAAGTAAGCAGATTAACTTACCATTAAGAAGAAGACAAGTAGAGAAGTTCAACACGCAATTTGCAGACACGTATCAGCAACAATGGCTGTAAAAGTACTTATTGTCAATAAGGTGAAAAGTTGATGCAATAAATAGCATAAAATGCAAGAGCTTTCTATTTTTGCAAAGTAATTGATAACGGTGAGGAATAAATTTAACCCATTAAAGTCGAGATGAATGGTAGAAAACACTAAGATCAAATAAAAAAAGTTAAAAAACTGAGAGGAAAACATTGGAGTACAATATCATGCAAAGAATAAAACATATAATCATATCGTAACATCCATTACAAAGGAAATCTCTTTGACAGAAAACATCAACAACTTCTGAAAACCAAATGACAATGACAAATGCTTCAAACTACAACAACAGACGTATGGCAAAGATCTTGAAGATCATCAACATATGAGAAAAAGAGCTATGATAACTTGCGTAAAATCCAAAAGGAAAAACCACTACCATAACATCCATCCACTAAAGAAAGAAGTTAAGTTACCTTTAACTTACAGAGGACAAAATAAATCTGTAGTCCAACTGTCGAGAAGGTGATACAGAAAGTCCAGTTGCAAATGAAAGTGGGAAAACCTGAAACAAAAGAGTGGGAAGAAAAAAGAAAACAAAGACAATGGAAATAGAAGAAAATGCATATAACAACACTTACTACAACAATAACATAAATATGAACTATAATTTGTTCAAATATGTCATACGGAGAAAAAAGCTTTATTTTGTACAAAATAAAGCTTCCTTATAGTATAGAAACGTAAATGGAAAAATGAAAAATTTAATAAGTACAAGTAAAACAAAAAGATAAATATATAAAGAAAGCAATAATATTGACGAATATTTTCTAAACATAAAATACAATACATTATATACAAAATATAGAGAGAAGTACATTACATACAAAATATAGGGAGAAATACATAAGAACAAATAACACTTAATAACAGAAGTCGACATCACCTTACATGAACGAAACAAAGAATCATATGGTAATATCCATCGGAAGCAAGAACCACAAGTCAACAACAATTACAGTACTATAGTTTCAATACATTAGTAAAATATATACATACACACACACACACAGAGAGAAATAAGGTTTCTTTAAAAAATGCAAGGAAGAAAAAGTTAGCGTTTAATGCAAATAACATGTATATAATTTTTCACAGGAAATACAGAATATTATAATTAAGTTCTTACTAATGTTTACTATACTACATAAGACAATAATGAAGAAAACATTTTAGTAGTCGATAGGAAAACAGTAATTCATGCACGTATTATTTTAAAACTGCATAATATATCAAGTTAGAGATAAATAGTACCAGATTATAACATGGGAAAAAAGTTAAGAAAGTAATAGTCTTATTATAACTATATAATACATCATCTTAAATCTAAAGAATACCGGAATATAGGCTTTGGTAAAACAAAGCACGCAAATCAACAGATACGAAATTGGAGCACAACAAGACCCCCAAAACAGTACAAAGATGTCGTAAAAGAAAGGAGAACGCATCAGTACATAGAAAATAGCATATCCAACCTTTAGTAAAAGTAAACTGGCAGATCAACAAATACCAAACGGGAACACATCAATACCCAACAAACACTACCGAGAGATCATGAAAGAGAGGAAAGCAGAAGACAAATAACAGAGATAGATGATGAATAAGATAAACAGTTGACAAATTAAACAAACCTGAAAAAATCATATAAAACTTAAAACAAAATACACCTCATTCATCAGAAATGCAGATAGTCACATACCGCGCGATCCAACAATTAAAGAAAAATAGTTTTAAAGCCAGTGGATCTCGATTGAGATTATATTAATAGTTAATCAAAAATATTGGAATTGTTATCCAATTTCAGAATGAAGAGAATAATCACGTCAGATTGACTACTACAACACAAAAACTATCATAACATCTTTCGAGCAATAACGAAGATTAATTTGGAAAGAAGAAGTCAAGAAATAAAAACATAAAATAATGACAGAAATCATGTTAATCGTCAAAAAATGGGAAAAAGATCTATATAACAACATGAAACCAATAACTTACATCTGCACACTGCTAGAAAAAGTTAGATGAGAGATTGACGATAAAAAAATGTTGCCATCGACTAAAGACATAGCAAAGGATAAACGATGGGAAAAAAATAACATGCACAATTAAAACAACAAATCGAATAAAGGGAAACCCAAAAAACGAAAGCCCGTTATCGGAAAAATCAAGATAAAAAAAAACCTTCCATATGTATACAGTACTATTAAAAGATATACATGCGAAATCGATGGTAGAAAAAGTCAGAATCATGTAAAGCAACATGAAAGGGAAAACAACTGATAAAAAGCGAAAAAAATACGATAAATAAAACTAAGTATCGAGAACCAAACCAGGGATAAAAGGTTGCAGGATGTGTAGATCGATGATCACAGGAACCGACGACCTGGAGAGGGAAGGGAGATCGATGGCGATCAGAAGAATGGTGGGAGAAGAAGTAGCGAGGGAACACGATCGCAAAGGCGAAGAAGGAGAAGAGAGCAGTCGCGCAATCGCCAGAGGAACAGAGGAGGCGGAAAAGGAAAGTGAAGGCGGTGGCGGATAACCAACGAGAGAATTAGGGTTTAGAATAAGGGTTAAAGGTAGTGTACACGTGTAAGACAACCTACATACCCAAACGTTACATTGGGAGGCGTCAGGGAAAACGTGGCAACGAAATTTCGGGGGGACCACGTTTAATTGAGTACACAACCAAAGGTGAGTGAAGACATAGCAGAGGAAACGTGGGAATGAAGACAGGGATAGATGTGGGCAGCAGGAAGGAAGGAAACAGAGGACACGTGGCATGAGCATAGCAGAAAACCCAGTAGTAGTATTAGTATAGATGATTTGTGACCTTGAAGCAAATAAGAATCTTGGAGGGAGTGGTCAACAATTGCTAATTAACATATAAATGAACTATATATGCTATTATATTTGGGATTTTTACCCTAAGAATCCTAAACTCATTGTATATTATATTCTCAACCTTGTAAACATCGTTATTATCTCATCAATCTCGTAAACTTGCTAACTCTTACCCCACAAATCATGTGGTTAACTTCTATCTATTTGATTGTTTAAACTAACCGGATTTCATTTAGTTTTTTAACATATTACCCATTTTGTTTATTAAAATTACAAAGAATACCGTTTTCTTTTCTCCCCCTCACACTCCTCGCCTCCCTTCCTCACGCAACAACGACCTCCACCCACCTCCCCGACCTCTGCCCCTCCTCTTCCTGTTGCCCAGATCCACGACGCCCTGACTTCCTTCCCCCTCCAACACGCCGCTACCCAGATGCATGGCCTCCACCCACCTCCCCGAACTCCGCCCCTCCTCCACCCGCGGCCCACATCCATGACGCCCCGACCACCTCCCCCCTCCACCACACCACCCAGATCCGCCCCTCCAGTCGTATCCATCCAGATCTACATCACCCACCTCTGCTGGAGGTTGAAGCCCAAATCTACGCCCTCCTCACGATTAGACACACCACCTCCTCCTCAGTGATGGACAGATCTCCGTCCCATGAGCAGGTGGCGACGCCGCTCATGAAGGTGGTGCTAGACTTAGGCTGCCTGGAGGAGAGTGGAGGAAGAACAATGGAAGATTATAATAAGAGAGAAGGGAGGGAAATTCACCGTGAGATTTGATGTGGTTTGATTAACCCAACTTTAATCCAAGCAAATTAACCTAGGAACTGTCAAATTAATTACCGGGTTTGTGGGGGTAAGGCTGAGCAAATCTACAGGATTGATGATATAATAACGATGTTTAGGGTTCATGGAGTAAATTATATTTTGCTCTCTTAGCTTAAAAGATATGTGTCGGTTCACCACTAGACATATTAATAATGATAAATATTTAATAAACAACTTAACTTGTAAAGTAATTATATTCCACTGTGTCAATGAATACTTGTATATTTTCGTTGAGCACTTAATATTATTTTGGAGTAGAATTGTATGATAATGATTAAATATTAGTTGTTAAACAAATTACTTTCTTTGATATCTATATATGTACGTGTTAAGTTGTGCTTAAAAGTTAGAACTGAGGCTACTACTTAAAAAAAGGGAACATGTGAAATCGTAGGCTTTTCTAAAACCTTAATCACAGATGTTCCGTTGATACGTATTGTTTCATTATTTAAAGCTGTCGAGAACTCCATATTGTTACACATTAAAGTTATTGATTTACTACTTATATATGTATGCACACATACATACATACATACAAATGTATGTATATATGTGTATATCATTGCGGGATGACACAACTTCTTCAGTGTTTATGACTCACATCATCTTTCTTAATCCATCTCAAGTCCCTCCTTGGTGTGTAGGATATACTTGGACTTATTGATACAACAACTTGAGGGTAGTTTTGGAGTGCAATGGCTCATGACTCATAAACTCCACGGGCCCATATTTACATGATCCGGTCTTTAGTTTAGGAAACACCATCTTTTATATAAATTATAGAGTAATATATATTATTTAATGATATTAATTATATTTAATATACTCAATTTGTAAAGTCAAAACAACCTATACCTTATAGGGTCCACTATCATCCCATCTTTTTACATTTCAATCTCTCGAACTTAAATCCCATAGTTTTTATTATTGTTATTATGGCCATTTGATTGTTGATAGAACCCATGAGAAGCTCCACTTATTGTTGCTCACATTACCCTTATTTTCCCATGTGTCATTTACAGAGAATGTTTGCTCTATGGCCCAAGAATTTCAGGAATGGCATTGGCTGAAAGAGACAAACTCCATAAATTTATGAAGATAAAACTATCTTCTTTTTACATCAGTGAGCTCTAAAAAGGTATATGAAGTTTCCCATTTTGAAGAGAGATCTCCCTCTCTTCCACCTTCCACTGATAGTCGTGTAATGGATATTCGGGCTGATGTATATTTATAAAGTTCACAAGGTTCAAAGAACTAACCAGAGAAAATCTCCATAATGTTGTGCCATATTTAGATGCAATGGTTGATTGCTAAACCATTGAAAAAATATAAGCAAAAAGTTGGTGATAGTAAAAAATGGACACTGAGATATATCTAATAATGCACATGGGATGCGACGGCCATCTCGTTATAACTGTTATTTATTCAAGCATCCTTTGAAACAACATCCACAGTTACGATAACAAATAGTTCCATCTTGTGTCCACATTCTTCATAACAATAATCAAACTTAGGATCTATCAGTTTTAGTGCTTAGATTAGCCAAACATTTTAAGGAAAAGTACATACTAGTTGTGCATTGTTTTTCATATATTTTAGCTACAGGTAGACGTATTTATGATAAATAAATAGCTTAATTTTGAACATTAATACTTTAATAATAAGTAGTCAATCCATAACAATATCAGAATCCTAAAAGCTTCTGTCAAATAATATGACACACCAAACCACTCAATATTAAATTATGATATCCCCTAGTGCGAAAACTAATCTTATAATACCGGTCTCAATCCCTTAAACACTATTTGTTTTACACGTAGGTCCTGTTCGTTTGGAGAATAAGCACTGGAATAACATGTCAATTCCCCGCTCAGCGTGATTCCCAAGAGTACGGCTATTCACATCGACACCTCATCATTTTACCTTATTTCACCCCTATTCCTATCTTTATTCCACATTACCTTCCCTTATTCCACATTATTCTCCTTATTCCTATCTTTCCAGCCGAATAGAAAATAGACCCTTATTCTCCTTATTCTCCATCTTTGTTCCTGCTTATTCCGGAACCGAACATTTCCTTAAGGAATAAGAAAAGATAACCCGTGTTCTCTACTCTTATCCTGGATTTTTATTATTCCTGAAATACATATTCCCCCGTCTTACTCCACTACTACACACGGACCTATTTATCTTCCCTCTCAGAATCATTGCTATTTATCTCCTATTCATTCTAGAAGCTATTACCTTATTTCACAGTAACTATCTCTTATCTCACATTTTCGAAAACAATGACTAAATAAATATAGAAGATAAATAATTCTTCTTATTCTAAATTTATTCCACCAACATAAACCTCACATTCTTTATTCCACCTTCTTTCTTCTCCCTCCAAATCCAATCAATAATAAGTTGTCACTGGTAGCAAACTTTTGCTTCCTTGGTGACCTTAAAAAATAAACGATCTCCTACACGTTCCCGCGTCCTATACCTATTCCCAGACTCCACCAGCCTCTCCGTCCGTCTCCTTTCGAACCCCATGAAGAGATCCCTCCTCCCTGTCCGCCGTCCGCCGCCTTCCAAGGAGGAGCTCGAGGCGATCCTCCGTCGCCACTTCGGCTATCAGCATTTCCGCGGGAAGCAGTTGGAGGCCATCCAATCCGTCCTCTCCGGTTGTCTCTTCGTCACTCTTCGATCTTCTTCTTCTTCTTCTTCTTCTTCTTCTTTGCCCCCCTCTCATATGATGATCCTTTGCTCAATGTCAACAGGGACGGATTGCTTCTGCCTCATGCCAACGGGAGGCGGCAAGTCGCTCTGCTATCAGATCCCGGCCCTCGCTAAAGTTGGCATCGTTCTCGTCGTGTCTCCTCTGATCGGTTTGTTTCGATTCGTTTATCTGATTAGAATAAATGAGAATGTACCCAACCGATCACTCACGCTTGGCCACAGTTGAATTTTAAAATAGGTTTATCCCAGCGTTTGAAGTCGGGCTAAATGAAGTCAGGCCAATTGGAGCCTATCTTGGATTGCAGAAATTCGGGGGAGGAGCTTTTGTGTGAACCTGTTGGAGGCACGCATCTCGTATAACCCTTTCGGAGCTGGTCCAAGACACACCTCAAAAACGAGGGTCACCCCTATTTTTTTCTACCCCACCAAACTGCCTGGATAAAATTTACCCCGCAGGACGAGCTGTTCCTGGTTGTCATTTTTGCCCCTTGTCGGAAAATAGTGTTGCCAACACCTAATTTAATTAACCTCTGACCAGACTGAGTTCCGGCTACTGACACCAAAGGGTTAAACCTCTTAGACAAATGCTCAAAACACTGGAGTATTTAGCTTTGGGATTTCGGGTTTTAAGGATTGAAGAGCAATGTATTTGGATTAAGAGTTTAAAACAACGAGGATCTTATGCAGTTTAGATTTTGAATGAATAGTGCAGGCTGATAGAGAGAAAAATGAATGTAGAAAGGAAAACTATATTTTATTAGCACTCTATTGGTTTTCTCTTGATTTAATCGATTATCCTCATGTTTCTGACAAGCATGTGAGAAAGAGGAAGAATCGGAAGAGAGTTTTAATGCTCTACCTTTTTTCAAGTACTCTAAGGAGAGACAACTATCCATTTATGTGGAAGCGAGAATGCTCATGTTCATCCATGCCGTTAAGACTTAGTCTTTGTCCTCCGTTGTTCATATCTACCAATACAATATTATTTCAAGGTTCTTATGAGAGAGAACTTGCTTCTTTGAGTTTCCTACATGCGAGAGAGTCATCCAAGTTCCCATAGAGGAGAGGCTTATCCGAAGTACTAACCGGATGGGCCCATTTCCGAGATCTTTGTATAGGTGTCAGTACAACCTCTTCAACCCTTGATAGCGATTGAGCTATCTTTCTTTGAGTAAATACATCTTGGAACGTATATCTTCTGGAGGGAAATTTATTGTAGTGTGTGGGACTAATCAATGTTGATGTGAAGCGTGCGTGAGCACCTTTTTTCTATCCATATTACTTAACTGATTATCATCCTAGACTCCAACCCTGAAGTTCCTCATACTCTCCATCTTGACACGAAAGACATTGTCATAATCATTAGCGACCACGTGTCTATGTGTTGAGTTGAGTCAATCTTGTTGTCATGCATTGATAGTGTAAATAATTCTTTTTTGTATATCCAAGTTGAGCATTTCATGTCCAAATTGAATAAAAAATTTCATGTCAATCTTGAGGAGTGTTGCCACCTACTTGTTCGACACTGTAGAGATATTTTTATGTTATAGTACGGTTTATGTATTTTCTATTTCTTTTTTTTTGATTGAAACGAGGGTGAGCTCCCAAGGTGGGAGTCACCGCAACATCTATATCATTAGAATTGGTTAGAGTACATTACCTTGATGCCCAAAAATTTAAAAGCGCATTACAATAAGATACTACATTCTCTGAGTAAAAAGTCTGATTCTTAAAGATTAGTTCATTTCATCCATTCCAGATGGCCTAAAGTACGACAAACGGCTTGGAACAATCATCCGTGGAGTTGACGCCCACAACCCGAATCGATCTCCAGAACTCCGCTACCCCCCGACCTCCATCCATGGGATGCCAACCTCCCTCCAAACCTACACCGAGGACGAGCACTCGAAGAATAGGTGGTTCGAATCCTCAACCAACCCCTCGCACCTATCACACCGCGTGTCCTCCAGGCCAAACATCCCCCTTTTTGCTTTATCACATAAACGGTCTCTTCTCATACACCACAGGAAGATCTTGACTTTGCATGGGATCTTAGCAGCCCAAACCACCTTCATGTCCTGAGTAAGTTCCACATCCTGCTCCTGTGCCGTTCTCCTCAACTCCTCATATGACTTTTTAACTGAGAACTTTCTGCCCTCCCATGCAAAGTGATCCACATCATGCGAGAGGGCCCCCAGTGATGGGATCTCCGCCTGCAACCTAACACACTCCTCTAACAGACGCTGCTCCGAGAGATCCTGCATGAACAACGTCGACCACATGCCCGAGTCCGCCACATGTGAGAGAAGGGCATCCTTCGATGCCGCCAGAGCAAAAAGTATTGGGAATCTACCAGCAAGAGCTCCCTCCCCTGTCTAGTCATCTCGCCAGAATCTGAATAAGTGATCGTCCCCCACCTTTGGCTGGAGCCTCGATGCCAAGCAGGTAGAACGACGCGGATACCAGCCCACAACAGCGACTCAAACCGCATTCTCCTAGCCACTAGCTCACCCCCGACATCATAGATCGTCCGCACAAGCTTGGCTGCCGACGAGGTCGAAGAGCCCCAAATCTGGATCACCCACTTAGCAATCAGCGCCCTATTCATGCAATCCACATCACGAACCCCCAGACCACCCTCAGCATGCCCCTTCGTCACTTTGTCCCAGCTCACCAGGTGCAAATCAGACCTCTGCTGCTTACCGTTGGACCAGAAAAACCTCCTCATCAAAGCCTCAATCTTGTTCCTAACCCCCACCGACATCAGCCGGGTGGAGAGGAAGAAGGTAGGGATGGTCGAGAGCACGTACTTTAGAAGAATCAGCTTCCTCCCCTAGATAAGGTGATCGCCTTCCACCCAGCCAATATCTGTTCCATTCTCTGCACAACGCTGTCCCACTATGATTTCTTCAACCGCCCAACCGCCAACGGTTGCCCCAGGTAGTAGATAGGAAGCTCTCCCAGGGGGCACTCTGATACCTTCGCAAATCTGGTGCGTTCCACATCATCCATCCCAAACGAAATTACCACCGACTTGTTCCTGTTGACCTCGAGTCCAGAAAGGCTGCTAAAAATATCCACTAGGTGGGCCGCGTTGCAACTTTGTTCCTCCGTGCTCCCAAGGAATAAGACCGTATCATCAGCATACTGAAGCAACGAGATAGAGATATCCCCATCCGAAAGCCCTCGCACCACCCCGTCTCCATCGCACACCTGAGAAGAACTGCCAGGGCATCCGCCACCGAGACAAAGAGCATAGGAGCCATCGGACACCCCTGACGGACACCCTGCTGAGGATGAAAAAAACCCCCCTACGGCTTGCCATTCACCATGATCGAGTAGGAGGAGAGGTAGTGACACATCTCTTTATCTACTCAACCCAAACCTCTAGGAATCCTCTCCGCCGAAGGGATGCCCACAAGAATCTCCAGTCAACGCAGCCATATGCCTTGGCATAATCTATCTTCTAAAGAACTCCCTTCTTCTTTGACTGCTTCCATTCAAGGCAAACCATCCAATGCCATCACCAAACCATCCGCCATCCGATGTCCCGGAATGAATGCCGACTGCCCCTGCAGTACCACAGAATCCATCACCATCTTGAGTCTGTTCGCCAGAATCTTAGCCACAATAAGATAAAGAGTGTTGTGAGAATGCAATAGACCTGAAGTTCTCCATTCTCATCGGACTCTCCTTCTTGGAAAGGAGGAACAACATGGCCCGGTTCACCTTCTCGAACCCTCTGTTCCCATCCCTGAACTCATTAAGAACCTCTAAGACCTTCGCCTTGAATAGGTCCCAGAACTTACGGTAAAACATGACCGGGAAGTCACTCGGACCCGGAGCACCATAGACATTCAACCCCCATACCGCTCGCTTCACCTCCTCTTCAGAAAAAGGAACCACGAAACTGTCTGCCTGCTCGCCAGACAAGGTTTCTACCCCTCTTCCCACCCACCCCCATCAATCCCCTCTTCTCCTTCGCGACGCCTCAACAAAGTGGTCCTGCAACACACAACCAATCTGCGCTTCCCCCGCTGTTCTTACTCCTCCAATCTCAACCTCATGCAAATAGTTTCTTCTCCTTCTCCTATAAGCCATCGAAAGGAAAAACCTAGTATTGGCGTCACCCTCTTTCAACCACCTTTGTATAGATCTTTGCCCCCACTCTACCTCTTCCTTTCTGTCCTCCAGCAACAACTCTTCAAGCAGACCACGCCTCTCTTCCACCTCCGCCCGGTCCAGACCCCTCTCATCATCCAGCTTGTCCAAACAGACCATACCAACCTGAGCCTCTCCCCTCCTAGCTCTCC
Source organism: Ottelia alismoides (assembly GCA_037367405.1). Classification (NCBI taxonomy): domain Eukaryota; kingdom Viridiplantae; phylum Streptophyta; class Magnoliopsida; order Alismatales; family Hydrocharitaceae; genus Ottelia; species Ottelia alismoides. The sequence continues at coordinate 27,942 of JAZKJV010010101.1, forward strand.
GTTTAGCCTTCATCTCCCTCCCGAACGCAGTACGAAATAGCCTCAACGACCTCAACTTCGCCGCCAATTGAGAGGCGGCCGAGCCCACAGAGGTCCAGCTTCTCCATCGCTTAGCGATGTCCTCCCTAAACCCCTCCTTCAAGGGCCAACTCCGCTCGAAACGAAAGAAGAACCTGCTTGTCCTCTCCCCGCTGGACGACCAGATAATCGACATGTGATCGGAATGGGCCCGCAGCAACGAACAAGCACGGGACAGGGGAAACCTCTCCATTCCATCAGGTGACAGGAAGAATCTATCCAGTGTGGACCACGATCTCACATTCTGCCAAGTTAAAGAGAAACTAGCCGCGTCAATAATGGACATGCCCAAGGAGTGGGCCACTCTTCGGAAGTCCTCCGAACCAGGATCTCTACCACCACTCTGCTGCGGCTGATCGTCGGGGAGCAAGGTCACATTCAAGTCGCCACCGATGATACAGACCCCAGTCGCATCAACCCAACTATTCCAACTCCGTTGCCAAAGAGCTCCTCTTAGATCTCGTAGGATCGTAAACGTTCGTGATACGGACGCAAAGACCACCCGCTCTCCTTCTCAGCTCCACAAACAAACAAAATAGAGACATCGACTCCGTCAACAACTCAAACTCTTTTCTTCCAACCAGTGAGTAACCCCTCCGAAGCGTCGTGAGCCTCCAACTCAGCTAGGTCAAACCGGTGACCCCCAACCAGCCTCCGCCTGATGGCGCTCACACACCTTGACAACTTCGTCTCCTGAAGAAGGAAAATGTCCGCACCAGCCTCCATTATCAGATTTCACACCCCCAACCGCTTATTGGGGCGGCCCAATCCCATAACATACCAAGAAAGCAGCTTCATTAAGGAACAATCTGGCTCAGCTTCTTAGGAGGGACCACACTCAACCGTTCGGCCACGCTCCTGTCCAGAACCCTGAAGCGGTTCTGCGGGGTCGGCATGGCTGTGGGACCAGCTAACAATCGTTGCAGATGGACCTCACGAGCCGTCGAGTCGTACAAGGCTGCCCTTCTTTTCTTCCTCACAGACCTGTGGGCATCTTTCCTTACGTAACAAGCACCATATCTAGGGCTCCCCATCCCAGAGTTCCGAAGCAGCAACTTAGGATGGCCACCCTTCCCCACACCGCCACAAGAGATTTTCCCGCCTAGCTCCTCCACCTGAACAACCGCTTCCCCGACTCCCAAATGTGGCGATGAGCCCACAACCAACTCCCCCGATGAAGCCTCCATCAAGGCACCCAAAGTCGTCGCCAAATCTATCGGTGGCACCGCTGAGGAACCCACCTCCGCTGACTTCTTCGTTGCGCCACCTGCCCCAAAAGCACCGTCCGCAGATGGCCCATGCCCCATATGGCCCCCAACCCCTCCCCTCCCTCGTGCGACGAGTCCCTACCAATAGCAGAAGAAGAAGAGCTGGCCCGCCCAACGGGCCCCATGCAGGAGCAATCGAGACCGCCATAACCGAACGGACAAGACGGGCCCAGGCATAGGTCTGGCCATCAAATCAGACCTGGAGTTAATCGGGACAGAGTCGCCAGAACCCGGTAACGAGCTTCGAACCCTCGAGCAGGCCCGTTATACCGAAGAACCACTCAGGTTAGGAATCCGTGTCGGTTGAGGATCCTGACGCTTCGAGCGAAACGACACGTGAGAACGACCTTTCTCAAGTGGCGCTTCGACAGGTACCTCACCCAAGTCAACCGCATTCGAAGAGGCCGTAGGGATATCTACCATCACAAGCCTCCCGAATCGGTCCGCGGAGATTGCACCAAATCCGATCCCATGCATCAGACAAGGAGTCTTCTCCGGAAAGCACGCCAACCCTTCATTCTATCGTTGTGCCTCCCGGCTCGACGCACCACCAGCCTCCGCCACCGGACTCACCACCGCTCAAGTGCCCAGATGAAGCACCGAGCCACGAGCCTGTAAGGCTTGCCCCGCCGCGGTGATCTCCAAGAATACCAACCTCCCCTCTGAGAAAACCTCCCACCCCCCAGCTTTTCAGGGCCGAGCCTCCACACAAGGAGGACAGGGTCCTATGGCTTGCCTGTGCGGCAGCTCACGCTCTCGACCCCATCCACCACCGCAATTCCGTCAAGCAGCTCTTGAACCTTCGAAAGACCCCTCGTGAGGAAAGGGAGGCCCTTCACACGAACCCGGTCCAAAGGCTCGAGTTCTAGCAACTCATCATGGTCACATAACCACCGCCACCGCAGCAACGACCGCCCCTCCCTAGACCACCACACCAACTCTCCTGCCTCAGCTCCGATAAGCCCCCTTGCCACCACTCGCCAAGGGCTCACCTGCATGATGTCTCCACGAAACCAAGCCGCTGAGATTGCACCAACATCAGACGATCCACGGAACATCACCTCCGACACTCCTCCCTCCCCGATCAGAATTACTAAGCCCTGGTCACCCTTCTACATCACCAGACACGTTCTGGTAGTGTGCGATAGCATCAGCACTGCCTCGCACCCCGGAACACCGTCTCTTTTATCTACACTATGTAATTTACACTTTGGGTCTCTATCTATATAAGAGAGCCCTAGGATTCCCTGGAATAAACTCTTTTTTGTATTTTATTCCAACAAGGTATTAGAGTGGTGGTCCTAGACTGGAGCTCGTGTAGCCTAGAAACCCTACCCTACCTGCAAGCTCCATCTCCTTCTTCTCCCTCTAGTGGCACCACCTCTCTTCCCTTTAACGGATGCCGTCATCGCCTTGTAGCCGCTGCTACAGCATTGCCACACGCGGCACCAGCGGCTGCCACACCAACGGATATTGCCGCTTCAGCGGCTCCGATGGTTATCGCCACCCTCTGGGCTGCCACATGCGGCATATTTCCTCTCACCTAGGGTTCCGAGAGCGTGATTGCGTGATCACGTTGATCTGATTTTGGTTATTTTTAGGTGATTTCAGATCAATATATCACCCATCGGTACAGGTCACTTCAAATATTGAAGGGAAAGTTTGCACTTTGAGTCTACACGTGCAACCATTTCCCTACATGTCTGTGTAGACAAATTCTTTTGGTCTACAAATCCCAGTCCTTGGATCCGATAATATGTTAGAAAGTAAAGTTGATATCCTCGCCACAGATGCTTCTCGAGGTCCAATGCTAATTGTGAAGATGAATGGGACGAATTATGAATTATGGGACATGTAGTTCACGAGCCTACAGGTACGAAACATATTCTTACCGAAGAGGAATCGACTAACAAGACTAGGGTGAACGCCTCATGGAGGCTGATGGTGCTTATGCATGTTTATTATTGTCTGGTACACTGACAATAGTTATTGCTAATGATGTTCTACACCATCCAATGTCAAGGTGATGTGGGACATTCTTGCTGCTACGTATTCCCCAGCGAGGAGCGAGACAAAGATCCTGCAGCTGAAACATTCACAGTCAAGCAAAATGATTGTCCCATACATTCTATATATATGTCTCTCCGTGGCATGTTCGAGAAGCTTCACAGCTTCATGTCTATTGCAACCACTCTTGAATAGCAAAAGACGTATAAGAACGCTACCATAGTTAGTGTATTTTTAGCAGCATTTGACTCAGAGTATGATGCTGCTCCCTCACAGATACTTGCGGATGCCACCATCCCTCCCATAGAGGAGGCGTGCTGCAGGCATGGTTTCAGATTTCATGAAATTTCGACGAAATTTCGGCAAAATTTAAGTTTCGACAAGGAACCGAAATCTCGAGCGAAATGGCGATATGAGGACAGTTTTCGGTGATTTCTTCACAAATGGTGGTCGATATGGGCGAAATGTCGTCGAAATTTCGTCGGAATTTCAACGAAATATCGTATCGATAGGGTATCGATACGATATCCGAAATCAATATTTAAACCCTTGGCTGCAGGCTCAGTAGGATCACTATTCCATGTATACCTCTACTCAAACCTCCTCTATAATGGCCGCATCTAGTGGTAGGGGAGGCTCTTCTCAGTTTTGTTGTCGTGGCCCTTGTGATAGGGGAGGTCATATTCGCCATCCATGCACCTATTGCCATCGTCCGGGTTTCTTGGAGGATACATGCTACTCCAAGCATGGTTTTCCGATTTCTGCTCGTGCAATGGAGCAGGCTGAGCCTCCTGCAATGTCCATGTCCGACCAGAAATTTGATGATTTTGTTGTTCGCCTTGTCCACGTCCGACCAGAAATTTGATGATTTTGTTGTTCGCCTGAGAGAGATTATGCCTCCCTCTAGGTCTCATGCATCCTCAACTACTCATGTAAGCCATTCAGATGTTGCAGCTTCTACGTCTACCCGTACCTCATGTAGTACTTATTCTCTTACCAGTTGTTGGAGGATTGATATGATAGAGTGGATCATGGACTCCAGTGCATCCCATCATATGTGTGGAGACATGAGTCTGTTTGCAGTATACAGACAGTTACCCCCTGGTAGATCAGTTATCAAAGTTGATGGGATGCACTCTCCAGTTGCAGGATAGGGGGAGATCAATCTGGCGCCATCCATGCGCTTACAAAATGTGCTTTATGCTCCTGATTTTTCAACGAACTTATTCTCCATTAGTCAGATTACTAAGGATCTGAATTGCCATGCTATTTTTAACCCATCTTCACTTTTGCTTCAGGACATTCTCACGGACAGGGCGATTGGATGTGGCCGTGAGCAGGACGGCCTCTATCGAGTGGTCCGTACTTCATATGCTGGTGTCTAATCTAGTCCCACAAGATCAATCTCCCGTTTATGTGGCATCTGCGCTTTGGCCACCTTACTCTTCAGAAGATGTCTCATGTTCTTCCTCAGATCTCTCTTCGCTCCACATTCCAGTGCGAGGCATGCCAGCTAGGGAAGCATCACTGGTCTACTTTCCCAAGTCATCATGGTCGGAGTAGTAACTCCATTTTTGAGTTAGATTCATGTAGACATTTGGGGTCCGAGTCTTGTCCCATACCACCAGGGACATGAGTTTATCTTGTGGTTGTAGACGATTTTTCTAGGTTGTCGTGGGTTTTCTTGTTAAAGAATAAGTCTGGTTGGGACTGTTATAAAGTCTTTCATCAATGAAGTAAATAATATCTTTTCCTCTACAGTTAAGTTTGTGAGAACTGATAATGCTTTTGAATTTTATACTCATGAGCTTTCGTAGTTCTTCTCATCTCTTGGCATTGTTCATCAAAGTACAAAATTAATTGTGGAAAATATCAATCATGCCATTGAAATTATGTGAATCTTATTCACAACCCAAAACTAAATGTAAATTATATTTTAATTAATCATCAAATGTGAATCCAATTCACATCAATAATTAATTAACAAATATAAATCACAATATGCTCTCTCTAATATATTATAAATCACATTTATAATATATATGATTAACATGGATAGTGCTATCCACATTATTCATATCCATGATAATTAAATCACATTTAATCATCTTGAATCTCCTTTTTCTCATATTCCCAAATAACATAAATCACATTCACATTATTCACATCTTTGATAAATAAATCACATTTAATTATCTCAGATAACTCTCCTTATAATATGAATCAAATTCATATTATCCATGATAATTAAATCACATTTAATTATCGATTTTCTCGATGCTTGGATACATATATCAACAATGAAATTATCCATGAACTCTTTCAAGGATAATGCGCTTTCTCCACGGATACTTAGAGATAAGGACAGGGCGATTGTATTGTTCCACGTATAGTGACTTGGATATTGAGATCACATCTCAAATCCAGATCTCGGGCCTCCCATAGATGCTTGATTAAATCAAGACCGCAAATCTAATCTTCTCATTGCATCTGAATCGCATTCAGATCAATGTCCAACATTTGAACCAAGATCAGATTACTTCTTTACTGAGAGGAGTCACAAAAATCCAGACCCGTTTCATCACTCCCTAGGAATGGAAGCGTCATGGTTATACAATCATTTATGATCACATCACCCTCAGGTATTCCCAACACCTGTACATCCTGCATACTGGAAGACTCAAAATAAACCCGAAGTATTAGATCAAATTTATACTGTCTACTTCAGGGTTTTATCAGTAAGTTTCTCATTTGATCATTGGGAGTTGGTATCGATCATATATTTTCCAAAAGCATATATCATACCTAGGTCTTGATTATATACTTTCCAAAAGTATATATCAAACCTACAAATTCAGTCAAGCTTCCAAAGCGAGACAACCATGCACAGAATTTGATTCTTCCCAATATCTCATGAGTGAGCTCATGTCTTCCGGTTCAGTAACTGAACCTGTATGATCCCTTTTTGAGAGATCGTATTACTCATATGCCCTTACATGCACACCAACGCGCCGGTGTATAGACATTGATTAGGTCATCAACCTATTAGTCTGCCAAATGTACATACTCAGACATATAGTAACATATCTGTCTCTGGTCAGAGGATGTGTGCCTGTATCGTGACAGCATACGATATAGGACTTTGGTTATCTCGATCTCGTTAAGTCAACTCTTTGACCTAACTAATCTGACACCTCCGAATCTCTATTCCTATGCAGAGGACCTGCATCAAGAGGTCGGTCAGATATCATCCTATGTGAGAAAGGATTGCCATCTACTCATGCTAGAGATCACATCTTAACAATCATTTGACGGTGCTTGATGAGTCCTCAATCTAACCCTTTAGATATTCATCCAAGCACCAGCCTCTATGATTCAATTATTGAATCAACAACTGTATGATTATTAAGATGACCATGGTACATAACCCTAATTGTACTAAGGGACCTATTATGCAAATTATTTATTCTTCATTTCAGATCAGGGAATGATATTCGCAATAACATTATTGCATAATGGCTCGCCGTGGGCTCGTATATCCAACACCTATTACTATTAGGAAGCATAGATGTACGTGTGCATCGTATCCTCTGGCTTCCCATGTTTCGTTTGACCGCTTGACTGCGGATTTCAAGTAGTTTGCTGTTGCACTTTCAACCATGGAAATTCCGCAGACTTATCACGAGGCTTTACGATATGGTCAGTGGCATCTTGCCATGGAAGAGTAGATGGCTGTGTTGCAGTCACGTGGCACATGGACTTTAGTTTCAGCTCCTTTGGGAGCCTCCCTTACCAGTTGCAAGTGGGGGTTCGCTGTGGAAACTGAGCAGATGGCCGTATTGATCGCTACAAGTCCATGTTAATTGCACGTGGGTTTACCTAGACGTATGGGGTGGACTATCTGGACACATTCTCTCTAGTTGCTCGGCACTCAACTCTTCGGATTCTGTTTACTATTGCTATGGTACATGATTGGCCTCTGTTTCAGCTTGATGTCAAGAATACATTCCTATATAGTGATCTCCAGGAGGGAGTCTACATGCAATAACCACCTGGGTTTGCTGTTGAGGGGGAGTGTCATCAAGTATGTAGACTTCACATGCCCATCTATGGTCTCAAGCAGAGTCCAAGAGCATGGTTCCAGAAGCTCTCGGACTTGATTGAGCAACATGGATTCACGAGGTCGAATACTGATCATTCTTTGTTTGTTCAACAGACCCACAGAGGTACCGTTGTTATTATGGTGTATGTTGATGACTCATTATTACATGAGATGATGTGTAGGGATTAGCGAGGCAAACGGGTTTCTTGGACGATAGTTTGTTACCAAGGACCTTGGCACCCTAAGGCACTTTTTGGGATTATAGTTTGTCAGGAACATGCAAGGTCTGGTAATGACCCAAAAAAAGTATGCTATAGATCTTTTAGCCAGACATGCATGATTGGATGCAGATCTGCTAGTACTCCTATGGATCCAAGCAGAGACTATACGATGATGATACAGAAGAAGTGGACAAGAGAAGGTGCATAGAACTTGTGGGGAAGCTACTTTATGTTACCATTACCAGTCCAGACATTTCATTTGCAGTTAGTCGGGTCAGCCAGTTTATGGAGCAACCTAGGTAGGTGCATACAGATGCAATCCATATGATCTTGAGGTACTTGAAGTTATCTCATGGTGCAGGATTATTATTCAGAAAAGGGACATCCTTTACTGTCACAACTTGCGCAGATGTAGACTATGTAGGATGCCCTAAGGACAGGAAATCTACTTCAGGCTTCGTGGTATTCATTGGTGGCTCTCTAGTGTCCTGGAAGAGCAAGAAGCAGACAATTGTTGCTAGATCTAGCGCTGAATCCGAATATAGAGCTATGACACAAAGGAGCATAGAGATGATGTGGGTCAGGTCTGTTCTACTTCTAGTTGACCTGGGCATTGGTGTACCGCTTCCTATGCAATTACAGTGTGACTACTAGGCTTTATTCATTGCTAATAATCCTTCTTTTCATGAGAGAACGAAGCACATTGAGGAAGATTGTCACTATACACGTGCTATGATCCAGAAAGGCTTCATTTCCAAGTCCCATGTCAGCTCAGGGGAGCAGACTGCTGACATCCTTACCAATGCATTAACCAGAGGACCCTTGCAGAAGTGTTCATCCAAGCTGAGCATGATTAACATCTATGCTCCATCTTGAGGGGAAGTGCAGAGATATTTTTATGTTATAGTACAACTTGTGTATTTTCTATTTCTTTCATCTACATTGTAATTTACCTTTTGGGCCTCTCCCTATATAAAAGAACCCCAGGGTTCCCTGGAATAAACACATTTTTGTATTTTCTTCCTAGAAACATTAATAATTTTGATCCATTGGTCATATTACTTGACCGAAAAAATTAAAACTTTTTGAATATCTCAAAAGGATATGATTTGAGAAAAGTGAGATCAGACTAATTAATAATATTGAGTTCTTTCTAAAAAAGATAGCAATTACGAAACAATAACAATTAATAAGAATGTACAAAGTTAAATTTGGTTTTAGTATGGAATGCACATAAAAAATCTTTCTTTTTCAGTAATAACTTAACTTATTCCTTTATAAAATACTTGTATCAATAGATATTTATTTTAGTTCATATCTTTTGATTACAAAAAAGAATTAGACACTAGTTCATGAATCATGATGTGAACCCCTTAGGATCCGGGTACCCGTTTACGACACAATTCACAATATTCCATTTATAACATCGCATTAAAAGCATAAATTTATGGGGAAATTTTTCGCAATGAATATATTTGCACATGACATTCACATCCATATTCATAACCAATTTGACACCAAAATCTTATTTCATTAATTTCCATATGATTTTACCACATATACAATGTCTGTCAGTACATACAACATCCCAAAATTTTGACTGAAGAGAAAAGCATTTTTCAATATCAATTGAACTAAAAACTGTAACAAAAACCACATACCGTATGGTATATACCTTGTCTCCTGGAACCATGTATAGCTACTAAACAACAGATTGTTTGCCTGTCAAACACGTTAGGAAAGAAGAGGCGTCAGCAGGCGCTGATACCTCCCAAAAACATATAAACATAAACAAGGATTTAATATGTTCAAAAGTAACAAGTAGAAAGGTGGAACAACTCAATTTAATTTTATTTCTACTTGCAATTGTAAAAGGTTGTCAGACTTGTAAGCATTTCTTATAAGCACCCATTATTCCAACACTTTTCATATTTAACATATTTATTTTGTAATCAAATGTTGATAATTATAGGTGTATGTATATATGTATAAACCTCTATTATTATATTGACCAGATATTTAATCTGTGGATTTGTCGATGTGAAAGATGGAATTGGAAATGTTTATAGATTACTTGATTCCCAAGTTCAATAGGTAGACATTTCCTATCAGTACAACTTTTGATCATAACTTCTCCAATTCTTAACTTCAATTGTTTCAGATATAACTCCAGATGATGTAGATAAAGATCATGATTCTGGGTTTTGGATCCCATGTCGTGGAACTTGATGGCACATGAATTTGCTAATTTCTTGTCATTGAGATTATATCATGGTTTTCGATATCGGACTGATATGATGATGATGGATTTGATCCTTAATGCTATTTACTCCTTTTAAGTTAGTGGATAGTCTGTGATCTTGGTCTGTGTGTAACCTCACACTATGATTTTAAGGTATTTAAAAGTACCTTAGGGTTGAGGTGCCTCCGTAGGCATGCAGTGTTGTATAATGCATCCTAACTAAGTTCCCAACACGTCCACTAACTTATATGGATTTCGAATCAGATTAAAGTCACTTCCAATCAACTTAATCTTAATTATAATTTCTTCCAAACCTTAACTGTAACTCTCTCAGATGCAACTTTCGATGTTTTAGATGTAGATATGGATGATCTGGATCTGTTGGCGAAAGTAAAAACTTAAGCGGTGAAGAAGCCTACAAATGGCTCTTCCGTCTCGTCCTCTAGTTGGAAGGACGGTCCAATAGAGGGATAGGTCTACTCCCAAACTACGCCACTGAGATGGGTGAGAGGGACTTCCCGAAAAAGTCACTCTAGAAAAACAGCCCGACCGGTAACGGGCAACCGAGCTCGTATGTAAAACTGAAAACCAAGGATCCCCCGCCTGGGTATCCTAAAACAAAGGGTCAGCGGAACTGGTCTAAGTCGGGATCCCAACGAGGCGTAAAAACACTGCGAGCCCGCGTAAAAACCAAAAAGGGACTGGGATCCTAGACCCGCGCACTTGGCGGCCGCTGCCCTAACTGGCTTCCTATTCTCCCGCCCAGTTGAGGGTCACCGCTCCCTCGCACGGTCAGGTGTAGAAGTCACCATGACCGGCACTTATAAATATTAGTATCACCGATTCCCAAGATTCTCATGGCTAGGATAAGTTATAAACCATATACAAGATCATCCTTCTTCAGATTCTTCACCTATGTCGACTATTAAGATGACACCAAATTACTTAGGAATGATTTCAAGTTCTAAACTCCAAATTCTTGATGAAAGGCAACTTGCTGCCAGCATCTAACCCCAACTTTGTCACTTTTGAACATTTATTACTTGCTACTATATAATTTATTACAACCATATGCTATACGTATTTCTCATATGTTTAAGTTTTGGAAATCCTCCTTTGATCCTTGGTAAAAGAGAGTAATGAAACAAGAGATATATACTTTCTAGCATGTTTATGTTTTGGAAATCCTCCCTTGATCCTTCGTAAACAAGAGTAATGAAACAAGAGATAGATACTTTCTATCATGTTTATGTTTTGGAAATCCTCCTTTGATCCAACTTTTCTCCCAATATAAAAAGATTCCTTATGCAGACCACTTGGCATACAATCCCACAATTATTCGAGATATTCTATATAAAACAGGTCCTTATAGTGGTAAAGAAAGCTATTTCAATAAGGATTTCTTAAGACAATGTCAGTGTGTTGTTCAGAAGAAGTGTAAATGTAAAGTTCATGATTTTATTATATTGATTTGCATAATTAGTACAATTAGCTAATTTGGTTAAGGAGAAGAAACTGTTACATTTAGTAGAAATATAAGAGATTTTAGCCCAATCCCGTGACCTTCTATGCAGAACATTTTCAAATTTGAAACATATACGTTGTTAATGAAGATCATGTAATTTCAGGGGAGAATAAACCTCTCAGAATCCAAAGAATGAGGTTCTTGATTATAAAACCGAATGTGAAACTGTTTGGTCCCTTTTAATGAGACAATAACCCTAATGACATTTGCAAAGATTTCAATATAACCTATTACTAATTGTTAATTGTTGGGTTATCAAAGGAAAAGTGATAAGCATAATCTCTTCTAACATGTTCTTGAATAAAAAAAAGGAGTAATCAGAATAATACTCATATCTTAGGATAGTCTCAATCGTAACTGAGATGTGAACTTGGATTGAAATAACTTCATTTAAATAATATAAAATATGAAATCCGTATGTAAGTTACAGTTCTTGGACAATTTAATTTCAATACGATTTTTTTTTAATTTCTTTGAAGAGATAATCTCAAGAGAAATTAAAAGGCATAAAAAGGGGATCAAAATGTATGGAGCATGTGTATGGCAACAAAGAGTAGGGAATTAGGGATTGTGCGTCTGATCTCTTCAAACTTGAAGAGAATCCTACATGCATGGCCAAAATGGGAAAGTTTAGCTTATACAAGAACATGGTAACAACAAGAGGAGGCTTTAAATTGTACATGCAAGGTAGCAAACAGAAGGTTTAGGAATGTACCTTAAGATTTTTCAAAACATGAAGGTTTTGATCTTGTTATAGCATGCACAACATCAACTATGGGGACATTCCAGCAGTGAGCTGATGCTTTGGAGCAGTAGCAGGAGCCACTGGAGTTTGCTGAAATGGCTTCCAAAGAAAATGGCAGCAGCCACTGTGTGTAGCAACTTTCGGCCAATTTAGAGGAATGAGGAGTTCTTTTGGCTAGAAATGACAGGAAGCACCAGGAGAGAATAACTCTTCTGTTGGAATTGGAGAAGTAGTAAAGGAAGGAGAAGAGATATAGCCTTGCCGTTGGAAATAAGGAGAGTAAAGAAGGGTATTATATAACAATGAAGAGTGTCTTTGGTGTTTGCCACATGGAGGGGAGAAAGATTGTGTTGTCAATAAGAAAGAGGACCAAGCGGTAAGAGAAAGACATCTAATGACTGCTGTTCCAGTCAACAGATCTGAAATAATTTTTTTTAAACCGTAGCTGTCCGATACTTATACAAAATCTTTATTTTTATTTATATATACTATAACCGAGTTGAGTGTGAAGAAATTACATAATAACTTAATTTAAATTTATTTTTTTTTACAATTGAACAACACAGTAACACTGTAGCAGCAGAACGTTGAATTTTCGTTTTGTTATATTATTATATTATTTTAAAACTCTCATTATTTGACATATTTTAAAATGGGCCGTATTCGCATCTCGAGTTTCAGATTTCGACGTGCAATATCTCGGATTGATTGTCTCAAAATGACGATCAATATGAGTATAATATTGATATACTTTCGGTCGAGTTTTGAATACCCGAAATTTTCGGATACAGATTTTGTTTAAGGTTAAATTTTACGATTTAAAAATACCAAACGACCTCCGATTGACGAACGGTCGATTCTGTTGGTCTTGTATCGTCGAATCAGATCTCATGATGGTCTCGGTTCGTTTCACGGTTTCTGAATTTGCGTCGCGGCTTTTTCGCGACGCGCAATGCGAAGCGACCGATTTTTGGTCGATTTTGCCCGAACGACTTTTGATTCTCAATCAATTGATCGTTTTTAGGTTATCTAATATTGTCAGTTAACTTAATTGAGTTATTCGGACCTTATTCGGGTCGAGTTCGGGTTTACGTAGATCCCGGATGTTACAATTATAAAAACCTCAAAGGGAGTCTTGTCCTCGAGACTCGAGTTAATGCTATTAGGTGTCTTGTTGGAATTTCATATGTCCATAAAAACCTCAAAGGTTTTGAACCCATAAAAACCTCAAAGAGAAAACAAGCCAATATTTTAACATATATCTAAAAGCTTATTTTGATTTTTACCTCAGAAAAGTTGCGGGCATCGTGCCCGCATGTCGGCTTCGGTCTCCCACGTCGCTTCTTCGACGCCGTGACCGTGCCACAATACCTTGACCAATGGAATCTCTTTGCTGCGAAGCTTCTTTACAACACGATCAAGTATTCTAGACTGGCTTCTCCTCATAAGTCAGATCTGGCTCCACGTCTAGATTCTCATAACTGATGATGTGCCGAGGGTCGTGGACATACTTCCTCAGGTTGGATACATGAAAGACATCGTGAATAGCAGAAAGATGTGGAGGAAGAGCTACTCGGTAAGCAACCTTTCCTACTCTAGCCAGAATCTCAAAAGGTCCAACATATCGCGGCGCCAATTTGCCATGAACGCCAAATCTCTGCACTCCCTTCATGGGAGATACATGGAGAAATACCCAATCTCCAACCTATAATTTATAGGAATGTCATTAGTATGAGATTAAGTTGAACATATATATATCATAATTGAGTGGATGAAGAGAAAATAATTAGATTACCTGAAACTCTAAGTCTCTCCTCCGACGGTCTGCATAACTCTTCTGGCGGCTCTGTGCCGTCAGAAGCCTCCGTCTTATAAGATCAACAGCTCTCGCGGTCTTCTCCAAGAGATCTACGGAATAGAGAGCATGATCACCTACCTCACGCCAATTAGGGGTGTGAGGCATCTCCGCCCGTATAGGGCTTCTAATGGTGCCATGCCGATACTGGAATGATAGCTGTTGTTGTACGTGAACTCCACTAACGGCAGATGGTCCTTCCAGGACCTTTTCCACTCTAAAGTGCAAGCGCAGAGCAAATCCTTGAACGTCTGAATGGTGCGCTCTCTCTGCCCGTCTGTATGCGGATGGTATGCAGAACTCATCCTTAGCTCTGTCTGTAGTGCTGACACGAACTGATGCCAATCATGCGATGTAAATCTCGAATCCCTGTCAGACACCACCTCTCGTGGTATATCATGTAGCCTAATGATATTCTGCACATAGAGCTTGGCCAATATGGATGAAGTGTAAGTCGTGTTGACAGGTATGAAATGGGCTAACTTGGTCAATCTATCAACAACGACCTATATGGAATCATGGCCACCTGGTGTCTTCGGCAATTCCGTGACAAAATCCATAGAAATGCTCTCCCATTTCCACTTGGGAATGGGGAGAGACTGCAGTAATCCTGGTGGTCTCCTGTGCTCAGCCTCGACCATTTGACAGGTCACGCATCTGCTGACATGCTGCGCTACATCGCGCTTCATTCCATCCCACCAGAAATGTTGACGCAGTTTACGGTACATCTTCGTGCTACCTGGATGGATAGAGACCCGTGAACTGTGTGCCTCATCCAGAATGTCTCTGCGAAGCTGCTCGTCATTGGGTACAACGACCCGACCTGCCTTCCATAAAATAGACTACATCACAACAAAATCATCAACCTCGTCCTTGACGACGCGCATGTATCTATCTCGGATCCAAGGATCTGTCTTCTGGCCCTCTACAATACGATCCCAAAGGCTGCTGTATCGAGGAGGTACGACGGTAGAAATGGATGCGCTCTTTTGAGGATGCCAATCGCTCAAAGCTACAAGCGTATCCCATGTGTATAGCCAGTTCGCCGTACCCTCTGCATGCACTCTCCTGCTAAGTGCATCAGCCACCACGTTTCCCTTATCGGGATGGTAAGAGATTGTGCAATCATAATCCTTCAGCAGTTCGAGCCATCTGCGCTGTCTCTTGTTCAGCTCCTTTTGATCAAAGATGTACTTCAAACTCTTGTGATCCGTGAAGATCTCAAAATTCACCCCATATAGATAGTGGCACCAGATCTTCAAGGCGAAGACAACTGCCGCCAACTCTAAGTCATGTGTGGGGTAGTTCCGCTCGTGCGGTCTCAACTGCCGTGATGCGTAAGCAATCACCTGTCCTCTCTGCATCAACACTGCTCCTAGACCTTCTCCAGATGCATCTGTGTAGACTGCATAGTCCTGAGTGCCTGAAAGAAGAGCAAGAATCGGCGCTGTAGTCAATTTCTCCTTCAGTGTCTGGAAGGCCTGCTCACATGAATCGTCCCAAATGAATGGAACTCCCTTATGCGTCAATCGTGTCAATGGACGGACAATGCGTGAAAATCCGCTGACAAAGCGTCTGTAATAGCCCGCTAATCCGAGGAAGCTCCGAATCTGAGTAACTGTCTTGGGTTGCTCCCAAGACATAACTGCATCTATCTTCGCAGGATCAACTACGATACCTGCTCCAGAAATAACATGCCCTAGAAATGAGACCTGGGATAACCAGAACTCACACTTGCTCAACTTGGCATACAGCTTGTGCTCTCGCAATGTGTCCAAAACAATCCGTGGATCATTCGCATGATCCCATTCACTCCGTGAATAGATGAGCACATCATCGATGAACACCACTACAAACTTGTCCAAGTATGGACGGAAGATACGGTTCATCATATCCATGAAAACCGCAGGTGCATTGGTGAGCCCAAACGGCATCACCACAAACTCATAGTGTCCATAACGAGTCCTGAAAGCTGTCTTCGGAATATCCGACTCGCGAATCCTCAGTCAAGTAACTCCTGCAACTGCACCTTCAGCTACCTCAACTCGACTGGTGCCATGCAATATGGTGCCATAGAGATCGGCTGTGGATATGGTAGCAGTGTGATCTCGAACTCAATCTCTCTCTCAGGAGGTAGTCCTGGTAGCTCATCAGGAAAAACATCTGGATATTCAGATACTACTCGGATGTCCTGTGTCATCGGCTCCTGATCAGATACCTCCCGAACAAATGCAAGGTATGAATCACAACCCTGATCAACAAGTTGCTGAGCTTGCAGCATCGAAATGTACTCCATGGGGGAGTCATGTATAATACCCTCAAAAGTAAACTCGGGTAAATCTGGGATTCTGAAGACAACTGTCTTCCTAAAGCAATCAACAAGTGCATGATGAGCGGATAGCCAATTCATGCCCAAAATCAAGTTGAACCTATCAAGCTGTAGGAGTAGACAATCTGTGATCATCTCGTGACCGCCAATCAATACGGGCAAATGCCTGATTACCAGGGAAATGATAAATAACTGGCCACCTGTCCCTCAAATGTGATATGGGGAAGAGAGTGTCTCAGCGACTCTACCTAAAGAAACTACTAGTCTCAGAGCAAGAAAAGAGTGTGCCGCACTAGAATCAAATAGAACATGGAAAGGTCGGTTCAAGACTGAGACCATGCCTTTAACCATAGTAGCTGCTGAACGGGCCATTCACAGATACTTATCATGTATGCTTTTTCTCTTCTTGGGATATAATATGAAAATTAATGAAATTGGTGACATCTGTGGTTATTTAATTCGAATGTCATATTTCCCTTCTCGGACTCACGACAAGTCGGAAGATTGTCGCTATCCGGAAACTTATGCGATCGAAATTGTAATACTACGAACGTGCGTATCGGGGTACCACTGCTCTGATACCAAAAATGTGAACCCCTTAGGATCCGGGTACCCGTTGACGACACAATTCGCAATATTCCATTTATGACATCGCATTAAAAGCATAAATTTATGGGGAAATTTTTCGCAATGAATATATTTGCACATGACATTCGCATCCATATTCATAACCACCAGTTAATAGAGACAATTTGGCAACAAAATCTTATTTCATTAATTTCCATATGATTTTACCACATATATAATGTCTTTCAGTACATACAACATCCCAAAATTTTGACTGGAGAGAAGAAGCATTTTCAATATCAATTGAACTAAAAACTGTAACAAAAACCACATACCGTATGGTATATACCTTGTCTCCTGGAACCATGTATAGGTACTAAACAACAGATTGTTTGCCTGCCAAACACGTTAGGAAAGAAGAGGCGTCAGCAGGCGCTGGTACCTCCCAAAAACTTATAAACATAAACAAGGATTTAATATGTTCAAAAGTAACAAGTAGAAAGGTGGAACAACTCAATTTAATTTTATTTCTACTTGCAATTGTAAAAGGTTGTCAGACTTGTAAGCATTTCTTATAAGCACCCATTATTCCAACACTTTTCATATTTAACATATTTATTTTGTAATCAAATGTTGATAATTATAGGTGTATGTATATATGTATAAACCTCTATTATTATATTGACCAGATATTTAATCTGTGGATTTATCGATGTGAAAGATGGAATTGGAAATGTTTATAGATTACTTAATTCCCAAGTTCAATAGGTAGACATTTCCTATCAGTACAACTTTTGATCGTAACTTCTCCAATTCTTAACTTCAATTGTTTCAGATATAACTCCAGATGATGTAGATAAAGATCATGATTCTGGGTTTTGTTGATCATGTCGTGGAACTTGATGGCACATGAATTTGCTAATTTCTTGTCATTGAGATTATATCATGGTTTTCGATATCGGACTGATATGATGTTGATGGATTTGATCCTTAATGCTATTTACTCCTTTTAAGTTAGTGGATAGTCTGTGGTCTTGGTCTGTGTGTAACCTCACACTATGATTCTAAGGTATTTAAAAGTACCTTAGGGTTGGGGTGCCTCCGTAGGCTTGCGGTGTTGTATAATGCATCCTAACTAAGTTCCCAACACGTCCACTAACTTATAGGGATTTCAAATCAGATTAAAGTCACCTCCAATCAACTTAATCTTAATTATAATTTCTTCCAAACCTTAACTGTAACTCTCTCAGATGCAACTCTCGATGTTTTAGATGTAGATATGGATGATCTGGATCTGTTGGCGAAAGTAAAAACTCAAGCGGTGAAGAAGCCTACAAATGGCTCTTCCGTCTCGTTCTCTAGTTGGAAGGACGGTCCAATAGAGGGATAGGTCTACTCCCAAACTACGCCATTGAGACGGGTGAGAGGGACTTCCCAGAAAAGTCACTCTAGAAAAACAGCCCGACCGGTAACGGGTAACCGAGCTCGTACGTAAAACTGAAAACCAAGGATCCCCCGCCTGGGTATCCTAAAACAAAGGGTCAGCGGAACTGGTCAAAGTCGGGATCCCAACGAGGCGTAAAAACACTGCGAGCTCGCTTAAAAACCGAAAAGGGACTGGGATCCTAGACCCGCACACTTGGCGGCCGGTGCCCTAACTGGCTTCCTATTCTCCCGCCCAGTTGAGGGTCACCGCACCCTCGCACGGTCAGGTGTAGAAGTCACCATGACCGGCACTTATAAATATTAGTATCACCGATTCCCAAGATTCTCATGGCTAGGATAAGTTATAAACTGTCACAGGGTCAAAATCCCGCTATCGATTTCGACCGATCCTGTGCGGCGTTAGCTAACCCGTAGCTAACCAGCCTTCCCGAGTAGAACGGTCACGGACGCGCTCCAACTCCTATCGATACTCCTGCTTGCTAGCGTGCCGACGCTTCCAACACAAACACGAGCACGAACTCCGGATCGCTCAAGAACACTCTCAAGAACACGCTCAAGAACGCTCAAGAACACGACCACACGATCACACAAGCACGGGCACAAAGCTCTTCTCTTATTAGAAGGGGAACTCTCTCTCTGGAGTGGGTGTCTACAAATGAGCCACCACCTCTCCTTTTATACAAGACTCAAGGCAACCCAAGGGACACTCATTATTACATCTACAATAATGATACATAAAGACACAAGAGACCCTTCGAGTTCTTTGGCAACCCTTCGCGTTCCTCAGCAACTCTTCGTCTGCTCGTCTCTTCGACTCCCTTGTTGTCCTTTCGTCTTCCCGCACGGTCGACGCCCAGTCAACCGCCCAGTCACCAGCACGCATGCGCTCCAACGCCCTGCTGATGCAGCTTTGCCATAATTCACCAAGTGCCACCGAACACTTGGTCTTGTGCCATAAGGGAACCCGCGGCCTCCAGACCCTCGTGCAGTAAACCCTTCCTTAGCGTTCTGCATGCTAAGGGGAAGTCCTCCAGAACTTCGCTATCGTGGCCTCCAGACCACTGTCGTACGCGTAATACCGAGCATGCTCGACAATGCTCGTATTCAGCACCTGCAACGCTCCATGCCTCCTTGGATCGCCACGCATCAATACCGATACCGTGCGCCTTCGTGCGTACGCCTATGTGACCGTACCGCATTGCTCCTCGATGCGTACTACTTCACTACGTACCGCCCCTCTGCGCCCGCGTACGTATCGCTACGTGCATCCACCGTCATGTCCTGCACTGCTGTCTGTACTTGCTGCTCGCACTGCTACTAGCACCACAACACTCTGCTACCGAGCTAGTGTCCTGCGTGACGCTTCTCCATCACGTACGGTAGAGCCTCCAGACTCTCATGGATAACCTCCTTGATATCCATGCATTTTGGACTCCTCCTGAAGTCCTAGCTCCATCGATCATTCTCGAGCATCCGCTACCGTGTCTGCACGATCATTCTCGATCACGGAATTTGGGGGTGTGACAAGCCTCCCCCACCTGAAGAATCGGTTGTCCTGAACCGAGCATTCCCACTTCAGCTGGCGTCTCGTCACGGTCCTCCATCCGCTATGCACCTCCTGATGCTGCTCAATTGGAAGGGTGGTGCAAGCATGCACCGCCTCCCTTCCCGCACTTGTCCTTCCCACGAACCACGTCCCTCTATGACTTGGTCTTCGTCGTGAGAAGTGGAGCTTCCTCATCAGCTCCTGTTTTCGGTGTATCCCTCCTGGATACGGCAGCTCCATCGCTGGTTTGTGGCAGCTCCAGCTCCACATGTGGAGTACTCACCTCCACGCTTGCTCGTTGACGATCTCTATCGTTCCCTGTAGACGTACCCACATCTTGGGAAATGAGCACCTCCTGTGCTCCGAGCATCTTCGGTATCTTGCCTCCTGCAAGATTGTTGGTGGTGTGGTTCGTCACCACTCCACCTCCATGGACGTGTAGCACCTTGTCCATGCTGCATTGCCCTCCAAAGCTCTGCATCGGCTTCTCGTGCACGGATGTTCTCCAATCCGCGGCTTCGGTTGTGTGTCTGCAGCACACACGTTGGTGCTCCGCACGCACCTGCGCACTCCTGTGCGTCCTCGATCGAGCTTTAGCATCTCCAAAGCTCTTTGTTGTGGAGTTCCCTCGCTCCACCGAATTCGAAGCTCCAGCTCGAAGTGTCGTGAGGCGTACCTTGCGCATAGCACCGATTGCTCCCAAGCGTACCTCACCTTCTTCATCCTCCTCGTCCGTACGAAGAGCGTTGAGCATCTCCTTCTTTGGGCACTCCCGCGCCCGATGTGGTCCGTCGCATATGAAGCATCCCTTGCTCTTGGGTTGCTCCTTCTTCTTGGAGTACTCCCGTTCCTCCGCTGGTGGATCGTGGGCAACACCTTTGCCCTTGTCCTTCGACCGTGCCTTCTGCTTGCCGGTGAACTCCCTCTCTTCAGCGTTGTAGCCTGGTTGGGCCACCCCATAATCGACCAACGCATCTGCCACCACGATCGCTGAATTCAGGTCCTTCACGCCCTGCCTCCGCAGTTCGGCTTGCGCCCAGCTTTGCAACCCGATCGTGAAATTGAACAGCTTGTCCTCCTCTGACATGCCCTTGATGTCCAGCAGCAAGGATGTAAACTGCTTCACGTACTCACGAACAGTGCCTGTCTGCTTCAGGCGTCGAAGAGCCTCCCGTGCAATCCACGCAGTGTTCTTCGGCAGGAACTGCGCCTTCAGTTCCGTGACTAGATCATCCCACCTGGATATCTTCGGTCTTGCCTCATCTGCTGCACGGCTCCTCCACCATAGCTTGGCGTCGCTCGACATGTACATCGATGCCAAGCCGACCTTCTCGGCTTCCCTCGTCTTGGTCGCCTCGAAGTAAACTTCCATATCCCATAGGAAGTTCTCCAAATCCTTGGCACTCCGCGTACCTGTAAAGGGTTTGGGTTCCGGTACCTTGCGTCGCTGCACCTCCGTGGAGCTCCCGCTGTTCGCCAACGCCTTCTTGATGAGGGAGATCTCGCTGCGTAGATCCTCCATCATCGTGTTGAACGCCTCCAGTTTGTCCTCCAAGGACTTGATCTGCTCCGCTGAGCGTTGGGTCTCGTCCCCAACATCCGATCCTTCTGAATAGCGATCCTCCAAGGCGTCGATGCGGTGGGCATGAGTCCCAATGGTGGACTCCACTTCTGCCATCGCCTGCTCCAATGCTGCTACGCGATCGGTAACACCCACCATCTTCACTCCGCTGATTGAAGATATACTTGCTCCAACAAGTATCCTTGTTCCCGCGATCGTCTGCACCAACAGCCGCTCGTAGCTTTACCCGCTTTTCTTGGCACCAACCAAGCTCTGATACCAATTGTCACAGGGTCAAAATCCCGCTATCGATTTCGACCGATCCTGTGCGGCGTTAGCTAACCCGTAGCTAACCAGCCTTCCCGAGTAGAACGGTCACGGACGCGCTCCAACTCCTCTCGATACTCCTGCTTGCTAGCGTGCCGACGCTTCCAACACAAACACGAGCACGAACTCCGGATCGCTCAAGAACACTCTCAAGAACACGCTCAAGAACGCTCAAGAACACGACCACACGATCACACAAGCACGGGCACAAAGCTCTTCTCTTATTAGAAGGGGAACTCTCTCTCTGGAGTGGGTGTCTACAAATGAGCCACCACCTCTCCTTTTATACAAGACTCAAGGCAACCCAAGGGACACTCATTATTACATCTACAATAATGATACATAAAGACACAAGAGACCCTTCGAGTTCTTTGGCAACCCTTCGCGTTCCTCAGCAACTCTTCGTCTGCTCGTCTCTTCGACTCCCTTGTTGTCCTTTCGTCTTCCCGCACGGTCGACGCCCAGTCAACCGCCCAGTCACCAGCACGCATGCGCTCCAACGCCCTGCTGATGCAGCTTTGCCATAATTCACCAAGTGCCACCGAACACTTGGTCTTGTGCCATAAGGGAACCCGCGGCCTCCAGACCCTCGTGCAGTAAACCCTTCCTTAGCGTTCTGCATGCTAAGGGGAAGTCCTCCAGAACTTCGCTATCGTGGCCTCCAGACCACTGTCGTACGCGTAATACCGAGCATGCTCGACAATGCTCGTACTCAGCACCTGCAACGCTCCATGTCTCCTTGGATCGCCACGCATCAATACCGATACCGTGCGCCTTCGTGCGTACGCCTATGTGACCGTACCGCATTGCTCCTCGATGCGTACTACTTCACTACGTACCGCCCCTCTGCGCCCGCGTACGTATCGCTACGTGCATCCACCGTCATGTCCTGCACTGCTGTCTGTACTTGCTGCTCGCACTGCTACTAGCACCACAACACTCTGCTACCGAGCTAGTGTCCTGTGTGACGCTTCTCCATTACGTACGGTAGAGCCTCCAGACTCTCATGGATAACCTCCCTGATATCCATGCATTTTGGACTCCTCCTGAAGTCCTAGCTCCATCGATCATTCTCGAGCATCCGCTACCGTGTCTGCACGATCATTCTCGATCACGGAATTTGGGGGTGTGACATAAACCATATACAAGATCATTCTTCTTCAGATTCTTCACCTATGTCGACTATTAAGATGACACCAAATTACTTAGGAATGATTTCAAGTTCTAAACTCCAAATTCTTGATGAAAGGCAACTTGCTGCCAGCATCTAACCCCAACTTTGTCACTTTTGAACATTTATTACTTGGTACTATATAATTTATTACAACCATACGCTATACGTATTTCTCATATGTTTAAGTTTTGGAAATCCTCCTTTGATCCTTGGTAAAAGAGAGTAATGAAACAAGAGATATATACTTTCTAGCATGTTTATGTTTTGGAAATCCTCCCTTGATCCTTCGTAAACAAGAGTAATGAAACAAGAGATAGATACTTTCTATCATGTTTATGTTTTGGAAATCCTCCTTTGATCCAACTTTTCTCCCAATATAAAAAGATTCCTTATGCAGACCACTTGGCATACAATCCCACAATTATTCGAGATATTCTATATAAAACAGGTCCTTATAGTGGTAAAGAAAGCTATTTCAATAAGGATTTCTTAAGACAATGTCAGTGTGTTGTTCAGAAGAAGTGTAAATGTAAAGTTCATGATTTTATTATATTGATTTGCATAATTAGTACAATTAGCTAATTTGGTTAAGGAGAAGAAACTGTTACATTTAGTAGAAATATAAGAGATTTTAGCCCAATCCCGTGACCTTCTATGCAGAACATTTTCAAATTTGAAACATATACGTTGTTAATGAAGATCATGTAATTTCAGGGGAGAATAAACCTCTCAGAATCCAAAGAATGAGGTTCTTGATTATAAAACCGAATGTGAAACTGTTTGGTCCCTTTTAATGAGACAATAACCCTAATGACATTTGCAAAGATTTCAATATAACCTATTACTAATTGTTAATTGTTGGGTTATCAAAGAAAAAGTGATAAGCATAATCTCTTCTAACATGTTCTTGAATCAAAAAAAGGAGTAATCAGAATAATACTCATATCTTAGGAAAGTCTCAATCGTAACTGAGATGTGAACTTAGATTGAAATAACTTCATTTAAATAATATAAAATATGAAATCCGTATCTAAGTTACAGTTCCTGGACAATTTAATTTCAATACGATTTTTTTTAATTTCTTTGAAGAGATAATCTCAAGAGAAATTAAAAGGCATAAAAAGGGGATCAAAATGTATGGAGCATGTGTATGGCAGCAAAGAGTAGGGAATTAGGGATTGTCCGTCTGATCTCTTCAAACTTGAAGAGAATCCTACATGCATGACGAAAATGGGAAAGTTTAGCTTATACAAGAACATGGTAACAACAAGAGGAGGCTTTAAATTGTACATGCAAGGCAGCAAACAAAAGGTTTAGGAATGTACCTTAAGATTTTTCAAAACATGAAGGTTTTGATCTTGTTATAGCCTGCACAACATCAATTATGGGAACATTCCAGCAGTGAGCTGATGCTTTGGAGCAGTAGCAGGAGCCACTGGAGTTTGCTGAAATTGCTTCCAAAGAAAATGGCAGCAGCCACTGTG
Organism: Ottelia alismoides; assembly: GCA_037367405.1. Lineage (NCBI taxonomy): Eukaryota > Viridiplantae > Streptophyta > Magnoliopsida > Alismatales > Hydrocharitaceae > Ottelia > Ottelia alismoides. The sequence continues at coordinate 52,419 of JAZKJV010010101.1, forward strand.
TGTAGCAACTTTCGGCCAATTTAGAGAAGGAATGAGGAGTTCTTTTGGCTAGAAATGACAAGAAGCACCAGGAGAGAATAACTCTTCTGTTGGAATTGGAGAAGTAGTAAAGGATGGAGAAGAGATATAGCCTTGCCGTTGGAAATAAGGAGGAGGAGAGTAAAGAAGGGTATTATATAACAATGAAGAGTGTCTTTGGTGTTTGCCACATGGAGGGGAGAAAGATTGTGTTGTCAATAAGAAAGAGGACCAAGCGGTAAGAGAAAGACAACTAATGACTGCTGTTCCAGTCAATAGATCTGAAATATTTTTTTTAAAACCGTAGCTGTCTGCTACTTATACAAAATCTTTATTTTTATTTATATATATACTATAACCGAGTAGAGTGTGAAGAAATACATAATAACTTAATTTAAATTTATTTTTTTACAATTGAACAACACAATAACACTGTAGCAGCAGAACGTTGAATTTTCGTTTTGTTTTATTATTATATTATTTTAAAATTCTCATTATTTGACATATTTTAAAATGGGCCGTATTCGCATCTCGAGTTTCTGATTTCGACGCGCAATATCTCGGATTGATTGTCTCAAAATGACGATCAATATGAGGTTAATATTGATATACTTTCGGTCGAGTTTTGAATACCCGAAATTTTTGGATACAGATTTTGTTTAAGGTTAAATTTTACGACTTAAAAATATCAAACGACCTCCGATTGACGAACGGTCGATTCCGTTGGTCTTGTATCGTCGAATCGGATCTCATGATGGTCTCGGTTCGTTTCGCGGTTTCCGAATTTGCGTCGCGGCTTTTTCGCGACGCGCAACGCGAAGCGACCGATTTTTGGTCGATTTTGCCTGAACGATTTTTGATTCTCAATCAATTGATCGCTTTTAGGTTATCTAATATTGTCAGTTAACTTAATTGAGTTATTCGGACCTTATTCGGGTCGAGTTTGGGTTTACGCAGATCCCGGATGTTACACATGATAACAATTATATATGTATGTACACAGAGATTGTAGAAATATATTTCTATATTTATGTACTCTTTTATCTATTCCTTTTCTTTTTGTCAGTATTATTTAATTTGTTTATAGTATCTCCTCTATATAAGAGAGCCTAAGGCTCAAGGAATAAACAACTCTGATTTTTTCCAACATGGTATTAGAACGATGGTCCTAGATCAAAGTTCTTGTACCAAAAACCTAACCTTAGCCCCCATATCCTGCCCTCTCTTGCGGAGCCGCCGCATTTCACGTGGCCGGAGTCATACCCGTCGTCCGCAGCCATAGCTGTCGCACCTCTTGCGGTCGATGCCGCCTCACCTCTCTCGGGATTGTTTTTTGGTGATTAGATGGAGCGCTGGTGGAGAGCAAAGGCGATAGCGGGTGAAGCGTCCGAGGCTGCTGGAAAAAAGATGGAGAGCTCGGCAAGTGCGGAGGGAGGCGATCGTGCGGCTTGGGGTAATGCGAAGGGTAAGGCGGTGCTTCGCGGGGATGGTGTCGGGTATCCTGCGAGGGATGCGCTTGGTGGTAATGCTGAAGGCGGCAAGGGTCGTGAAGAGGGGGCTGGGGAGTGGGTGCAGGTCTCTCACAGGAAGTTGGGGAAGCGGTGTTTCAGGTGCAGCGAGCGTGGCCACGTTGCGTCGGTTTGCGGGCTCCCTGCGAGATGCTATGGTTGTGGAAAGGTGGGTCATCGAAAGGTTTCTTTTTGGTTCGGTGCTGGTCGTGGCGTATCTTCTGCTCGCAGGGACGTTCAGTCGGGGAGTCACAGGTTGGGGTCGGGTTCTGCGTCGGCGTGGTATGCACTTTTCGATGGGAGGGGAGCACGTTCCTTTGCTCAGGTGGTGGGCGGTTCTCGTATGTTTGCTGAATTGGCTAGCGTTGGTAGAGCCGAGTTGGGCCCTCCTGCTGAGGCGGTGCAGTTGGAGTTAGTAGGGGGGGCCGCCTCTTTTCATGGCAGTTTGCATGGGAGAAGGGGTCGATGGAGGGTGGTTTGCATGGGAGGGGTGTGAAGGGGGGAGAAGAGAATGGGGTGGTGGTGGGGGTCGCTCGTCGTGAAGGCGTTGCCTGGGATGATGTGAGATCTTCTCTGCATGGTTTCCTGGGGCCTCGCTTCACTGGTGATTTCGTGGCTTGGGATCCTACGCGCTGCTGTGTTCGTGGCCTTTCCCCGGATCAACGGGAAAGGCTATTATCGAGTGTTGCAACTGAAGACATTTTTTGGAGGGCCCTGCGCTTTGACGATGGAGTTTGGTCGCACGTCGAGGTGTGTGTTGCGGAGGTGCGAGACTTTCCATTTCTCTCTCGGACTGCTCATTGCCTACGCAGGGCTCTTCGGCTATGGGGGCAGGTTCTTGCGGTAGTAGACGATGGTCTCAAGCCTGGCTCGGACTGGAGGAGCGCTCGTGTCTTGATGGAGTGCAGCAAGAGGCTTCTGGACAACGCGATTGGCAATGTCTTCTTTGAGGTCCTGAAGGTTGGTCGTTTCTGTTTTCGCGCGGAGCTTTCGTACATTGAGCCACCTGCTCCGCCGGCGGTGGCTTTCTCTCCGGCGGCCGTGCCTGCTGGCACGGTGATCCCGGGGCTTGGTGATGTCGCCTCGTCTTCTGGTCGCCAGGTGGCACTGCATGGGGGCTCGTCCGAGGAGTCTCCCCTAATGATGGATTTTGTGCATCCCTTCGGGTTGCAGGCTTGGGTTTCGTGCGTCTCATCTGTAAGCGATGGTTTGCATGATGGGGTGGCGTACGAGGCGGGTTCGACTCTCGGTATTCGCTCGAGGCAGTTGGAACGTGCTTTCTGCATTTGTTATGCGGGTCCGTGGTCGGGTCAGACTGAGGTGGGATTGGACGGGTTTTTGGATTTCGGATCCTGGGATCGAGCAGGAGCTTCCCGCGATTCATTTATCTTCTCTTTATCGGGTTCGACCCGTTGCGCGCCTATGAAGGAGGCGGATCCTCGCTCGGTTGTGATCCCTCCCTCCGGGTTCGTTGTCCCCATCTCGGGGCCTCATGTCCTCTCGGGGGATGATTCGGACCCGGTAGTTGAGGAACATTCCAGGACCTCTTTGGACCCTCTTCTCCTGGACGAAGACGGCTCGTCTATGCTGGTCTCCTCTCCAGGATCTTCGGGGGTTATCCCGGCCATGGACATTGTTAGTGATGTGGGGAGCCTCTCCGATAGGAGGTCGGGGAAGAGATATCGTAGGAGGAGCAGATCTAGGGCGAGGACTTCGCTAAGGCATTCTTGTGCATCTTTGAAAGAAGCGGTGGCGGAGGCGGTTGGTTTCATCTTCATTGGGGGTCATCAACAGTTGCCTTAATGAAGGTCCTCTCCTGGAACGTTAGGGGATTGGGGGAGGCTGATAAACGAAGGGCGTTGGGCTCTAGATGCTCTGAGTGGGGTTGTGATATTGTTTTAATTCAGGATCGAAGCTGAGGGGGATGGAGGATGTCCTCTGGCGTTCTTTTGGTGCGGGTGCTCTAGACGAGTTTAGGGCGCTAGATGCGGACGGGGTGGCGGGGGGTTTGCTGATTGCGTGGAGATCGGCGGCTTTTCATTTCAGCTCCATGATTATGGGGAGGCATATGTTATCTGTTGTGCTGGTTCGGGGGGCCTCTACCGCGTCGGTCGCTTTCTCGTGCATTTACGGCCCCTGTTGTCACATTAAGAGGTCGGAGCTTTGGGATGATCTGCGTGTTGTTGGAATTGCTTTTGAGGGGATCCCTTGGCTCATTGGGGAGATTTCAATGTTACGCTCCATTCGTCGGATCGTCCCTGGTCGAGGGGTGGCCGGGACCTGGGGTCCCTCAATTTTGCTGAGGTGGTGGACTCACTGGCTCTAGAGAATCTGGTGGCGAGTGATACTATTTACACTTGGAGGAACTCCAGCTCCCGTTCTAGGATTGATCGCTTCTTGGCTTCTGGGAAGATGATGGAGATGTTCCCTTGTTACTCGGTTTCCTCTCGGCCCCGTTCGTTTTCCGACCATTCGCCTATTGTTTGGGACTCCGGGGAGGTCCCTTCGCTGCGGGGCCTCTTTAGATACGAGAAGTGCTGGCTTCAGGAGGCGAGCTTCAAGGATATTGTCTCTTTGCATTGGACTCAATCGCGCTTTGTGGGGTCGGCGGCTTCCAGGTTGAATCAGAAGCTGGTGTCGCTGTGGGGGAAGCTTGCTCTGTTCAAGAGGGAGTCGAGGTTGGCGAGAGTCGCGGCCAGGGTCGAGGATGAGGATGTTATTGCGAAGTTTGATGCTGTTGAGAATGAAAGGGATCTGATGCCTGATGAGCTTCGCGAATGCTCTCTTGCGTAGATGCGTGTGGCGGCGGAGGACAAGATGCGGGCCTCTGAATGGAGGTAGCGGTCGAGGTTGAAATGGATTAAAGAAGGGGATGCAAACACGACTTTCTTTCACCGTGTGGCTAGTGGAAGGAAGCGTAACAACGCGTTGCGATCTATTTCCATTAATGGGACGAGGTTTGTGGGGGACAGGGAGATGGGGCATGCTATTGTTGATTATTTCAAGTGCTTCACGGCGAGGCGCTCCACGAGGTGTTGGAGGTGGTTGGGGCCTGGGGCCCCGTCCATTTCTGATGAGATTTGCGGGATGTTGACTCGGGCGATCTCCTTGGAGGAAACTAAAGATGCAGTGTGGGATTTGAATGACGATGGGTCCCCGAGCCCCGATGGTTTCTTCGTGGCCTTCTATCGAGATTTTTGGGAGGTGGTGGGCGAAGATGTTTTCGAGGTCGTCACTGAGTTCTGTAGTGGTAATGCGGGTTTCGACCGGATTAATAGGGCCATCTTGTTGCTCATTCCAAAGACTACTGCGACGGAGTGTATTGAGGATTTCCGTCCCATCACGATATCCAACGCCATCTATCTTATTGTCGCTGAGGTGTTTGCTCGTCGACTTGCTCCGGCCCTTGACTCGATTGTTTCTCTGGTCCAGGCCGCCTTTATTCGTGGAAGACAGATATCTGATTGCATTGCCGTAGCTTCGGAGTTGGTCGCTGATTGGAAGAACACTGGTACTCAGGGGGTCCTTTGGAAGATTGATTTTGCCAAAGCGTATGACAGCCTTGAATGGAGTTTCTTATGGTTGGTTCTGAGAAGACGTGGTTTCCCTGAGCTATGGATTTCGTGGATGCGATGGTGCGTGACTCGTGACCACCTTGTCTTTCTCTGTTATGGTCAATGGTCGTTTGGAGGGGGGCTATTTCCAGCCTAGAAGGGGGCTGCGCCAAGGGTGCCCCCTGGCCCCTCTTCTATTTGTCGTGGCTGCTGATGTTTTGGCTCGTATGGCCGACCGTGTCATCGATGCTGGGCTCTCGAAAGGCTTCTCTAGGGGCACCTTTCTGTGCCATTGCTTCAATTCGCCGATGACACCATTTGCTTCATTGAGGGAGGATTATCTGAGGTCTCCGGCTTGGCGATGACCCTTGATCTATTTAGTGAGATGTCGTGGCTGTATATGAATGGGAGCAAGTCCAAGGTTATTCCTTTTGGGATGTCGGAGGCCCTGACGATCGAGTATGGCAGGCTCCTTGGGTCTCCTCCGAGCGAGCTTCCTATTGGGTACCTTGGTCTGCCACTGGTGGTGGGAAGGGCCAGGATTAGGGATTGGCTTCCGGTTGTCGAGAAGGTGGAGGCGCGCCTTGCTGGTTGGCGTACAACCCTTTTATCGAGAGGGGGTGCGGCTTGTTCTCCTCAAAGCTGTGCTCTCCTCTATCCCGGTGTTCTTGACGATTCGTCGCATGCTGGTGGGGATTCGCAGGCGACTTGAAAGATGTATGCGTAGGTTTCTGTGGGAAAGAAATGGTGGGTCTGGGGGTGAGATTCATCTGGTGGCGTGGGATGAGGTCTCTAGGGACAAGCAGGATGGGGGTTTGGGCGTGAGGAGGTTGGAGCTAGTTAATGATGCTTCTTTCTCAAGTGGGCGAGTAGGATCTGGGGACAGGGGGAAATTTCTTTACTGACGTCTTGCGGGAGATCCATGGGGTGGGTCGGGCGGGGGAGGAGCGGGTTGGGGTGATTGGTGCTCAGACCCCATTTTGGCGTGGTGTGCATGAGGTTTTCGAAAGGAATAGAGCGCTTTTTAAGCCTGTGCTGGGGAATGGCGATTTTTTTAAATTCTGGAAAGACAATTGGGCGGGAGGGGGGCCCTTGAGTGTGCGGTTCCCGTATTTATTTGCTCTGGCGGCTGATAAGGAGGTCTCCGTTGCATCTTGCTGGGCGAACGACTGTTGGTGTCCGCGCTTCGTGGCGAACTTTTTGGATCAAAGGCTTGATGACTTTCTCTCCCTGTTGGACGCCCTCGAGGTTACGGGTAGGCCTTCCGTGGGGCGGGACCACTGGGCCTGGAGGGATGGGCCCTTCTCGACGCGGAAGGCCTATGGGGCGCTGGCTCAGCCACTGCTGGCGCGATCTGACGTCTTGGTGCGCGATTGTGATTTTTCTGGGGCCTAAGGTTACCTGTGCGCATTGGCTTCTTCTTAGGGCTTTTCCGCAGAAGGAGGCTGCTGACGAGGGATCGTTGTGCTACTTTCTTGGCCAATATTTCTAATTTCTGTGTGCTTTGCGATTCGGCAGTGGAAACTTTGGAACATTTATTCTTCGAGTGTCCCTCGGTTCGAGGGATTTGGGAGGATCCAGAGGTGGAGTGGGTGAGAACGGATGACTTCATGGCCTTTTGGGGCTCCTTGGTCCTCACAGAAACAGAGTTAGAAGGGAACTTTTGATACCGGTGGCGAGGCTGGTCGATTTGGCTTGGGAGAAATGAGGCCTTATTCTCAGGCCAACGATTCTACAAGGAAAACGTGCTTATCCACTGTGGGAGATTGGTGGAGGAGTGGGGTGCAGTTTAGGCCTCATCTCGTTTTTTTGGTTCTAGGGGGCTGTATCGCCCCTTTTACAGTCTTTTTGGTTTTTTGTACCCCCTTTTTTCCCTTTCTTTTTATCTAATATATTGGGGTGAACACCACTGAGTGTCTCCCCCTTGTTTTTGACTTCAAAAAAAAACTCTCTCGGCCGGTGCCACTGCACCCGTCTCCCACAGCCAGCACCGCAACACCTCTCATCTGCGCCCGGAGCCGCCGCACTCTTCTCCCCTCGGACGTTGTCCCACACCTCTCTCTCTTAGCCGGTGCCGCCACACTCGTCTCCCCTCGGACGTTGTCCCACACCTCTCTCTCTTAGCCGGTCGCCACACCCTTCCCGCTGGCAGCCCAGTGCTACCGCCTCTCTTGGTGCCTGCGTCAGGGTTCCCTTTTTATTAATGGGTGAATGCGATTTGAGCCTACACGTGCAATCAACTTCCCGTATGTCAGTGTAGATGATACGTTCTCTAGTCTACTACCCCTAGTCTACCTCATCAGGCAACATGTCAGAAAGCAAGGTAGATATTCCCACCACAGACACCTTCAGAGGTCTTGCGCCTATAGTGAAGATGGGTGGGTCGAACTACGAGTTGTGGGCCATGCAGTTCATGAGCCTAATGGAGTAGATGGGTAAGAAGCATATTCTTAGCGAGGAAGAGTCGATGGAGAAGACATGGTTGTATGCCTCATGGGAGGATAATGATGCATATGCTCAGGTCTGGTTGTTTGGTACCTCGATACCAGAGATTGCAAATGATATTCTGCACCAGCCCACTACCAAAGTCATGTAGGACATTCTTGTTGCTACGTATTCACAAGCTAAGAATGTGATAAAAATTCTACAACTTCAGCATGACATCTTCATTATAAAGCAAAATGGTCGATCCCTACATGCTCACTATACTGCCTTGTGCGGGATGTTTGAGAAGCTTCATAGCTTCATGCTCTCACAGCTACTCCATAGTAGTTAAAGACATACCGAAATGCCATGATAGTTGGTATCTTCCTGGCCTCTCTTGACTCACAGTATGAGGCCGCTTCTTCCCATATACTGGCAGATGCTACCATTCCTCTCATGGAGGAGGCATCTTGTAGATTGAGCCGGATCACTATTTCAACTCCTGCTCCAATGCCGAATTCCTTTTCCATGATAGCCTCTCGTGGACGAGGTGGTCCGTCTCAGTTCCGTGGATGGGGATCATGTGGTAGAGGTGGACGTGGTTGTGGACCACCTTGTACCTATTGTCACCGATCTGGTCATACAGAAGATACATGCTACTCTAAGCATGATTTCCCAGCGTCCACCTGCTTAGCAGAGCAGGTTCATCCATATGCCGCTCCACTCACATCAGATCAAAGATGACGAGCTCGTGTCTCGACTGAGAGACATCATGCCCCCAGCTAGCACCCCTTCACTTGCTTCAGAAAACAACTTGGACATTGCTACTACTGCAGGAGCGAGTACCTCAGGTAGTATTCATGCCTCTACTTCTTATCATGGTTCAGACATCTCAGAATGGATCATAGATTCTGGTGCAACACATCATTTGTGTGGAGATAGCGATCAACTCAGCCTACAAGCATGTTTCTCCAGGAAGAGCTGTGGTCATAGCAAATGGGACTCATTCCCCAATCACAGGACATGAGGAGATCACCTTGACGCCCTCTATGCGGTTGCAGAATTTGCTGCATGCCCCTGATTTCTCAGTGAATTTATTGTCTATTAGTCAGATTACTAAGGATTTACATTGTCGAGCAATATTTGACCCATCATCTCTTGTTTTTCAAGACATTCTTACAGACAAGGCGATTGGCTGTGGCCGTAAGCAGAGCGGGCTCTATCGACTGGTCCACACACCATATGCTGGACTATCATCCCATTCCATTTGACCGATCTCTCCCTTCCTATGGCATCTGCGCTTCGGTCATCTTCCACTTCAGAAATTGCGTTAAGTCCTTCCCCAGATCACCCCGCTCGTCATTCAACTGTGAGGCATATCAGTTAGGGAAGCATCATCGGTCTGTCTTCTCTACTCGTCAAAGTCGGAGCAGTAGCTCCCCTTTTTAGTTTTTCCATGTAGACATTTGGGGTCCAAGTCGTGTTCCTGATCATCAGGGACACATATGTTATTTAGTTTCTGTGGATGATTTTAGTCGTCTGTCTTGAGTTTTCTTGCTCAAAAATAAATTAGAAGCTTGAAATGCAATTATAAATTTCATTAAAGAAGTACAGAATGTTTTTTCCACCTCTGTCAAATAAAGCCATTGCGACCTCCATAAATGGAGTAGTCCCCAATCCCGGAGCTACTTTACCATATTCCGAATTCAACGGTTTCAATAAATCCCCTACAACAGTTCATCTTGGTCCAGACCTAGAACTACCCTCAATGATTTGTGTAGCCATAAATTCTATTTCATTCATTAGTTGAGATCTGTTGACTTTGTATAATATTTTATTGTAGTTATAGATAAATGATCTGTCAAAATTGTAAGGACTGATAATGCGCTGGAATTTTGTACTCATATGCTCTCTCAATTCTTCTCTTCTCATGGTATTCTTCATCAAACATCATGCACTTATACGTCTCAACATAATAGTGTTGCTGTAAGAAAGTGTCATCATCTTCTTGATGTCACTCGTACCCTCCTGATCCAGAGATGTGCACCTCATTCATTCTGGGGCAATGCGATTCTCATGGCTTGTTATCTCATTAACGGTATGCCCTCATCGGTGCTTGGGGGAGAAGATGCCTTTTTCCCTTGTTTTCCCTGACAAGGAGTTATTCTCCCTTATCCCTCGTGTTTTTAGATTTGTTGCATTTGTCCATCGGTTGTCTCCAAGGATTGACAAGCTCTCTCCTAGTGCTGTCAAATATGTCTTTGTCGGGTACTTTAGAACTCAGAAGGATTATCGTTGTTCTGATCCGTTACGCGGGAGATATTATGTCAACGCAGATGCCACAATTTTGGAGTCTGTCATGTATTTTCTCCTACAAGTGACAGGTTGACACCTTCAGATTTGGATAATTGAGGTTTATATTCCACCCCCATCCATGCGCCCATCACCTTCATCACCACCTCCAGTACCACCTCCTCCATCAGCCCCACCTCCTCTCATTATTTTGGTTCCTCCACTACCACATCACCACAGTCGACGACCTTCTCCGGCTCATGTTCATGGTTCGTCATCCAACATGCTCCACGTTTGTTCTGACAACATTACTTCTAATGATGGGACTGATGTTGTTTCTCAATGGGTTATTCCAGGAGGTTGATGATCAGGTCGCTGGCAGGAATGATGATGATCTTGATTTACCTATTATTGTTAGGAAGCAGAAGCGTTCCTATGTTTCATATCCGATTGCTTCTCATGTCACTTTCGAGCGTCTGACAGGTGACTTCAAGAGGTTTGCTATTGCTTTGTTCACCGCGGCCATACCACGGACTTACAAGGAGGCATTGACGGATAGCAGGTGGCGTCTAGCTATGGAGGAGATGACGACTCTTTAGTCGAGAGGTACTTGGAGTCTGGTCTCGGCCCCCACTGGGGCGTCTATAATAAGTTGCAAATGGGTGTTTACAGTGAAGTAAAATGCAAATGACAACATTGATTGGTACCAAGCTCGACTAGTTGTACGTGTCTTTACTTAGACATATGGGGTGGATTATGTTGACTCCTTCTCTCCAGTTGCTCGTCATTCTACCCTACAGATTCTTTTATCAGTTGCAGTGATTTGAGTTGTCCTTTGTTTCAACATGATGTCAAGAATGCCTTTTTATATGGTGATCTTCATGATGAAGTCTACATGCAGCAACCGCCGGGGTTTGCCGCTGAGGGGGAGTGTTCACAGGTGTGTAGACTCCATAAGGCAATCTATGACCTTAATCAGAGCCCGAGAGCTTGATTCCCGAGAGCTTGATTCCAGAAGCTCTCAGATTTGTTTGAGAAACAGGGGTTCAAACGATCGAATGTAGATCATTCTCTTTTCATACAGAGAACCTCTCGAGGTATGATTGCTATTATGGTATATGTTGATGATATACTTATTAAAGGAGATGACATACAAGGAATAAAGAGGGTGAAAGAATTTCTGGGTCACGAATTTGTTACCAAGGATCTTGGATCTCTTAGATACTTTTTGAGACTGGAGTTTGCCATAAATCAAGAAGGACTTGTGATGACTGAGAGGAAATATATCACTGATTTGCTAATTGACACGGGCATGCTTGGATGTCGACCTACTACTACACCCATGGATCCAAGCATGAAGCTATATGATGATGATACTGATGAGGTTGACAGGAGAAGATACATGGAACTGATGGGAAAGCTTCTTTATGTTACCATTACCAGAACTGATATTTCATTTGCTGTCAGTCGGGTGAGCCAATTCATAGAACAACCTCATCAGGTACATATAGATGGTATAAAGATGATACTAAGATATCTTAAATCATCTCCAGGTGCATGGCTGCTATTTAAAAGAAGTGGCACCATCGCACTCTCAACATGCATAGACACAGATTATGCAGGGTGTCCTAAGGATAGGAAGTCCACAATAAGATTTGCTATATTTGTTGGAGATTCACTTGTCTTGTGGAAAAGCAAGAAGCAAACTGTAGTTTTTTTTAAAAGAAACAAGTAAGAATTAAGAAAAGAATTTGAACCTCTTTTTCAACTTGAGGATGACAATATAATAAGATACATAGCCAAGATAACTAACTTGTCTTTGTTCCAATATGTTCCACGAGGAAATCTGATCCCTCGTTAAAACGAATAAAAATTACAATGTTTATGAATCTTTTATAATTATAGTTTACTAAGTCATTTAACCATTAAATCATATAACTGTTCAGTAGTTCAATACGCTACCAATATAGTGATTTGTTACAAACTCCTCCAATTAGCAAGTCCCATTATTTAACATGGATGTATGTAACTTTCAACTTATTTGAGTCATCCAGGGAACAAAGCCATTGTTCAGCTTATCATTATTCCCAGAATTAGGTTCGTTTTATTAATATTTAAAAAAGTGAATCGGTTCGATTTCTTTGTCATGTCCACCGATAAAATCTTGAATCCGTCAACGTCGCGGGTTCAAGGAACTCTACCGTGCGATTAAAATCCGAATTTCATCCCAAATGGCTGTCCGCGTCCAAGGAAGACTTTTGTGACCTCATCTCCGGACCCATCGCCTCCGGATTCCAATCCAATTTACTATAGTAACTTGCGACCGGACACCAAATCCCAACTAAATTGCTCCGTGGTTGCAACGATGCTTTCGGTTTCTTGTTGACGTCTCTCTATCTCACCCCTCCTTATCTTTTCCAGGGGCCATTAAATATCGAGACAACGAAGTGGTGCCAATACGCGGGACCCATTACGCGTAATGAGATCCCTTTTCCAGCTCCACCACACCCCAATTCCACATATCAAACCTTATCTTCTGAAAGTGGGATCCTCCTCCATCTACCTTTCTTCTCCTCCAAGCATCTCTGGATTAAGATTTCAACTCCAACTATGTGCCGAAACAGTCCCCACTGCTTTCACCCCCTTTTGTCCATTCGCTGCAAATTATCCACACCTGTCGGCACAAGCTGCAAATTCCAATTTCCAATCTTTGAAGGCAAACCAAACCTCAACCTAATCCACGACGGCTGCATGAAATCAAACCCAATACGGCGACGATGAACGGACGTACGTACGCAACCGACGTAAAAGACGAGGACAAGATTCACAAGCAAAGGGAGCAGGAGAACGCCTTGGCAACGGAAATCCAAACCAATCAAATCCTTTGGCCGATCAATCACTCATCCGCAGCAGTGGACATGATGGAGAGGCGATTAGGCCTTGGTTGGAAGGCAGCGCGGCGGCGCTGCTGGTGGGAGGAGGGACGGATGAGGGCGGCGAGGGCGCGCTTCACCAGATCGCCCTCGACGGTGCCGATCCTGACGAGGGAGTTCGTCATGGCAGATCGCCGCGCGTGGAGACGGTTGGACTGAGAGGGAAACGCATTGGAGTGGATCCCGGCGTTCTTATGGAGGGCGCAGCGGAAGGATCCAGGGTGAGTCGTAGGGGAGCACATGCAGGTGCGGCGGGCGGGCTTGTGGTGGGAGGCTGCAGAAGAGGAAGGATTGGCGGCGGGGGAAACGGTGAGATGGTGGCGGTGGGGGGAAACAGAGCGAGCATCAAGGGAGAAACGGACGGCGGAGCGGGAGGTGCCGGCGATGACGTTAACGCGGGTGGGGGAGGCGGAGCGGAGGAGGATGGAGGAGGAGCGGGCAGAGAAGGAGGAGGAAGAGGATGCGAAGGCGGAGTGAGGAGAGTGGTGGTGGCACGTCGGAGAGTGGTGGTGGAGGTGGTTACCGGGGCGCAGGCCCCCGCTGGAGGCGCGGGAGCTCCGAGAGGAGGAGGAGGCCATTAGGGTTAGGGTTAGAACTCTTCTTGAAGGGGGGGTTTGAGGAGAAGGGGGGGTTCAAGGGAGAAACTGTAGTTGCTAGATCTAGTGCTGAATCTGAGTATAGGGCTATGGCACAAGCATGCACAGAAATGATGTGGGTTCGTGCAATCCTTACAAATCTACATATAGATGTTCCTCTTCCTATGTCGCTGAAATGCGACAATCAGGCTGTCCTATTCATTGCTAATAATCCTGCATTCCACGAAAGGACAAAGCACATTGAGGTTGATTGCCATTATATACGTGACATGATTCAAAAGGGCTTCATTTTTTCAGTCCACCTGGCTGGTTAGAAATGCCTTCATTTTTTCGGGTCAAAGGTTCTATAGTGAAAACGTCTGCCTACATTTTGCGAGGCTTGTTGAGGAGTGGTTGTTGTTGTAATTGTGTCCTGTATCCTTTAAATATTATAATATATTAATATAACTTTGGGCTGGACACCACTGCGTGCTCCCCCCTTCTTTGGCTTCAAAAAAATGATTTAAAAGGGCTTCATTTCTACATCCCATATCAGCTCAGGGGACCAGACGACAGACATTTTCACCAAGGCCTTACTCAAAGGATCATTTCAAAAGTGTTCTTCCAAGCTGAGCATGATAGATATCTATGCTCCATCTTGAGGGGGGTGTAGAGATATAGTTCTATATTTCTGTACTCTCTTATCTATTCCTTTTCCTTTTGTTAGTGTTACGTAATTTGCATATAGGTCTCTCCTTTATGTAAGAGAGCCTAGGGCTCAAGGAATAAATAAGCCTCTTATTTTTCCCAACAAATATAATTTCCAGAATTGAGTTAATCATTTAGTTAATAATGGTAAATTAATCCATAAAATCATAAATTATGCTATTATTTAGTTTTCTTTTTTTATAAATGGATTGATAAAACACTTCTCTCCCGGAAACATAATTATGCCATTTAGACTTGTGGTATGGAGTCTTGTATAGTAATAGTATAGAATAATTAAATTAATCCAATTTCTACCTATTATGATATTATAATTGGATTGGCTACCAAAAAGATTCAGAATTTATTACGCTCTCTATGAATGAGATAAAGATAAAATAATATATATAATTAGGAACAATATAGAAGTTACTTTTATTTTAACACATAATATTCAAACAATTATCTGCAGCTTCGCTTTATTTTTTGTTGTTTTGATAGTAGAAACTAGAGAATGGTTGAGCCATTTTGACAATTGGATCTCTCGAACATTTAAGTGCACTACTCTTGTAATTTAGTCTTAAGCTGTCTATTAATGGAACATAAGTGCATTGGTGGGGCTATGTAAAGATTCCTACACCTTTTGTATTATTTGAGAAGTCTAATATGAAAATCTGACCCATAATGTGGGATGACCATCCCTGTTTGGCTGGAGCCTGGTTTGGACTGGCTAAATCTTCATACTTGATACTTTTTGGGATTTAGTTCATGCAACAGAACATCAACTGGAGAGGAGCTTCTTCTTGAGGTAGCAATTATTTGGGCTTTGTGGCCAACTAGAAATGGTGAACTCTTTGCCTCAGTATTTTTATGTTAATAATGTAATTTCTCATGCTAGGACACTCCTTGAGTCTTGGCTTCTGCAACTATTTCTGCTATTATCTTTTAATCTATTTGGGGCAGACACCATAGCGTGTTTTCCCTTTTTTGGCTAAAAAAAGACCCATTAGGGTCCTTTTTTCAATGAAGTAGGGTGATTACTTGACCATTCTGAATCACACAAAGTTTGTCCTTTTGGTTCATGATGTTACATCATTATGTTTTCACAATGCCCTTGGGCAATGTGATCCAAACTTTACCCTTATTATATCTTAACTTCCTTATCAAATATGCATTCCATAGAATTCATCATTGTTCTACGTAAATGATATTCCTAACACGGCTTTCCTTCAATGGTAAAGCTTTTATCAATTCCATCTTTTTTATCATCTATAAATGATATTATTTGTAGTCAATACGCATTAAGGCATACCCATCTTTACATGTTTTGTTAATTCGTAATTAACTTGTTAAAAGGTAAGGGCTTAAAGTTAATCCTTGAGCTAACCAATACTGCTATCAAAGTGGTTTGTCAACTTTGTTGTAAGAAATTTAGCTATTACTTTTTCATATGTATCACGTTAATATGCAAAATAGACATACGAAATAAGTATCCTTATTTCCACTCAAATTCTTTACGTGATTTCTCTTTCTATAATATCCTTAGTCATCTCCTAATCATATATTATATGGAATGTGGTAAAACAAAACCATATGGAAGTAATTTTTATTCTAAATACTTTCATCATATGCCTCGGTTACCCTTTCCCATAGCTTCATTATATGATTTATCAACTTAATACACACTCTTTTGAACTCGTCGAAGATAAGCATAATTCAGGTGAGATGTAGAGTCCTGCCTTTAGAGTTAATGAGCTCCTTGAGAGCGGTCTAGATAAATATAGCATAATTATCACTTAAAACCATGCAAAAATAAATCTTAAACCATGACTTCATATATTCACTTGCCATAATTTTTTATCCTCATCCTTGATGCACCTAACTTGTCTAAGATCCTTGATTCTCCACTCCTTAGCCTTAGTTGTGACCTAAAATATCTTTATGCCTTTCTTTGAATCAAATTTCACGTATATATACTCTCAATTCTTGTATTTGTTTCAATCAACACGTTCTTCACTTTTTTCTTTATCTTCTTATATATGTATCAAGATTTCATCACTTCTAATTAACGTGAAAACTTTTAAAGTCCATTTTACTTTGTTTCTCATGTAAATTTTCTCTGCCACAAAAAACTTCTTTCTTTCATGTCAGACTTCTTTATCTCACGTAAATCCTCTTTGGCAACTCTATAATACAAACTTTTTATTGATCTACATATTTTCATTGTTTGCAATGAGATCTTAAACAACTTTTTATATTATTTTATTCTTGACTTTGTTTTCACTTTGAAGATTTTACTCATTAGTTGTTATTTTTCTATATCGATGAATCAGTCAATCGAGTCTCATCGGGCATTAATCATCGCTCAGTCTTTTTGTTCGAGGGCTACCAAAGGAGCTTCGCTTGCATGTAAGACAACAAGGTAGATCCCTCGCGCGGGCGAAGGTCTTCTCGAGGGGTACTGGACAAAGGGGGGTGTTAATCCTTTTCTTCCTTTCTTTCCCGTGATGACTAGGAGTGGAAAAATAAAAAAAATTCACTTTGATTTTCTTATTTTGTAGCTTCTTTATCCAAGCATTCAAACTAATAGATTGCAACATACATTTTCTTTTTATATGGGCTCTTTTAAAAAGTGAGAAAGTGTTTACATCTTTTTTGAAAGAGCGTATTGACAAATATGTCATAGGTCATCGTAGAATCACAATCTATGTCATTTCTATTATGATTGCCATCCCCACGAAATTCAAAATTCTCTACGAATCTCTTTATACATGTTCATTTAAATCTCCAACCAAATAAATCGTGTCTCTGGAGATTTTTTTTGGAAAATCTCATCCAACCACTCCCCAAGCTTTCCTTTTATTTTTCCATTAATGTAAATGATATTTAAGATTTCTACTCTCTAAATTATTTAGTCATAATAATTCGATCATCAAATTTCTTTACTTTGACCACTTTTCTTGAAGTTTTCATGTGGAATAGTGCCAACTCTATTCTAAGCTTTCTCCTTTTATGAACACTGAAACTTAAAACCGAGCATTTCTATCTCTTTATCTTTTTCTCTGCACTATTTTGTCTCCATAGTTTTAATATCCTAATATGATATCTTGCCAATTAATTCTAAATGATGACACGAGCCTCCTTTTTTATGTGCTTTAAAGATTGCACTAATATGCCAGAAAGACGTGTTATTTTGATTAGAATGTGATTTCATATTATGTTTTTTTGATAATATTACATATCATGATGTGGATTAGGACAACGCTTTGATGAGATCAGAATGCATACAAGATGAGATGGATGATAAGAGAGTAATATTATTCCCTCAAAAAAGAGAAAGTAAGAGTAAGGTGTATGCACGATGGGAAGGTGTGAACCCGGGGAAGAAGGCAACGGTGAGTATGGATTTAAAAATAATGTTATATTTTTTTAAGGCAAATGTTAGCCTGTGAACCATAGACACGTGCGGAGAATGGCAGTAACAGAAATGAAAATGCTAAGGTGGATGCGTGGACACACACACACACACACGTAAAGATCGGATTCAGAATGATGCCATTAGAAAGAAAGTTGGTGTAGCTCCGATCGAGGATAAGATGCGAGAAAATCGCTTAAGGTGGTTTGACCATTTGCAAAGGAGGTAAGCTGATGCACCGTTGCGGAGATGTGAGTTTTGGGATGTTGAGCCGGCTAAGAGAGGGCGAGGAAGGCCCAAGAAGTGTTGGGATGAGACTAGAAGTGTTGGGATGAGACTATACGAAGGGATCTTAGTTTTTTGGATCTAAGCCTGAGAATGACCCAAGATAGATCTGAATGGAGAAAAAGAATCCATGTAGCTGGCCCTACTTAATGTGGGACAAGGCTTTGTTGTTGTAATTAAATATCATGATATTTCGATGATATATTGCTCGATATATCTCATCGACATATTTTAGGTATTAATATCACCATCGATTTCCCTTTTCTCGAATATCGATTGATATACAATGACATGTCATCTATTATTCTCTGATATATGCTAGAAGTGTTTCGTGTCTATTTATCATCGCTTTAACTAATATGTATGACCTTATAAATGTTCTCTTATTGATATTATTACTGTTGCTTATTTCTGCCATTTGTTATCGTGAGGAAAAAAGTTTGGAAGTTAACTTTTCATTTCTCAACTATGCCTCTATTCCCAATTACATGCCTCGTTTTTTGAGATGCAACAAATAGGGCACTAAAATTTCAACTTTAGGGTCTAACATCGACAAAAAAGGGTTGTGGAAGACTTGGTTGCTTGAATATGGTTTTAGGGAAATGTTTGGAGAGTTTGGTCCTCAATTCGGTGTGAAGTCAGTCAGACTTTTTCGCAAGCTGGAGACCCTTCATTCGAAGTTATGTTTATATAAGAAAGAGACTTGAGCAGTACGTGGGGCTCTCCACGCGAAAGCCCACACGAGATTGGAGCAGCTGGACTGTATAGAGGACACTCGGGATCTTGAATCAGCTTACCTAGTAGGGTGGATCCACCTTGAAAGAATCATACACGAGGAAGATAAGAAGCATGCGATTGAATGACGTCAGCGTTCCATGCAACGTTGGAGTTACAAAATACCAATACCAGGTATTTCTTTGCTATGGCCAACAGTAGGAGGCATAATTACATTCATTCTTTAGTCTTTACTAGTGGCAAGCGAATGGTGTGAAGGAGACATGGAGGTGGGGAGAGTGGTGGCGATTTTTTTTCGTGGGATGGTAGACGAGGTTCACAGAGTGGTTGGAGATGGAGAGGGAAAGGGTTTCTACCTAAGTGGACAAGGAGAGGGAACTCATAAAGGAGTTCACACATGCTGAAATCCGAGCTGCAGAATGGGACCTGAATGCAGATGGGACTCCTCGAACTGAGGGCTTCCTAGTTTTATTCTTCAAAGAATTCTGGCATGTGGTTTGCTCTTATGTCATGGATGATGGACGCGATGAATGAGTTTGCCTCTGATAATCATGTGTTTGAGAGGTTGAATCATGCTCTTATCTTCCTTCTCCCGAAGAAGGAGGTTGCAGAGAGGGAGGAGGACTTCGACCTTTTGCTCTGTCGAATGCAATCTATCTAGTGGTGGCTATGGTGTTCGTGAATCGACTACGAGGTATTCTGGGTAGGCTTGTTAATAATGTCCAGATGGCTTTCATCCAGACCGTCCAATGGTGGACATTGTGGTGATGGGTTCAGAGATTATAGGCTGTTGAAAGCATGGAGAGCAATGCGGATTCTTGTGGGAGATTGACTTTTTGAAAGATTGCGTAGATTGGCATTTCCTTTGGGTAGCTCTAAGGAAGTGAGGTTTCCTAGATTTATGGATATCCTGGATGAAGAGGTGTATTACCACGACTTCCTTGGTGGTCTAAATTAGTGGGAAACCAGAAGCAGGTTTCTTTCAGCCTCAACATGGGGCTAGGCAAGGGCGCCCGCTTGCGTCATTGCCTTTTGTGCTTGTGGCTGATTCCTTGGAAGTTATGGTGAGACATGTGATGCAGAGAGTTGAGACTCTGGGCTATAACCGTAATGACATATCCATTCAGCTATTACAATATGAAGATGATACTAATATGTTTATCGAGAAGGCATCTCAAGACTCCGAAGCATGAGCATGATGCTAAATATATATGGAGAGCTCTCAGGTCTGGTTATTAACATATTTAAGTCTATGTTTGTCCCCTTTGGCTACTTTAATGATGATAAGAGTGCAATGCGATCATCTCGACCCCCCGATGAACTCCCTCTTAATTATTTAGGGTTGCAACTATCATGTGGGAGACTATGTTAGTCATACTGGATGCTGATGATTGAAAGGTTAGAGCAATAATTTGCAGGTTGGAAGGTCTCTTGTCTTTCTAGAGGAGGTTGGTTTATATTGCTCAAGGCTGTGGTGGTAGCTATTCCTATGTTCTTCATGTCCACTCGTGTAATCCCTTTGGAGATCTCTCGTCGAATTGAGTCGTGTATGTGAAGGTTTCTCTGGTGTTTATTTGTTGTTGTTGCTAAGGGAATACCTGTGGTGAACTGGGATATTATGACACCTCCTACGAATCAGGGGGGCCTTGGGGTGTGTAGTTTGGAGGATATGAATAAAGCTCTCATGTTTAAGCAGACGACCAGATTATGGGACGATGGGTTGGATCTTGCATACCACCTTATTAGAAGCCTCTACAACCTTCCAAGCTATCCTTCCATTCCTCCATGTTCCCATCACACACCGATTGCCTTCTAGAAAGGGCTTTGTACGATGATTCCCAACTCACCTTCCTTCGTACGTCAGTGCTGGGGGATGGAACACCCTTTGGATTCTTGATTGACAACTGGACCTGGGAGGGTCCACTTAGCACCATATTTCGTTGGCTATTTGTACTTGTGGCAAATCGTGACATATCTATTTGCGAGGTCTGGGTAGATAATCATTGGTCATATACCTATACTGTGGCAGAGGTGGAGGCCCTATGCGGCATAAGTTTTTGGGCATACACCTATACTGTGGAGGCCCTTTTTTCTTTCAAAAAAGATAATCATTGGTCACCAACTTTCTGCTCGGGTTTCTCTGAACACGCATTGAAGACTTTATTCAGTTAACATATTTCATCTCTAGATTCACGAACCTATCTACAAGACAGGATCATTAGAGCGGGTAGGATGGATTCTTTTCTGTCAAGAAGACCTATTGTGTACTTATGGTTTCTAGCAACGTCCAATAGTAAGCTAAGGAGCAAGATTTCATTTATTTGGGCCCGTCGGATTCATGAACATAAAACTTTTTCGATGGATCTGATGATGGGAGAGGACCCTGACTTGAGCACACAGAGCAACATTTAGTCCAGAACAGGATACCACGTGCCCTCTTTGCATTTTATTTTTTTGAAGATCTCAACCACATATTCTACTCCTACACATACACCTGCCAGATTTGGGGTTCGGCTACCGTCACTCTGATTAATTTTCTTCCCATATTAATTTCTAGGATATCTTGGTTGCTAATTAATTCAGATGTGCGACTAAATTGTAGAGACTGTTTGCAACTTTATGGGCTATCTGGTTGACTCGTAATGGTGTCATTTTTAGAAACGAGCGATTTTAGGTTATTGTTACGAAATAATAATTATTAGGAAATAGGAATGCGGAAGCATATCAGAGATAAAAGAAATAAAATTTGAAGAACATCGGGGTTTAACGTGGAATCCTACTCCCTAAGGAGCGGGATGAAACCATGGGAGAACGCTTCAGAGGGCTGATAGTCTATTGCTTTTCTCATCTGGATACAATGGGTGTGGGGGTCTATATGTAGGCCCCACTGAGTCTCCACATCTCCAAACTGGTAGATGTGGGACAAACAACTGGATGTGTTAAATGGATCCTGGAGAGATCCATTTACCCATCTCTCATATAAATGACGCATAACCAAATACTCCAACACTCCCCCTTAAGCTGGAGCATGCAATGCTCAGCTTGGACAAACAGAAAGAAACTCAACTCACACTACATGACACTATAGTCAATATCAACTCAATGCACACAACCGTCGGCTGCTGTCGAGGATGTTGCTTCTCATGCCGTGCAGGTGAGGAGGACGAACGTGCTGGAGTGTGAGTCAACTGAATCTCCTCATCGGAGAGCATGTGCTCTGTACTGCGCCTGTCAGAGTCACTTGCAATTGAAATGAGTCTCCTCATCGGAGTACTCTGGCCTGCTATAATATGTGGACAACTGCTCCATCTCTGAAAAGGGTCGAAAAGAGCATCGCTAGTTATCCATGCACAGACTTCTGAAAATGTTTCTCTCTCATAGGGACCTCGAAATGGGTTCTCTAACATAGGAACCTCAAAAGGATCTCGTACTGGAGTTCGCGATCGCTTGAGAATGGAGTCTGAAGAAGTCTTCTCGTCGTAGAACTGAGTCTCTCCCATTTGGCTCAGAGAATGGTACTCTACTCTGGAGTCCCTATGAAACCACATGAAAACTCTAGCCAATTGCATAGGGAATGGTACTCTACTCTGGAGTCCTTATGACTCACATGAAAACTCTGATCGAAACATAAAAAATGGGGACCACGCAAAATATGGCAAACAAGTGCACATCTGAAAGAAGACCGCATACATGTCCGTGTCCGAAACTGAAAACTCGGAACCAATCTGATGTCAAGTCTGAATATCTGATCATCTGTAGAGTCTAGAAAATCTTGTTGGTCTGGAATTTGACATCTGAATCTGCAACAGACTTGTGACTTTTCACAATCCTCCCTCTTTCTCCCATACTGGTCAGAATGACGAACATCCACCAAGTTGGGAAAAGACAACAATGATGGGGACAGGAAAAAACCAATTAGCCAATCATAAATTTTTCGGCTTCCCAAATCATCATTTTTTAATCATTTTTTAAACCGTTTTTGCGTACGGTTTTGTTGTTCTTGTACGCGCCTTTTAAAAAAATCCCTTTTTTGACTTTTCTTTTCATCATTCATTTTTTTTGCAAAAAATTTATTTTTCTCGGCTATTTCCTCTCCCTTTTTTTATAGCCGTCAAATTTTTTGGAACTTTTTTTGGACCTCTCCTTTTTTTCAATTTTTAACTCTCTCAGCCCAACTGGGCCAATTTGCCGTAGCCCCTGCTTTATAATAAAAGGACCACCCTTTCTTTTTTTTATTTGTCGAACAAGGCTCCATAGGGGGATCCCATCTCAGCGTTTGCTAGGGTTCCCCCATCGTATCTACATCGCCTGCGTGAGGGGGGGGGGGTCATCGGGGGTGCGCCACTTCGGAATGCCAGGGCTCGCGCTGCGTACGCGAGAAGGGCGTCGTCGCCTTAAAGTTGAGAAGGAGGAGATCACCGCCTGCGACCTTGGATGGGAGAGGGAGTATCGCCTCGAGTGGTGGGCAGCAAAGAGCTTTCGTTGCTCGAGGGCTGGAGCGAGTGGCCATCGGAGGAGGAGATGCACGAGTCTTGCCGCTGCAGAGGAGATGCGCGAGTGCATGCACTGCCTGGTGCCTTTGAGATGCTTCCTGGGAATGACATGCCTCCGTTGGGTCACCGAAGGAAGGGCGGAAGGGCGCCACCAGTCTCCTGGAGAGCCCTTCGGGCTTCGCCGCTCGCCGTCTCGCGCCGCCTGCATTCGAGGAACGCGTGGTGTCGACTTGGAGCCTGGAGAGGCGCCTGTGCACGATCGAGGGGTGTCGACCTGGAACCTGGAGAGCAACCTTCTTTCTTTAGGGCTCACGATGGGGAGAGCCAACCTCCTGGAAGAGGATGATCGTGTAAGCCGCGAGATCTGAACTGAAGATTGTTTGATGATGGCAGCAACATCGCACAGAAGAAAAAAACTTGATCGGGGATCGAACAAACGCATATACTTAGGGTTTCCAAATGAAATCCTGAAACATTGATCTTGAATAATGAATGAATAAGAATAACATTCAACAAGAATCAAATCTTCTCTCTTAATCGATTCTAAAGAAATAGATCCTCGAGAATCAAACCCGCTCTGATACTATGTTAGGAAATAGGAATGCGGAACCGTATCAGAGATAAACGAAATAAAATTTGAAGAACACCGGGATTTAACTGGAACCCTACCCCCTAAGGAGCGGGATGAAACCACGGGAAAACGCCTCAGAGGGCTAGTAATCTATTGCTTTTCTCACCTGGATACAATGGATGTGGGGGTCTATATATAGCCCCCACTGACTCTCCACATCTCCAAACTGGTAGATGTGGCCCATCTCCCATATAAATGACGCATAACCTAATACTCCAACAATAACTAATAGTCTACTAATATAGATAAGAAAGGGTTCTAGTGGTACCGATTGTCTTTAATTCATGTAGAAAATTTAGTTTCCAATATATTTTAATTCATCTTTTTTTTTAAATTTATGGTGATTATGAATAATGTACTCTATAATATATATATATAAATATAATTGTACTTGCTTATTTATTAGCTTCCGATAGCACTCATGCTATTTTTTATACGTAGTATGCAATGTGCTAGTAATATCATAAATCCATCTCATTTATGCAATAAGAGTTAGTCTATACACTACTTTATTGATCTAAGAACTAAGATGGTCGGTTTGTGCGAAAATCACTTCTTCGAGTAATTTTCGAGATTTCCATCTATATTTGCGATGCAAACCCTTTGAAGATTTATAGATATGAGATCGATATTGATATTGCAAACCTTATAACGAATCCTCTCAGACTTTGAGATGGATGATTGAGATAGGTTTCTCATCTTGCCCATGATTATCCTCCAGTTTCTTGGATACCATCCCTTGCCTAATATACATTCACATATGTGCATGTGTGTGTGCGCGCACACACATGCGTGTATGTAAATATATTAATATATATGTATATATGTATGCATGTGCATGCGTATATATACATGATGTTTATACGTGTATCTAGGTATGCATGATGTAAATAATAATGTGTATGTATGCACATGTCCGTGTATGGGTATCAATGTATGTACCTACATGTACATGCAGTGTTCACAAAAGCGGTCCGAGCGGCCGCATATGCGGCCGCATAAGCGTATGCGGTGCCCTCAGCGCACCGCTTTCCTGAAACCCCGCATTATGCGCCCGGTGCGCTTATGCGGGCCGCATATGCGGGCTATGCGGCCGCATATGCGGTCTGCGCGGCCGCATACCCATTATTTATTTTTTTTATTTTTTTAATTTGTGCCATGTTTTGTTGTATTATTTGTGCCATGTTTTCCTTACTTTTGCATGTATGCCAACCAAGCATTCCATGACCATTTATATCCATCGTCAAAGTAGTTGTACTGTGAGATTGGATTAAACACGCAAGAAAGAAAAAGAAAAATATACTAATAATTTACGAAACTAATTTAGTCAACTAATAGTTATTATGAATGTAATATATTATATGTAAAGTTCGGTACTTTTGATGGAGGATCAATTATAAATATAACGACATAGATAAATGACATTATATTCAACAATAGAGGCATTTTGTGCGCTAACTTTTTTATTTTGTTGATTGTTGTCAATTATTTTGTGTGCTAACCGTTCTATTGAAGTATTGATATTTGATTGATAGAGATTATTTTGAACTCTATGAAAGTTATTTTTCTTAGATCTTCTGTTGGACCACAATTATACATAAATTTAGTTATGTTGTAGTCACTTTTGTATATATTTATTTATTTTTAAATAAAAAATTAGGAAACCGCGTAGAACCGCATATACCCCGCATATGCCCCCGCATACCACTTAAGCGCTATTCAGTGACCTGTCCGAACGCATACGCATACCGCTTTCCTGAACCTTGTGTACATGTAAAGGAATAATAGCCGTTGGCTTTTTGGAAAGTGCTTGTGCAAATCTCATGCCTTGGGCGCCATTGGATGCTTGGTACCTTCTATTGCCTCACGCCTGAGAAATACCACCCCATTCTTCAGTTGGATATTTTATGAAAAGTGTTCGAAAAATGGATTCATGATTTTAGTTGTAGATTGGAATATGTTTCCTTGTGGTGCTTGAATATGAAATTAGATTATAATGTGGTTCTTCCATTTACAAAATGTGAACATTTGATTCTAGATGAGCACAACTTCCTTATAGGACTTTTATTTCTTTCTCCCTATCATTCCTACTATTTTTTTAGTCAAAAAAGAGGGGAAACACTCCCGAGGTGTCCGCCCCAAAATATATTAAAAGGAAAAGGTAAAGGGAGAACTTATAGCAGCTAGATGTCGAGAAGAGATCTATCGAGATGAATTACATTATCAAAATAAAACTCATTATTATGGATGATGGTCCCATTACGTGACAACCATATCGTGGAAAGCGGGCGCAGTAGCTCCATCATGGTCATGAACTGATTGGCAACCAGAGAACTCCAAAACCCAGAATGTGAGAGATCCACCCATCGAATATCCATCTCATGCTAGATCCGTCAAGCGCGAACACATGAGTAAAAAAGTTGGTCCAAGTCTTCAATTGCAGCGTTACACATGGGGCAAGAGGTGTCATCCTCCGGGGAAAAGACAGATCTTATGGCCTTTATAAGTAACCGCTCTCTAGCCTATGGAGCCAAAGGAAAATCTTGATCTTTGTAGGTTCTCTCAGAGTCCAAATCATGTTGCATTCCCTCTCTCCATCGCTTGGAACAGAGCCACTCCCACCCGTGAGAGTCCTGTAGGCCTTCTTCCCAGAGAAGAAGTCATCACACCATACCCAATGGTCACACCCCTCACTCGGTCTCGGGTTGCTTGCAATCTCTTATGTCATATGCAAAAACTCCCTGAAGCGTTGATTGGATAAAGGGGGAAGAGAAATACAACATCAACTGACTATCCACCCAAATTGCCCTAACCAACATCTCCTTGTCCTCCGTAATCACAAAAGGCGAGAAAGCGCATCTAAAGCTTCCCATTCCCTGTTCGATTGTCCTTCCAGAAATAAAAGGACTCCCCGTTGCCAACCACTGGATGCATATGTTTATGAATATCCTATACCATTGAATAGATCCCCTTCCAAAAAGCAGAGTGTTAGAGTTATTTTGTTACTGTTGGCAGAAAACAATGACATGCTTATTCATGAGGCACTAGGGTTCTCTTATATAGAGGAGAGATCCGTTGGGCAAATTACATAAAGAGAATAAAAAGAATAGAAAATCCATAAAAGAAAGATAAGATGAATAATATCTCAACACTCCCCCTCAAGTTGGAGCGTAGATATCAATCATGCTCAACTTAGAACAACATCTCTGGTAAGACCCTTTGGCTAGGGCCTTGGTGAGTACATCTGTTGTCTGATCTCCCAAGCTAACATGAGTAGTGGAGATGAGGCCCTTCTGTATCATGTCTCGAGTGTAGTGACAATCTACCTCGATATGCTTGGTTTTCTCATGGAAGGATGGGTTGTTGGCTATGAAGATAATAGTTTGGTTGTCACATTGGAGGTGCATGGGAATAAACACCTCAAGTGTTAGGTCATAAGAACAGATCTGACCCACATCATCTCTGTACTAGCCTGTGCCATGGCCCTATATTCTGATTCTTCATTGGGTCTATCAACCACCATCCGCTTCTTACTCTTCCGTGATACCAAGGAACTCCCTGCGAAAAACTGCAAAGCTAGAGGTATAATTCTTGTCCTTGGGACACACATCATAATCTGCATCTGCATAAGTTGTAACGACAAGAGACATGCCTCTGCTGAATAGAATATCAGTGCTGGGTAAGGCCTTCAGATACCTCAAAATCATATGGATTGCATCCATATGTGCCTGTCTAGGCTGCTCCATGAACTGACTCGCTTTGCTTACTGCAAAGGATATATCTGGCCTGGTGATGGTTACTAGGAGTTTCCTAACGATCTCCTTGTACCTCCTCTTGTCTATCTTCTCAGTGTCATCATCATACAACTTTATGCTCGGGTCCATGGGAGTAGTGGTAGGCATGCAATCTGCCATGCCTGTCTCAGAGAGAAGATCTGTGACGTACTTCCTATGGGTCATCACCAAACCTTGCTGATTCTTGGCAAACTCTAGTCCAAAGAAGTAGTGTAGACTGACAAGGTCCTTAGTCATAAACTGCTGACCTAGGAAATCCTTAGCGGCCTGGATGCCTTTCTCATCTTCTCCTGTAATAATGATATCATCAACATAAACAAGTATGACAACAATACCTCTCCGAGTCCTTTGAATAAACAATAAAAAATTGATAATCGATCTCACAAACCCTTGTTGCTCTATCAAGTTCGAGATCCCCATGGGATCATGCTCTTGGACTCTGCTTAAGGCCATCGATCACCTTATGAAGCCTGCAAACCTTCTGACACTCCCCCTCAGCAGCAAACCCGGGTGGTTCCTGCATGTAGACCTCCTCTTGTAGGTCACTATAGAGAAATGCATTCTTCACATCTTGTTGATAGGGGCCAATCTCATATCACTACAACAGAAATAAGAATATACAGTGTAGAATGCGCAACCACGGGAGAGAAGGTATCCTGGTAATCCGCCCCATATGTCTGGGTGATCCCAAGTGCCACAAGGGCCACATGATTGTAGCGCGACTGATAGTCACCCCATATCTGCTCGGTGCTTCACTGTAAACACCTACTTGCATCCAACAACAGATGCTCCTATAGGAGCTGTAATAATGCTCCAAGGGCCACGCGACTATAGCACGACCATCTCTTTCTCCATGGCAAGAAAACACTGAGTGTCCTGTATGACCACCTAATACATCCGTGGTATCTCCACGACATATAGTGCCACAGTAAATCTCCTGAAGTCCTCTGAGAGTATGTTCAAGGAGACATGATTTGCAAGAGGATGTGTAGCACAAGTACGTCTCTGCTTCCGTAGAGCAATAAGCACATCTAGATCATCTGCCACCTCCTGAGCCTGTAAACTACCCTCATGAGAGGATATCTGCTCAACCTGTAAAGAATCATGCTGCATAGACAACTCAGTAGTGCCATCAATATAAAAAATGTGCTCATTACATACTTGGGGCGTGCTGGATGATGGGGAAGGACCATGAGCAGGTGGAACCGTATGAGACCTGCGAGTAAACACACGTGGCAAAAACTGAGTCAAGGTATTGGGTGGCGGTCCAGAGGCAGCCACAGGAGCAGGTGTAGGTATTAGAGGTGGTGGTGGTGGAGATGGTGGAGGCAGAGTACGTACTAGAGGTGGTGGAGCCATAGGAGGAAGAGGCATTTATACCTCCTCACCAGAGTCAGATGGAGTAAACCTGTCACCTATAGGAGAGAAATACATAACAGACTCAAAGAAGGTGACATCAGCATTGACAATGAATTTCCATCGAAGCGGATCAAAACAACGGTACTCCTGGGTACGAGAGTAGCCAACAAAGACACTTGACAACTCTAGGGGAGAGCTTGTCACGACCGGATGTCAGATTGTGAACAAAGGAGTCAAATTCCTAAGTAGTACCTGGGAATTACTTAAATACCCAGGTACTACGAAATGTTTTTTACTCAAAAACTACAGAGGTGTCGCATGTTGAACATGCGACACACCTGAAGTTTTTTTTACTCAGAAACTACATATATATCGCATCTTTAATATGCGATGTAGATAACGCATATTCAATATGCGATATAGGGGCTAAATAAGGGCCGCGCGTTCCTTGCAATTTCCTGGAACGTTTCCAGGGAATTTCTCACATGTCGCATGTTGGACATGCGTTATATGACAAAACACATGTCGCATGTTCGACATGCGACATATGAGAAAAACCCTGGAAAATGACTAGCCGCGCGTATCGGCCTTGCCATTTCCTGGAATGTTTCCAGGGAATTTCTCACATGTCGCATGTTGGACATGCGACATTTGAGAAAAACCCTGGAAAATGCATGGCCAGGTCTGGGACATATGAGGTTTTGAAGTTGTAGGTTTGGCCCTTAGTCATCTTACGACAAGAGACCAAATAAGAGCAAAGTTGAACCTCCTCTCATGAGTGACTGAGACCGTGCATGTATTCAATATTATATGCTTGTCTCATGTTGATGGACACGCATTCAAAGATGTATAGACAACCACCAAAGCGGGCTATGGACACAAAGACATTCACAACAGAAAAATATTGTGATCCAGAAAGACATTCCAAACATTTTATATATATAGACTTGTCCACGGATATACATTACATTTTTTTGTCACATTAAAAACTACAAGGTTTACAAGTCAACGCTTTTTCCTCCGCTGGTATGTAATCGTTGAATTAGGAGGATGGAAGGGTAACAGCCGGTTCGCCTCGTCTATCATGTGGATTTGAGAGGGCCCAGCAACATCTTCCTCGAAGGTTGGCATCGGCGGCGGCGTGAGCCTGCAGTAAGTTGGTTGTGTTTTGCTGGCGTCCAATCCATGCCTCAACGGTGCCTGAGGTGTTGGCAAGTCGTCCCGTGGTCGCTCGATGGCAGGTGTGAAGAAGTCTGTTGGCGCAAGGTTCTCATCTTCCGCAGCAACTTCTTCATAGTCCATGGGTTCCGCCACTTGTTCACGCGCCCTTCCTCGACCTCTTCCTCTTCCTCTTCCTCTTGCCCTTCCTCGCCTTGCCTCCTCTCGAGCCACATCAGCATGCTCGTCATGTAATGTGACCGCATCTGCAAATTGAAACGACAACCACTCCGTTATTTCCGCCTCTGCTTGTGCCGCAATCTCGCGGCATTCCTCGTGTCCAATATCGTATATACGGCTCTACTTGGCGAGCTGCATCCAAGAAAAAAATGTAGAAGTAAATTTGTAGCAGTCTTCTTAAATTAATTTACCTTAAACTTCTAGTATTTGATCCTACATTTGAACGTTCTACCCTTGCGTATTTCATCAGCGACACCATCAAGTCTAGACTTCTGTTGAATGTCGCCTTCATATGTTGAACGAGTATTTGATCCTCTAACCCCAAAAAAGGGTATACGGGGTGTAATAGTATGCGTGCTTTGTTCATCAGTTGGGATCTCCTCGTCTACCGCATCATCGTCGACATCTTCGCTACCTTCTTCCAGGTCATCATCGGTCCCCCAAGGTATGAAATCATCTAAAGCATGGTTAACCTCTCGCAGCAACGACTCAATCATGCCTAAATCCTGATCCGTGCATGGTTGCGTTACAGGCGCATCAGTGTCAAAGTAGGGTTCCATGCTTGGGACATTTATTGGTTGAGTGCTACGGACAACTGCTGGTTGTGTGCTCAGGACTACAGACGGTCCCTTGTTAGTCACAACATTGGGGACTTCGCTCACAGATACATCTTCCACAATAATGTCAGTAGGCATCGATTTCCCAATGGTCCGAGCATACACAAGAACTGCCTACACATCATCATCATCGACAATAGATAAAAATGATGGTTCCTCCCCTGGGCCTTGAGGGATGCGATGTAATAATCGGATTTTTTGACTATCGGCATCCAGGTTGAACTTACGGTAAACCAAGTTCAACATCTCATCGAACATCATATTAGACAATAGCACAAACCCCCTTACGTTGGTCGACGATCCGCAAATGAATGTACCCCTCAAATGACACATACAATACAACGGCTCCATTCTGACCTAATACGTGACACAACGTACAAGTATACTTAATACATTCATGAAATGAAGAATAATATGCATATGAAACAAACAATCATCTAAAGAAAATATTTTACCAAGTCGGAGTGTTCGCAACAACGGCTTAACCCTAGTGAGAGGCGGTGGCGGGCGGCTAGGACGGTGCCAACCACTGAAACTACGGAAAAGGAGTGTTCCGCGGGGCTACAAGTTAGCAAAATGTACGTTTTTGAGAGAGGAGGAGATCAAAATAGGCGGGTGGCGCAATGGCAGGTCGACGGCAGCAGGGCTACAACGGCTGGAACGAGCGGCGAAATGGCAAAGCCGATGCACACGTCTCTTATTTAGCCCATATATCGCATATTGAATATGCGTTATCTACATCGCATATTAAAGATGTGACATATATGTAGTTTCCGATTAGAAAAAAACTTAAGGGGTGTCGCATGTTCAACATGCGACACCTCTGTAGTTTTCAAGTAAAAAAAAGATTTTATAATACATGGGTATTTAAGTAAATCCCAGGTACTACTTAAGAATTTGACTCGTGAACAAAGGCCACAGAGCCAAACACTCAGGGGAGTAAGGGAGAACAAGTCCTTCTCGGGGAACACATTCGAGGAAGGAACATTTTCCCTTACAACATAAGATGGCATACGGTTCGCAAAGTAGAAAGCTGTGAGGACCGCATCACCCCTAGTAAGAATGAGGGGTACGAATCTGAATCAAAAGATTTTAGGTCACATCGAGTAAATGACGGTATTTGCTTCGACAATACCGTTCTACTGGGATGTGCAGGCACATGAGGTCTGGTGTATGATGCTAAGAGACCCGAGAAACTCGGACATCTGTAAAGTGCAGAATTCTAAGGCATTGTCAGATCACAAATACCTGACAGTAGCAAGAAAGTGTTCTTTACTTCATTAATAAAGGTTTTAATGATAGACCCAACATCATACTTATTTTTTTAATAAAAAGATCCAAGAAAGTCTAGAATATTCGCCCACAACAAAAAGAGAAAAACAACGTTCCTGGTGATCAGGAACATGACTCGGACCCTAAATATCTAAGTGAATAAGCCCAAATAATTGAATACTGCTACGACTCTGATGACCAATAAAAGAAGAACGGTGATGCTAGCCAAGCTGACAAGCCTCGCACTGGAAGGAAGATCACGTGGAAATTTTTGGAAGGGCATGACAAAGCTTCTGCAGAGGAAGGTGACCAAAACAAAGATGCCACAAGTATAGTGGTTCAGTAGGAATAGTAGAGGCTCCAATATGAGGAGGCTGGACCAGTTTGTAGAGCCCCTACTGCCCATGGCCACATCCAATCACCCTGCCCGTGAGTATGTCATGATACACAAGAGAAGAGGAGTAAAAAATGACACGATAATGCAGATCCTTCGTGATATGACTAATATAAAGTAAGTTCATCTGAAAATCAGGAGTATATAAAACATTATGTAAGCACATGGATGGTATCAAATTCACCTCCCCATGTCCTGAGATGGATAAGTAAACTCCATTTACAATGACGACCCATCTACCAGAGGGTATAGACATGTAAGAACTATACAAAGTGTCTGGAGGCTCAACGGGGGGTGGCAGACTTCGATGGATACACCCATCCCCCACCTACAATCGTGCCACCCGCAATCTCATCACCGCCATCCCCACTGGAGCAACCCAACTTGGCACCAATCATTTCCAAACCCACCCGCGCATCGCCACCATGCCTACCCTACGAAAAACAATACTGTCGCTAGGTCCAACCCCGTTCCACCGATCAATGGAACATCATCGCCAACCACTGTCGTCGACGCTGATGTCGTATCAGCAACCCATGAGCTCATTGCACGCACGGTTACCACCACTGAGAACCACCTTGCAAACACTGCCACTTGCTCCTCCGATTTTCCCATCACTACTGCTACCAACGCGGGAAGCTCTACCTTGCTTCACGCCGCCGTCGCGGGAGACTAAGGGAAGAGGAAACCCTAATGGCTGATTTGGTTAAGACTTCCCCTACCAAGAGACACGTATCTCGTAAGTTTAGGGATCAAGAATTGACTTGGAGAAATTATGCTCAAGCCCTCAATTCAAAAGCCTTTTCCCAAAGGGTTAAGTTAAGGGAAATAAGCCCTCTAAGTGAAGGGGTAATTGCACTCCCCCCCCACCCCCGACGAAATTATAACAACATTTGGAATAGGAGTGGATAACAATTTAGTCCCATTAGAATTAGGATTAATTGGCCTCCCTATAAAAGAACATGTGGCCTAAATATTCTATTCACATCTCCCTTGTGGTTTGCATCAACCATGATCTCCCAACCTCCATAATCCCACCAATGAAGATGCCGCATCAATTTTTCAATCACGAATTGTTGGGTGCTAACAATAATTCAGGAAGTACGCCGACATCAGCATGGAGCCCTATATTTGCTCCACATCTATTCTTCCAGCATCAAGACGAGTACACACAACCGATTTATAAGGATGACGTTTGGACTCTACTTTATGCCCCACATCTATTCTTCCAGCATGAAAACTATGAACAATCATCGCAACTCGCATGTCAAGCAACTAATCGGGAGATGAGTTTTTCAAAGCGGCTGGGAGCTGGCGCAACATGAAACAAATAAGTAGGGCTCTATTTCCGTCCGTTAATTAAATTAGGGTCGAGTTAATTTTATTGAGTCCGTTGCAATTTTATTTTAAATAAAGAGATCGCATGTGTTCTCAAATCAAATTAGTTAGTCAGTTATAGAAAGTAGTTAGTCGGTTAGAGATATTTAGAGTCCAAATTAGGATTTTATTTTATTTTCCTTTCTATTTTTGTAGTCCCACCCCTCTTATATCAAGGGTACGGTAGTTATTTGTTTAAGGTAATTGAGAGTTAATTAAAGATTGAGTTTTATCTCATCTCTCTCTCCCTCTCCCTTCTCCCTCAACGCGATCTCCGTACTTTTTCACTAAATCCCTCGCATCCGGTGAGCCTTCTCTCCTTCCATCCTCTGAAGTCTTCCACCAAATATTTTTCAACCATTAAAAAAATATTTTTTCACCATTGGAACTTTTCGATTTGCATCATATGGTCGTGCCTGTAAGAAGCTGTGTGCGTACGGCCTTAAACTCTAGATTCCGGGCTACCAAGAAAACTTCAACTATCGTGGAGTTCCTATATGCCATTTGCTGCTTCGTGGAAGTGGTGACATGCATGAATCTGTGAAGCTTCTCGAACATGCCACGAAGCAAAGAGTAGAACGCATGCAGAGGACGTCCATTCTGCTTGGCCGTATATATATCAAACTGTAGCTGAATAATCTTGACATCATTCTTTGCTTGGGCATACATGGCTGTCGAATATCCCACATCGCCTTTGCGGTGGGCTGATTCGTAATATCGTTAATGATCTGTGTCATGAGATTTCCAGAGAGCCAAACACGTACGCACACATCATCTTGCTTCCATGAAGTATTATCCCCAATCTTACCCGTCGGCTCAGGCTTTGTCAGAATGTGCTCCTTGTTATTGCACTGCACAAGGGTCATAAAATACATAGACCCCAACTCATAGTTGGTCCCATCCATCTTCATGATAGAAGTCGGGCCCTTGAAGGCACGGGACAAAGAGAAACCATCACCCTTATTTTCTGACATGATGAGAAAGAAGGCCAAAAGAGAACTCGACTGGGGAGAAAGACCGGTTCGAGCGAGTCTACACGATCATATCGATGATTGGTTATACGTGACTCATACAACCATCCTCGTTAATCCTTAATCCGCACTAGGGCTGAAAAACGTGATTTATAGGCCGAAATCACATTTTCAGGTCAAAATCAGACCATTTCAAACCACAGTTCGGCGTTGGAGAGGATAAAAATTGGCCTCGAGGATCGTATATGGCATCAGGAGGCGCGAAAGCGCTATCGAATAGCAGCGCTGAGGTGCTAGGGCCGTTGTGGCTCCATTGCGGTGGCACGAGGGGGGGGGGGCTACTGTGGCAGTGCGCGGAGCCCAGACGGCTATGGTGGTGGCATGCGCGGAGGCTAGCGGGTGGGGGCTAGGGAATGGGTGGGGTACTTCAACTCCAGTCTAGAACCGTCACTCTGATACCATGTGGGAGAAAATGATGACTTGCTTATTCATGAGGCCCTAGGGTTTTCTTATATAGAAAAGAGACCCATTGACCAAATTGCATAAAGAGAACGAAAATAATAGAAAATACATAAAAGAAAGATAAGATAAACAGTGTCTCAATAGTTACTGGACTATTTCTCTTTGTTTATTTATTGAGTCATGTAATACTTCATGGTCCTTTATATATTTCCCCTTATGTAATACTTTAGGGCCTGAAAGTCATCGATGCAGCGCCAATCTAAGGCAACCTCCTGCCAAATCTAAGTCGTCGATCCACGCAAATATGGCTAGACCAAGGAGGGAGCGACTTTATCCCATGGCTATTCTTTGGGCGGTTTGGAAGAAATGACCCGTTGTTCTCGGTCAAAGGTTTTATAAGGAGAATGTGGGGGCGTTTGCCAAGCGCATGGTAGAGGACTGGGTGCTGTAGTGTTCTTGGGAGGCCGGTGCGTGTTGTATTTTTGTCCTTTTTTTACTTTTTCTGCCTTGAAATAAAATTCCATGGGACGGACACCTTCGAGTGTTTCCCCCTACCTTTCAGACTTAAAAAAATGTAATACTTTAGGGTCCTTTATATATTTCCTCTTTTTGGCTCTCTAGGATTTCATGCTATATAAGAAACCCTAGACCCCTTGAATAAGACAAGTCGTTCATTCTTTCTCTACATGGTATCAGATTAATAGCCTTAAATCAATGCTTATACCTAAAACCCACTACCACCACCAGCCTCCATCCTCCTCGAGCCTTGCGCGGACCCTTCTTCCTCATTTAAGGCTCCCGTGCGAGGCCTTAGTGGGTTCCCAAGCGCGACCCTAGCACTCTCCCGCCTAAGCGCTACCAATGAACTACCTAAGCATTGCCCAACACCACCATGCTACCCAAGCGCCGCCAACAACCCTTTTAGGCCCCCTACGACACTGCCAACAACCCTTTTAGGGCTATCAGAGGTGCAACCAACACCTTGGGGTGTCGCCAACTGATCCGTCCAGGCTTATTGAACTCGCATTGCTGTGAACAGACCTATTGAGGGCCCTCCTAAGTGCAGTTGATACGTCCATCACTTGTGTTGGGATCTTAGAACGACAAAGAGCGTGCATGTGCCCTAGTCTCATGCAAGTTTGAAGCTCTACTACAATTTTTTGATCTCTCTATCAGACCATGATGACATCAAATCCTAAACCAAATCCCTTTACACTACGTGTGAGACTCCTCGTAGTGGGACCCAAAATTGTTTATAAAAACTGCTCTTATCCAGTGTCAAAAAAATGTGATCGAGCATTCCATCGCATAGTGCTTGTTGAGACCTTTCAACGAGTCCAAGAACGCAAAAATTCGAGTTCAGGAGCCTAAGTTACGATCATTTTAGCGAGTCAGGGTCCGGGTCAAATTCAGATCCGAACCAAGATCCGGATCTAAATTTGCCCTCACATAAAACCCCCCAAAGCCACCCTTCTCTTCCAAAAACACCCCAACCCAAAGAGCAGCCCCTTCCTCCTTTCCCTCACCGGAGCACCGGTGGAGCTCGCCAGAGCGCATCGGATCGGTGATCTGAAGCTGTCACCGCGTAGAGAAGGTCGAGGTCGCCCCTCGTGTGCAGGTTCGCATTGCCAACGGGGTGCCAGACACGCCGTTTCTCCACGGGTAGAGATTCCGAGGTGGCAAGATTTTTGAGGTACAATGTCTCCTTTCCTCTTTCTGCAGATTACACGCGATATGGTCTTATATTTGAACAACATTAGATCCTTAGGCATTCTTATACTACGGGTTTTTGGGGGTTTATGTACTTGGGGATGAACTGAGGTAATCAAAGGTTGTTGTACCTCTACATATGTGGGCATTACCTTCCTCGCATGGTTTTGCATGGTTTTGTATTTGCACAAGCTTTGGTGTTGTGTGATTGATCATCACGTCGATGATCCTAATACTCATAAAGGAGGGGACATGGGGTTCCAAGGAAAGCTTGGGCCCTATTTTTTTAACCAAACACATTAGCTAAATGCTTCTCAGCAGAAGCGTTCAGTTTGTGAGTTATTCAGCATCAAATTCCTTGTCATTTGGAGCAGCAAATATCTTGACAGCAGCATCAGCAGCTTGTCCAATCCTAAATCGAGAAAAGTTCCATGATAGCACTTCCCAGACACTGGACTTTGTTCTCCCTATCCAGTCCCTTAGGCAAATCCTGGACCTCTCCAAGAATCATGGCCTCAACCTTGGATCCAAAAGGAATTCCTCCGGAGTGTACTTAATTCCCACTCTTAAATCTGTTGCAGCTCTAAGGTCAATGGTCTTAAATGTCCTAGAACCTTCAGAAAATATAATAATCTGAGATTTAATTTCTCCAGGTACAATGCCAATTGAATGAAGACCATCTAAAGCAAATAATAACTGCCTCATGATTGATTGGATGATTTTTTTACTGTCCTCGGACTGTAAATTTTTATCTCAATCTTGGTGATCATTGGATGGATCCTAGTCGCTGGAACATCCATCTTGTGTGGTGTTTGTTTTCCTTCTTTTGCACAAGTAGATTTCTTTACTACTTGCCTCTGACTTCCTGCCCAAACAAACTTCATGGATTTTCTGCTTTTGATACTTGAGCAATTATGCAACTCGATCAGTTTGAAAACAAATTCGCTACAGAAGCTTTCTTATTAAAGATCACGTAAATAGAAATCCAAACCATGGTGATCCTTACTGTTCTTTGTGAAACCCTTGTACAATTATAGCGAGAAATGCTTATTACTTGCAATGGGTGGTTGGGGAAATAATCTTGAACATACAATCTGGCTATTCTTTTGGGAGAACAAGGAACGGAATGGATTCAAGTGCTAAGCAGAATAATATTCCAAGCTTATTCATATCATTTAATCAAACTGACCAAGGTATATTAATTTATATTCAGCTCAGGGTAGGCACAATGTGTTCGTGTATGGAGCGCAGAGAAAAAAATATTTGCAATATGCGAGAGAGTAAGTTGATTTCCATGAGGATGGTAGATCCACAGTGTAACCACTAGCCATTTAAGTTGATCTGGATTCTGGAATGTCTATCCATAATTTGGTATGGTTCTTTTGCATAGTCTATCAAGTACTCTTCCAGGATTTCTTATATGTATATTACACCTATGTTCAGCGGACGCTTTTCCCACTGGATTTTTGTCCATGCTGCGGTGACTTGGTCTTAAGTGGCATGTGGGTAGATGGAGTAGGCGCTGCTTGGGATTGGGCATGCACCCTTGGGGTGACTTGCCAACCTTAGATATTGGCTCCTATATTCTCCTATATTCTCCTTGTGTAACCAACCATTGAAAGGACGAAGAGATCCAAACCTTCTTTGACTCCCTGTATAAGAGAAACATGTGATTGCC
The DNA here is from genome assembly GCA_037367405.1 of Ottelia alismoides. Classification (NCBI taxonomy): domain Eukaryota; kingdom Viridiplantae; phylum Streptophyta; class Magnoliopsida; order Alismatales; family Hydrocharitaceae; genus Ottelia; species Ottelia alismoides. The sequence goes on from JAZKJV010010101.1 coordinate 91,019, forward strand.
CTCCTTTGGACTGATTGTACACCTCGAGCACGAGATGTCATCAACATGAAGAAATCATGCACAATGTGATTTAGTAAAGACTCGACAATGTCGTAGTAGCCATAAATACACTTTAACCCGCAAATGCAAAGGCAATTTTTATATGATTTTCAAGTCATCTTGATGTATCTCTCGAGAAATTCTAGGGCTGGTTGAGAATGAAGTGTAAGTTTTTGTGACAGTAAAAGCACTATCCCTCTACAATAAGTGATCACGACCCTCACATGGGCCCTGGTGTGAGAAAGCTGAAGGTAATGACAAGGCCCTCATTGCGAAGTGGGTGCTGAGAATTAGGGAGAATGATGATATGCTTTGCCGGCTGATGCTACGAGGTTTCATTTGGCCTTTCTGCGAAAGTGAACTGTATCTGTATTCTTACGAATGCTCGACGTGGTGTTCATACCATTTTGACTGAGATCATGCCTTTTTCCAAGCCTAGTTCTAGGTGATGGTGGCGGATTCATGTTTTGGATGGATGAATGGTCCAATTATGGGGCCTTACATAATTGGTTTTATAAACTCTATGCCATAGCTGATCATAGTTTAAGTGTTTCCGATGTTTGGTCAGATGTTTACTGGGTTTCCCTTTTTCATTCTGGATTTTCTGATCCTAAGTTGCGTAATTTCCTAAGAATTACTGAATCCATGTTTTTTGATCCTAAGTTGCATGACGTCTTAAGAATTTGTAAAGATCTTTCCATCTTTGGAGAAATGGATGTGCGATGGTGAGGGCATGCATATCCTTGATTTTTGGCCTTGTTGAGGTGGCATGCCTACTATTCACGAATGCATAATTTCTGAATAAATTTTAGGGTTTTTATCAGTTGTGCCCCTATGAGATATTGCAATATCAGTTATACCCCTCCCTTTTTGAGAATATCAGTTGTGCCCCTAACTTATTATCGTTCTATCACTTGTACCCTGCCGTTACTTTGATCGTCAGTAAGTTGAACTTAATCATGATTTTTTCAAACCACGGTAAGGTTAAGAGGGGCATGTATGGAAGAAATTGTTCATCTCTTCCTCCAAGCATCACCTCTGCTTGCATCCTATTGAAGTCCGTGTTCAGTACCGGATCTACGAAATCTTCAACGCATGATGCATCCTCCTCAACCCATGATGCATCCTCCTGAAATACAAACAAACAACCTTAACCTCCAATCGACAACCCGTGTATCCGATTAAACAAAAAATACAAACACCAACGTACTGTAATCAACTCTTTAATTAGATTAAATGAAAACGTTGGAATCCTCGCCCTTAGATTAGCAATTAATACACACGTTACTTTTATTTAAAAAATTGTGTTGCACCGCAAGTAAAGCAAAGTCCACCCAATCAGATCGCAATTCACCTCACATCCACTGGAAATGACGGTTAGGACGGAGCGGAGCGATGAGACTGCGGAAACGTAGCAAAAGCGAGCTTCGTCGTGGATGCCTCCACCAACGCCTCCCTCGGACGGGTGCTGGTGGAGTCGAGGTGCCTCTGGCCCTCCAAACCCAGTTTTTGTCGGCTCTTTGCCTCCGCCGCCATCTCGTACCTTGACGAGAAGGGTTTTCGGGGATCCTTTGCTAATGGAAAACAATATATTAAATACAATCCTTCTTTACTGTCACATAAGAGACCGAACGTTGCACCCGAAAATCTCTACCCATGATGCATCCTCCTCTGCCCATGATGCATCCTCCATGAGAGCTCGAGGGTTTTCCAATCGCCGTGAGAGGGGGGGATAAGGGAGGAGGGGTTTCCATTGTCTGAAGCCGGTGGGGATGCGTTCTTGGGGATTTATGGTAGGGTAGGTGTTGCTGTAGATCCCGGATGAAGGAGGAGGAGGAAGAGGAGGGAGAGGCTGAGAAGGGGGCGGTGGAGGAGCAGGGGGCGGAGGAAGAGGAGGGGGTGTTGGAGGAGGATGAAGCTGGGATAGAGGACAGGGAAAAAGACCACAATAACCTTTTTTAAAAACTTAGTTCTCCTTGAGTCCTCAAAGTTAACGTCCGTTTGTGTTGGGATGGATGTCAACCAACCAGAGGGGTACAAGTGATAGAACGACAAGAAGCCAGGGGCACAAATAATATTCCCAAAAAGGGAGGGCTATAACTAATATTGCAATATCTTGGAGGGGCATAACTGATAAAACCCTAAATTTTAATACATTTCTGGGTGTGCGTCACTACGGGCGCCTGCCCATTTTTACCTTAGAAAAAGTTACATGATTATGGCATTCTGGATCTTAGGAGGGCATTTAGATTTTGGAGTGGTATTGATGTTTGAGCAATAGTATACTAGAAAGGGAAAAAATAGAGTTATAGGCAGGCATTTCAATTTTTTTGATGATGGTATATGAGGAAGAAAAGATGGGGCCAGATCTATGAAATTCTCTTAATCCTATTAGTGATGTTTTGAAATGGAACTTTGCTATTGAGAACACCTCTTATGAACGTTTAATGTTGGAGTATTGTTTGTATGCATCATATGTTGAGGAGATGAGTAAATAGATACCTCCAGGATCCATTTCTCCCATCCATGTCTTTAGTCCCACATCTACTAGTGGTGGGACTTGGAGGCTCTGTAGAGGCTATATAAGGAGCCCCAGACCTTCTGTATCAGATGAGAAAAAACAATGCATAACATGCCCCTTTGAGGGCTTCTCCCGTGGTTTCATCCCGCTCCTTACGGAGTAGGGTTCCACGTAAAATCCCGCAGTTCTTCTTATTGTTCTTTATCTTTTTCCATGTTTCGCTTCCGCTTCCTATTTTCTAACATGTTATCAGAGCGGGTCGATTCTCGAGTGTTTCAAGTTTTTATATCTTTATTCGAAATTCGATTTTGAGAATCGTGTAAAGATTATTTCAATATTGGAGAGTTGTAGAGGTTATGAAGTTTGCTTTTCTAGGGTTTTCGTTGGAAACCCTAATCACACTTTGTTCATGAAGATCTGGCCTCCAGGCTGCTCCAGATCAACGATCTCCATGGGATCTCCATGAGTGAGATCTCTGTTATCTCCAAGGCACAAGGCAAATCACCATACTCAAGACGATGCCATGCCCAGGTCGGCAACACCTATGGGAATCTTCCCCACGAGGGAATCGCCCCCTCGCGCGCCTCTCTAGTCCTCCAGGCGCAGGAGCCCCAGCAGCCCTCCCTCAGGCGCAGCGCGCATGCATCGGCAGTCGACCCGTGGCATGTCCCCATCGCCCTCACGCAGGCGGAGCCGTCTCCAGGCTCCCAGGCTCCAGTCGCGCCTTCGCTCTTCTCTCTGCCGCATCTCCAAATCCCAACAGGAGCCTTCCTTCTCCCTCGCCTCCTAACGACGAGTCCTTCAGGAGCGACCAACAGTTGGCGCCAACCCTCCACGACGACCTCCTTTGCGCACAACCTCAGGCCACGCGGCGTAGCCCCCTCGATCTCTCGCTCGTGTAGGCGCGCGACTCTCTCCTCCTCTTTAGATGTCCTCGCGTATCATATCCACGCGAGAAGACGATCCTCCAGGCGCATATCGCGTGCGAGTCCCAGGAGCTCTTCCCAATCGGGGGCAGCGCTTGATCGAGAAAGGATCCCATGTTGGGAACCCTAAGAGGGGTAGCGTGCTGTATTTAAAAAAAAAGGTGTTATTGAATAGCCCAAGTGGAAAAAAAGGCACAGAAAATTGAGGGCCCAACGTAAGTTAAAAAAAGGGAAGAGCAGGGGCCGAAACACCAAGAAAAAGGAGGGGGAGGCTGAGACATTGGGTCCGTTTTGGGCCGGCAAATTGAAAAAAGAGAGAGAGAGAAAGAAAAGGAGAAAAGGAGGCACGTACAAAAAAAAGGAAAAAGCCGTACGCAAATTAAAAAAAGGGAAGAAGAAAAGCCGGAAAAAAAGGAACGGCTTATGTGACGGCTATTACAAAAAAATTAATTAGCCGAAAAAAATGTTGCAAGAAAAGCCAAAAAATGTATGGGCTTATTTGGTTCACCCCTCATTTTATTGTCCTCTCCCAACTTTGTCGATGATTGATTTTTTGACAAGTATGGGAGAAAAGGGGAGTATTGTGTAGAGTTCTTCGGGCATCGATCATACGACATCACCTTCAGTTCAGATCCAGACTTCAGGGATTTCATTCTCCAGATGCGAGTGCATGTTGTGCAGGTTCCAGTCCAGATGCATCCAGATTTCCAGACTCTACAGTTTATCAGATTTCAGACTCGACATTCAGATTGGTCAGAGTCCAAGTTCGAGACACTCCATGTTTGAGTTACCCATTTTTCGAGTTCTCCAGAGAGACTCAATTTTAGACTCGCACATGTATGCGGTCTTTTCAGATGAGCACGTGTATGCCATCTTTTGTGGTCCCCATCTTTTCTTCTTCTTGTTGTTGGCCAGAGTTTTCATGTGAGCCATAGGGACTCCAGAGTAGAGGACCATTCCCAATGCCATGTTGGCAAGGGTTTTCATGTGGTATCATAGTTACTCCACAGTAGTGTACCATTCTCTGTGCCAGATGGGAGAGACCCAGTTCTTCGACGAGGAGACTTATTTCAGACTCCATTCTCCAGCGACCGTGGACTCCGACGAGGATTGCACTTCCACAGCCTTTTCCAGTTTGGCTCCTTTCAGAGATGGAGCAGTTGTCCACATGTTGTGGCGGGCGAGAGTACTCTAACGAGGAGACTCATTTCCAGTTGCAGTGACTCTGACGGGCACAGTTCAGAGCACATGCTCTCCGACGAGGAGATTCAACAGACTCACACTCCAGCCCGTTCGTCCTCCTCACCTGCACGGCATGAGAAGCAACGTCCTCGACAACAGCAGTTGTGTGCGTTGAGTTGATATTGTCCGTAGTGTCCTGCAACGTTGAGTTGAGTTTCTTTCTGTTTGTCCAAGCCAAGCATTGCATGCTCCAGCTTGAGGGGGAGTGTTGGAGTATTGTTTGTATGCGTCATATGTTGAGGAGATGAGTAAATGGATACCTCCAGGATCCATTTACCCCATCCATGTCTTTAGTCTCACATCTACCAGTGGTGGGACTTGGAGGCTCTGTGGAGGCTATATAAGGAGTTCCAGACCTCCTGTATCAGATGAGAAAAAGCAATGCATAATATGCCCCTTTGAGGGCTTGTCCCGTGGTTTCATCCCGCTCCTTCGGAGTAGGGTTCCACGTAAAATCCCGCAGTTCTTCTTATTGTTCTTTATCTTTTTTCATGTTTCGCTTCCGCTTTCTATTTTCTAACATTTAATCTATCAAATTCAAAGTCAAGTTGACACTCATGGCCCTACATTAAGGGTGATGAATTTTATTGATTCGAATACTGCTGAAAAATTGACCCATTCTTGATAGAGCAGTTAGGATGGTTTAATTATTTTCATGACAGTTTTTCAATTTGGTTGATTTTTTTGTCTGTCTGGGTTTCACAGTGATATTTACGATCTTGGTTTCATTAGACAATAACAAAACTCCATTTCATTTTATCATTTTGGGTCGTCTGCAAGTCATAATACGACATTTGATTTTCTATAGTTATTTTGTTCTTTCTAACTGACTTGTGGTGGACCTGGACGTGATGGGGTTTCTTTGATTCTCCGCAGCTTTGATGGTGAGTGTTGTCTACTGTTTTAGTTGATGATTAGCTCTTCATTTTTCCTGTTAGCGTTCATTGTATTTTACATTGGTTCAGGAAAACCAAGTGGCCACATTAAAGGAAAGAGCTATTCGTGCGGAGTTCCTTTCATCAGCACAGACTGCTCAAACAAAAGAGAAGGTGTGCAACATATCTGCTGTACATACTACATTGTGATTGAAGTATGAGTTTGATGATATGCTGTTTTGTTTCTCCCACTTTTAAAGGTGTGTTTGCTCTTGCTCAAGTAGTCATTGGATGTCAGAATGTAGCATTTGGAAGTTGTTTTGGGCGTTGACTGGTTTTCTTTTGAAATGGAAGCTTTGACAATGATTCTAGAACAAACTAAACAGTTTTATTGTTTTAGATTTAATTCAGCTGGAGCCAATTAATTAGCATTATAATCAGTATTTTGACGCTGTTATTTAGGATTTAGTTAAGATGTTAGAACCTCATTGAGTCTAATAGTAAACGTAATAATAACTATATATACTACTCTTGAGTATGTCCATAATAAGGACCATATATACCATTGTCGAGTATGTCCAAGAATGTTTAGGACCTTAGATCAGCGTTATTGAGATATTCTAATGCTAATGGCCATTGGGCAAATCAATTGGCCTGCTGGTCACTTTAGAATTTTCTAAGGCGAGGGCAATGAATCAATGATCTCGAGGTCGCCTGCACAATCGTCCCATTGCTTGATGCCCCTCCCTCCCAAACACACACATATTGAAATAATATAAATAAGGGTTTTTATCAGTTGTGCCCCTCTGAGATATTGCAATATAAGTTATGCCCCTCCCTTTTTTAGAATATCGGCTGTGCCACCGACTTGGCGTTCTATCACTTATACCCCTCGGGTTTGTTGCCGTTCATCCCCAACGCAACAGACGTTAACTTCAGGGACACAAATGGAATTAAATTAAAAAGTTTGAAAGGTCCCCCCATCTCTGCTCCTCTTGCGCCACCCCTCCTCCCACTCCCCAGCCACCCCCACCCCTTGCTCCTCCTCCTCCTCCCACTCTCCCCAGCCCCAGCCTCCTCCTCTGCCTCCCCAACCACTCTGCTGCCTGCTCTTGCTCCTCCGCCCTCTCCAACCTAACCTCAAACACCGCCTCCACCATCTCCTAACTGAAGTGCCTTGCGGGTCGTCATTTCGACGACAACTCATTCCAAGAGGATCATCACCTCATCCTTCGACTCAGACTTGGCCTCTCGACTCCAACCTGGCCCTCCTCTCTCCTCCTCCGCCCTCCACATCACCCTTGACTTCGACCTGACTTGCTGCCTTTGAAGCCCTAAAGGCCCCACCCCTCTCTGGACCCAAAATGCCCGAGAAAGACACCCCTGCCCCTCCTCCCAGCGATGGGAGCGTGGACGATCTCATGGCGAGATTCACGGCTCTGAAGGGCTCCACTTCTCCGAGCGTGGGCAGATCAGATGTACATGAGGCGAAGAGGCTTCTGACATGAGAAGGCGACGATGACTGGGATGTGTCGAAGGACGAGGTGGGTAAGGTGATGTACTGGACCTTGGATGCTGCGAGGTTGGGTGCCTCCTCCCGTAAAGGCGATGACAGAGAGGGAAGTGATAACAAGGAGGGGACTCTTCCACCCCATCCTATAGAGTGATCCCCCCTCCCCCTCTTGTGGAGGATGATGGTGAAGACGAGCTACAATGAGGGAAAAAGAGAGAAGCATAATGACTCACATGGAGGAAGAAAGAAGTAAGAAAGCACAAGGAGAGCTTCATACTCTCATATTTGTGAAATAAGTGACACATGACTTAAAGATACGAGAAATCAGAGCTCTTTTGTCGGCATGCCACCAACTTCCACCCTACTTATGCAGATTTTTTGGAAAAATTACAAAGACTCCCCACAAATTAGCAGCAACCCACCAGGCATATTGAGATGCTCGATGGCACGATGAGATACGACTCTTTTCCACACACTCCTCACTCGTGCGCACATGTATGTGCATACACATATGTGTTCGTCTATACATGTGCACACGCATGCGCTTGCGCATGCATGCATGCATACACACTGCTATATCTTACTGTTGTTGATACATGCCATACATATACGTTACTGGTTATTATATTGTCTATATTTAGGAATCACGATTCACATGTTAATGCTGATATGATTTGTCGACCCCCTCGGATCTAGATACATGTTTATAACCCATTCGCGGTATTACATTCCCAAAAGATCGCACAAGTTACATGAAAATATTGGCAAATTTTTTGCGTTTCTGCAATAACGTTCAAATCAATATAATAACCACAGAACCAACAACAACAGATGCCACCGACATTTCATTTCATTAATTGTTCCATACATATAGATCACGTAAAAAAAGAGCTGATAGTGTTTACAAATATCTCATAAAATATAGAAGAGAAAGAAAACATTTTACGTCATAATCTGAACAAAAATTGTGACAAAAATAACTGTACCGTCTTGAATAGCAGCAGATATCTGCAATCATCGACCAGCTATTGAGTTGCAGGCTACTTGCCTGCTACACATGAAAGGTACAAGAGACGTCAGCAAGCACTGATACTTCCCGAAACTTATTAAAATAAGCATGCATTTAAGGTGATTGCAAAAGAAACAAGTAGTAAGGCGTAACCAACTAAAAATTTACAACTATTTGTTATGAAAAAAGTTTTCAAACTACCCTGAAGAAATGGCCCAAGTTTTACCCATTAACTTTTAGATGTCATATTTTATATCGTGGTTAATGACTCATATATATATATATATTAATCAATTGTTATTTATAGATCTTAGATATGGGCCTTTATAATGGGGAAGATTAAGGTTTTAAACTGATTCTTAATTTTATTTAAATTCACAAGTTTAGTGGATAGTTTGTGGTCTTGGTTTGTGTGTGACCTCACACTATGACTCTAAGGCGTTAAGAGTGCCTTAGGGTTGGGGTGCCTCCGTAGGCATGCAATGGGGGTATAGTTCATCTTAACCAAGTTCCCAACACGTCCACTAATTTAATTTAAAACAACTCTAGCTAACACAACTTATAATTAATTTCATCTTTTAGCCAAGATCCATTATGCTTCATTCCGAGTTCAACTGTAATTCCTCCAATTTCAACTATAACTAATTCAAATGTTCCTAGATGATTCATATGTAGACATAGATGATTCAGATGTAGCATCACCAAGCCTATTGGCAGAAAGTAACCAAAGCTCAAGCGGCGAGGAAGTCTCCTAGGAGACTCTTCTGTCTTGCCCTCTAATTGGAAGTGTGCGGTCCAATTAGAGGGATATGTCTACTCCAAAACTACTCCACTAAGACGGGTGAGAGCGACTTTTCGGAAAAGACTCTAGAAACCGACCCGACTAGTACGGGCTAATGGGCTCGTACAAAAAAATAAAACCGAGGATCCCCTGCATGGGGATCCTAAAATAGAGGGTCAACGGAGCTGGTCAAAAGTTGGGATCCCAATAAGGCGTAAAAACATTGCGAGCTCGCGTAAAATCAAAAAAAGATTGGGATCCTAGACCCGCGCACTTGATGGCCGTTGCCCAAACTGGGCTTCCTTTCCTCCGCCCAGTTGAGGGTCACCACGCCCTCGCACAGTCAGGTATAAGGTCACCATGATCGACACTATTAATTATTAGTCATAATTGATTCTTAATAAACCATTTATCTCAGAGATTTTCAGAGTGTTGTAGATTGCTCAAGTCCGTTGATCCATTAAAGTAATTAGATTCTGGGTAATTCAATCATTGAGCAGTCTAAACCTACCAACGCCATACTATTGGATTAGACTTTTCAAGACCTACAACATATTATTATTGTATATATAGATTTTATTCATCTTGTTGAACATTTGCAGCCCTATCTTATCTACAAATTCGAATTTGGTGAACCACAAGTTTTGAATAAAAAAGATGGATTTTGAGAAAAGGGAGCTGGTTCTTAGTAGAATGCTAACGAACAATAACTACTACCATCTTCATGTCCGCATCATAGATCGGTAGCAAAGAAGAACAATATAATGTTGCAATCAAGATGAGGACGTTATATCTTAAAATAGTCACATAATTTCATGTTTAATCTTTTGAATCTTTTAAATTGATACTATTCACAACACACCCAATCATTGAAAGTTCATCCTATCCAACATACTTAGGCGATGCCTTCTGTTATATAAATATATATATATATATATTTTAAGGATCGAAGGTTAATGTCAAAACAACCTGGTCTTTCTCAAGTGTAATACATTTATAGTTTTAGAGACCAATATTACATATGTAGTTAAGTATATTTTATCCAATGCTAAAATTTTTTGTGCAACAATAACCACTGTAAGAGCATTCGCAATCTTCTTATCTATATTCAGCTAACTTGCATGACATGCAATTCTTTAAGAAAGGAAATCACCAGAATCGATCCAATCATAAATATATGATCATCCTATCTTCATTCTTCACAACAAATCCAGATTCTATTCGGATCTTTAATCTTATGAACCTACTGATTCTTGGCAGATCATCAGTAGACACGACATTCTTCTAATTCTATTAAAACCCAACAACCTCACATTCCTAATCTAATCTTCAGTAATCTTGATATACCGGAATACAAAAAGGGTAATCAAAATTTATTTGATTGCAAGCTCGCCAAGTGAAATTATATCGACACAATGGACTCTGTATCTCATTCAACCTTTCAAAAAATTCTTCAGCATATAATAACTTTAGAAGTATCAAATGGAATACATTCCATATCCTATTTAATTCACACATGCATGAGTTTAACAGGATTCAAATTTATTTAATTCATTTTCATTTTTTTGGCATTGGATTTTAGCATGCTCCTTATTTATATGCAAGTGACGTTAGAGAACACTTCAGGTTTGAAACCTGAAGTGGATGAAATTCTCCCTTCACGTTAGTTTTAACATTTTAACCATCCAATTTATAGTTCTGCAATATCTACTATCCAGGATAATTTACAACAAAACCTCATTGCTATGTTACACGTAACACAGAGTTGCATTCAAAAAATATCATAGAAGCCATGGTGTGAGTAGGCAAATTACTGATCCCTTTACACAAGATTAAACCAGAAAACATACATACCAAATTTCAGATTCCACAAAGGGTAGCACCTTGAAGGAAAGTATATAAATGGTAACAAAAAGAAGGGTTTAGATTACTCATGCATGGCTGCAAAGAAGGGGGTGGGGAATTGTACCAAATGAGAAAATCCTCAAGAAGCTTCCAGCAGTGGAGGTGGACAACAGCTTCTTGCTGTACAAAGAGGAGTAACAACGCTCCTGGAGAGAAGTAGCTTCCCAGTGGCTTGAAGCTTTGGTTGGCTAGGAAGGAGCATCTGTGCTGCTCAAATTGGTTCCAGGTTGGAGCAAAAATGGGACTTCGTTGGGGAGAAGAAGAGAAAGATTTGGGGGATCTTTTTGGGAAAACTTTGAAGGGGTTTTTGGGTGATATATATAAGGAAAAGAGGTTCTAATTCCAGCTAAGCGGAGAGGAGAAGAGCCCTACGTGGAAGGGAAAGAATAAAAAATTTGTCAGCTGTCTGCTGTTGACAACAACGATTAATTTTTTTTACAATTTATTTGGTATATCCAAGTCGTCCGTATAAGCGTCTCGAACCTCGGATTTCGATGCACAACATGTCGTTTTGACCGTATCTGAACGACGATTAATATGAGTATAATATTCATATACTTTCGATCGGGTTTGGATTCCCGAACTTTTCGAGATACGGTTTTGGTTTGGGTTAAATTCTACAATTTAAAAATATCAAATGATCTCCGATTGACGAACGGTCGATTTCGTCGAATCGGATTTTTGGGTGGTCTTGGTTTGTTTTGCGGTTTTCGAATTTGCATCGTGACTTTTTGATGGTACGCTTTACGATGCGACCAACTTTTGGTCGATTTAGGTTATTTAATGCTGACTGACAACTTTATTGAATTAAACAGATCCTAACCAGGTCGGGTTCAGTTTTAATTGGATCCGGATGTTAGATGATTACACTCATGCACACACTCAGATAGAGGGAAGGAGGATAGCGATATATTTTTATACTTCATAAAATACTGTGCATTATTTACGAAAATATGCTAATATATAAGCATATTTTGTCTTTTTTAAATTATAATCATTGCAATTGAGTTGTCCTCTTCTCGTTGCCTCTCTCTTCTGTGTTCTGACAAATTTCACATATCACCTTGACAGCCTTGAGTTAGGTTTTTATTAATCCATAGTCTCCTCTGATTCATTGTCACATTTTGATTTTGTTAGATATATGAAGACCTTGATTCGGGAAAGCCTTCATTACGATTGCTATATGTGACCCCAGAGTTGGTTGCCACATCTGGCTTTAAAGCTAAACTGGCAAAGCTTCATGCTAGGGGCCTCTTAAACTTGGTAGCCATTGATGAGGTTGGTACTGAATTATGAAGCAGTCATACGTTGTTAACTTGTTGGAACTCATCGTAATTGTGATTCATGTATCAGGCGCACTGCATTTCATCCTGGGGCCATGACTTTAGGTAGGGTTTTAATTTGGCAAAGTATATATTTAATGCAGATAATTTCTTATTCACAAGGATGCCTTTTTATGTGGATTTTACATGTTTTTTTGGTTAGGCCTAGTTATCGCAAACTTGAATCTCTGAGGAGCCAACTTCAAGGTGTTCCGTTATTAGCTTTGACGGCTACTGCTGCTCCGGAGTGAGTCTTTTCTCTCTCTTATATTATCCTAGACTTCTTGTGGTTCAGTCACGGTGTCCTGGTTTGCTGACATGAGATGTTTGTATGTATGGGTGTTCCCAGAGATTTAGCCATTTCCTCTCACCTGATAATTTATTATATGTTGTATCATTATTTATGAATTTGATTTAGAACATATATACTAAGGCAACCACATGGTTTCTAACTTCTAAACATAACGTAGTTCACATTTATATTACTTCCAGGAGGCAATAGGTGCTCTTTGATTTTGTATTTGATAAAAATTGGTTGACAAATTTGGAAGGACATCCATTGACGTCTTCTCCCACAAAATTCCTTGAGTAGCGCAAAAAAACCTATTTATAGAGTATTTTATTATCACGAACCTAAATCAATTTATATAGATTCCTAATGCTTAAAAATAGGAATTTAAGCAATTGTATGCCAGAAAAAATGTTGGATCGTGTGTTCTTTTCAGTAATTTGAGAAATATTTGTCAAGGGAAGCACCTTCTGCGTAAAGTATGATTTGCTACCATCGTCTATAGATGTTCTCCATATTTAGATATTTTATTTTGTATTTTTTTATTCTTTCTATTTCTAATATAGCCTTATTAAAGACTCTATCGTGTTTTCTACTTTTGTGATCAGTGTTTTAGGGTTTCACTTGAATAAAGTTCATGTCATTCCATCCTAGTGGTTTTCTCAAATGGTATTAGAGCTATGGTCATAGATTGGAGCTCTGGGCCCCTCTTGCCCTAGCCCTACCCCTTCCAACGTCACCCTCAATCTCGAGTTCTAGAGATTTGCATGTGGAGCGCCATCGCATGGAACCTATGGGTTCCTATCGTGAATGGAACCTAATCATGGTTTTGCAGCACCATCGCATAGAGCAACACCTAAGGGTGCTGGAGCAAATCACGTGGCACCATCCCCTGGAGCAAACCAATTGCCTAGAGTAAATGAATTGCCCGGAGCATATCGAGCAACACAATGGCTTGGAAAATATCGCGTGAGACATAACAATTGGCAAGCGCCCATCTCGCATAAGGTTGATCAATCGTCAGGAGCACCTGCAACCCATGGCTTGTTTTGTGGCATGATTTGAAGTGTAATTCATGTTCTGAGCTCTGCAGTATGGTTTGAAACCCATCGCATGATTTTTTGAGCAAAACCAAAGGGGGAGCCCTCCCAAGGCGGGAGTCACCACACCATCTTTTTCATTAATATGATAGAGGTACATCAGCTAGATATCCAGAAATTGTACAATGCATTACAATGCGCGATCACATTCTCATAGTAAAATCGCTGACCCTTGAATATGCTATCATTCCTGCCAGCCCAGATGGCCCAAAGAACGGCAAATAGCCTGGACACGTCGTCCGTGCTCCCAAGACCCATCGAGCAAATAGATCTCCAGAATCCCACCAAACCGGAGGTCTGAATGCAAGACAGCCCCAACGATTCCCAAACTTGCATCGAAGATCTGTAGCCGAAGAAGATGTGCTCCACGTCCTCCAGAGACCCCTCGCATCTATCACAACACACGTATGCCACGCTAAACAATCTTCCCCTCCTCACTTTGTCACATAGACGGTTTCTCCTAAGGTGTAACATCCGGGAATCTACGTAAACCCAAACTCGACCGAAATAAGGTCTGAATAACCCAATTAAGTTATCTGACAATATTAGATAACCTAAAACAATCAATTAATCATGAATCAAAAGTCGTTCGGGCAAAATCGACCAAAAATCGGTCGCTTCGTAACGCGCGCCGTGAAAAAGCCGCGACGCAAATTCGGAAACCGCAAAACGAACCGAGACCATCATGAGATCCGATTCGACGACACGAGACCAACGGAATCGACCGTTCGTCAATCGGAGGTCATATGATATTTTAAAATTACAAAATTTAATCCTAAAGAAAAATCGTATCCGAAAATTTCGGGTATTCAAAACCCAACCGAAAGTATATTAATATTATACTCATATTGACCGTCATTCTGAGACGATCAATTCGAGATATGGTGCGTCGAAAGCTGAGGTCCAATGCGTGATTATGATTAACTTTAAATATATCAATTAAAGAGATAATTTGTGTAAAAAAAATTAAAACAGTACCTGCTGGATTCCAGCCGTTGTATATATATAAATTTTTTTCCCTTCTCTTTCCAACCACTTGGGTTGACCTTCATTTCCCCACTTGGCAATTTACTCCTCCACTTGGCAATTAGCCAAGACCTCTTGGTCCTTATAAGTATCACCAAATTTCCCCCCAAATTTCCCTAATTTCCAGCCGTGAAGAGCAAAGCCCCACCTTTCTTCCAACACCTCTTCTCCTTAGGTAAACTACCCTATGCGGCTGTAGTTGCTGCCCTATTTCAAGCTTTCTCCTCCAGCCTGGCTGCTGTCCAGCAGCTGTTCAAGCACAAGTAGCAGAGAATTCTCTTCAAGTTTTGACCTAAAGGTACCTCCTTCCCCATCCTTATTGCTGCCATGCATGTGTTGTAAACATACATCAGATCATATGTTAAATGGAGCTGCATCTCCCCCTTCATCTTCTTTTTGCAACCAAATTTCTGGTACATTCAAATCTGCAAGATGCTATGCATCAACCCCCTTTTTGCTGCACCAAATGTTGATGTTGCATGCAAGGGATTATTACTTTGAAGATCTAAAACAATGTGCAATCCCTCACTATTCCTTGCTGTCATACATGTTGATTTACCCAAATTTGGATACCTTTTCTTGAGTAATATATGTTGGAGATAGGGAAAGACGTGATAGATTCTTTTCAGGTGACAAGTGCTTCTGAGAAAGGTTCTAGATCTGTTGGGAAAACTGGCTATCGAGACTCCTTTTGACATCAGACCTGCTTGTTGAGCACAACAATATCTGATTTCGTATTTTCTCTTTCCAAATAAAGTATAAGTATTGTCATGCATCTCTTTTAGGTATTCCTCTCTGATTTCTCTCCACTGAATACAATGATAACACTGCCCTTTATTTGTATTATTAAGCTGTTGTTGTATCAAAATTTTTATCTATACACATTCAAATTTTAGAACTACATCTGAAAAGATACAAACATTTAACTACCATTTTCTGGCTGGTGGAGATTTATTCATTTATTTTCACCACACTGTCTACCCAGTGTTTGGTTATTTAATCTAGTGAATTCAAACTCATTAGTCAACAATAATTGTCTCGTTTGTGTCTATATACTCATAACATATGCTTTATTCTCCTAATTATCTAAACAAAGAGGATGGTTCATATTTTTTTCTCTTTCTCTAATTGCAAAATTTAAAAAGTGTGATATTGTGGTATACGATATAATTTATTATTAGTAGTGTTCGGTTGCTTGTGGATCACTCCTTGCGCATAGTGCAACTCTGCCAGAAGTAATATCTGAGAATAATATAATTTCAAGAATTTGTTCTCCTCACTATCTGATAAAATTTTCTAAAGACAATAATGCATTCACAAACTAGTTACTAGCATCTTGTGTAGGTCCTAAATTCTTTTTTTATATGTATCATTTGGCTCATTAAAAAGACACTATCTGGTTTTAGTAACTATATGCACTTGATCAAAAAAAACATCCCGTTGCACGAGTATACCGATGGTTTGTTGCATATAATTGATCTATGTATTTATTAAAACTTACTTTTCACCTATGAGGAGGAGAGATTTGGGGATTTTTGCGTATATTTGATCTAAGTATCAGATCCATTAAACAACTTCTAATATCATGAATATATATATATATATATATATATATATGAAAAGATTGATGATAGTGTATGAAACTGACTCCAAGATTCAGACCATTTTAGCAGCATTCAGAATCAAGGTTGTAAAAATCGGTAGTCGGTACTCGGTCGGTTGGGTCACTGACTAAGGATTAATCGGCAGTCGGACGAGTAATCGGATTTAGTCGGGCTTTATTCGGTTTTGAATTTTTAAATTATTTTAAATATATAAATCAATTTTGTATGTATATTCTTATATATTTACATAGATTTGTACATTTTTATATTATCATAATGGAACAAAATAAGAAATTGAATTTAATTAAAACATTAAGCATATTAGAGTAAGTTTGCTTTAAAAAGTAAAAAATAAATAGTATCTCCAAGCAAAAATCGATCGACTAGTTGGCCTTAGTCGTAATTAGTCAGTACTCGGTCGGCCACCCCACTGACTAGACTAGTCGGACCTACTTGTCGGACCAGTCGGGGGATTTTTACAACAATGTTCAGAATTTCCAATGATCTAATGAACTAAGGAACATAAGTGAGGATAAATTTATTAGAGCCGGTCTTGGTGACCTTTACACCTGACCGTGCGAGGGCGCGGTGATCCTCAACTGGGCGGAGGAAAGGAAGCCCAGTTAGTGCAGCGGCCGCCAAGTGCGCGGGTCTAGGATCCCAGTCTCTTTTCGGTTTTTACGCGAGCTCGCAGTGTTTTACGCCTCGTTGGGATCCAGACTTTAGACCAGTTCCGCTGACCCTGTCTTTTAGGATACCCAGGCGGGGGATCCTTGGTTTTCAGTTTTACGTACAAGCTCGTTCGCCCGTACTAGTCGGGCAGGTTTCTAGAGCGACTTTTTTAGAAAGTCTCTCTCACCCGTCTCAGTGGCGTAGTTTGGGAGTAGACCTATCCCTCTATTGGACCATCCTTCCAACTAGAGGGCGAGACGGAAGAGCCATTTGTAGGCTTTTTCACCGCTTGAGTTTACTTCGCCAACAGACTTGGCGATCCTATATCTAGATCATCCATATCTACATCTACATCATTTGGAGTTATATCTGAAACATTGAAGTTAAGAATTGGAGAAGTTACGATCAAAAGTAGGGATTAGTAGGAAATGACTATTCTTTCTATCTAAGAATTTAAATAAATTAAGAGATCTTTCCAATCTTAACTTTTCCATTATCACTCACCAACGTGATCTCTGAAGAAAATGATATATGTGCTTACACTCATACACTCATAAATACTCAACTACTATATAAATATGTCACATGTGGGAAATGTTGGGTTTTGGAACAAACAACTGAGACGCTTACAAATAGCCTGAAAAACCTTTTTACTTACGCAAGTAGATGTAAACTTTACTTTCCACCTTTCTACTTGCTTGCTTTTGCACTTATTAAATGTCTAGTTATTTTTATAAGTTTTTGGGAGGTACCAGCAATTGCTGACGCCTCTTCTTTCCTAACGTGTTTGGCAGGCAAACAGCCTGCAGTTTAGTAGCAGCTCAGTAGCTATACATGCTTCATGGAGACAGAGTATACACTAGACGATATGAATTACTTTGTCTCAGTTTTTGTTCAGATAATGATGTAAATGCTATCTCTTTTGTATCACACTTTGGGATATATGTTGTAAAATGGAAGATCCTTGTACATGTTGTAAATTGATATGAATATTAATGAAAAGATATTTTGGTGCCATTTGTCTCTTTTACTTTGTGGTTATGTGATGGAAATGAATGTCATAATTGTGCAAAAATTTTTCCTGTATTTCTACAACTTCTGCGATCAATGTGAATGAAATATTGCGAATTTTATCGTAAACGGTACCCGGATCCTGAGGGGTTCACATAAGGCACCACTGGAACACCTTAACCCTAGAAGGAATCTTTGCCGCCCAAATCACCTTCATGTCCACTTAAAGGTCTTCATCACGTTGAACGCCCCCACCACACAACTTCCGATAAGCGCTCTTCACAGAAAACTTCCCATCAGCCCACTCATAATGGTCTGGCTCACCAGACATCTTCACCGGAGAGGGAATCTCCGACTGCAACCTCAAGAAATCATCCAGCCGCTGATCCGACAAACCCGAAAACAATAAAGGGGCCCGAACCCCTAAGTCCGCCACCTCCGCCAACTGCCCCCTACTAGCTGCTAAGGCCATCAGCCTTGGGAATCGGTCCCCCAACACCCCCTCCCTTGTCCAATCATCCAACAAAACCTGAAGAGCTGCCCATTTCCCAACCTCGGTCGCAGGAAAGACCTGATCTTCGGCAGCACGGCACGTATCCCCACCCACAGCGGAGACTCAAAAGACCTCCTCCCAGCCACCAACTCCCCCGTGACTCCGTAAATCTTCCTCAGAAGCCTTACAACCAGAGAGTCGGAGGACCCCCAAATCTGGACCAACCATTTGGCAAGCAGAGCTTTGTTCATCGTCTCTACATCCCGGACCCCAAGGCCCCCCTCAGCAACCGGCCTAACAAGATCCTCCCATGCCACCAGATTCATGCCCTCTTCAGCTGCCTCCCATCCGACCAAAAGAAAGACCTCATCAAAGCCTCCACCTTCCTTCTAACCCCCACCGACGTCAAACGCGTCGAGAAGAAAAACACCGGAATGGCAGAGAGAACGTGCTGTAGCAGGGTCAGTTTCCCACCTTTGGACAAGGTAATCGCCTTCCAGTCATCCAACTGCTCCTCCAATCTCCGAATAACACCGTCCCAGTCCGACCTCCTCAACCTACCGACAACCAGAGGCAACCCCAAATAGGAGATCGGCAATCGCCCCAGGGGGCATCCCGTCCACTCAGCGAGCCTGCCACTTTCTTCACCACCCATCCCCAACGGAACCACCACCGACTTTTGCCTGTTGATCTGCAAACCCGAGAGGCACCCGAAAATGTCAACCACAATAGAAGCATTGTGGTTCTGCTCCTCCGTCCCCCCAAAAAGATCAACGTGTCGTCCACATACTGCATCACAGGTACCGATATGTCCTCTAGGCGGAAGCCCTCGCACCAGGCCTCCCCCACCGCACACTGGAACAAGACCGCAAAGCAGTCGGCCTCCAACACAAAAAGAAGGGGAGCCAACGGGCAGCCCTGACGGACTCCCCTCTGCGGCTGAACCCCCCCCCCCCCCCTCTGGCCTGCCGTTGACTAGAACGGAGCTCGAGCCAGTAGTGACACATCTCTTGATCCACTGAATCCACTCCTCCGGGAATCCCCTCCTCTACATCGAGACCCACAAAAACTTCTAGCTAATACAATCATAAGCTTTGGAGTAGTCAATCTTCCAAACGACCCCCTCTTTCCGGACCTCTTCCACTCTAGACAGATTTCCGAAGCCGTAACGGTCCCGTCTGCCATACATCGCCTCGGAATGAAGGCCGACTTCCCAGGTAGCACACCAGAATTCAGAACCACCTTAAGCCTGCTCTCCTGCACCTTCACAACAATGAGATAGATGCCATTAGAGATAGACATGGGCCTGAAATCCCCCACCCCGACGGGGGACTCTTTCTTTGGCAGCAAAAAAAATCAGAGCCTTGTTCACTTTCTCAAACCCCCCGTTGCCATGCCGGAATTCCTCCAAAACCTCCAACACGTCCTCCCTCAGCATCGCCTAGAACTCCTGATAGAAAGATAACGGAAAACCATCAGGGCCAGGAGCCCCGTCCGCATTCAAGCTCCAAACAGCCCTGCGCACCTCCTCCTCCGAGAAAGACACCACTAACGAGTCAGCCTAGGGCCCACTCAAGGAACCCGCCCCCAGCCCCAACCACCCCCACCCATCCTCCTCCCGCTCCCTCCACGAAGCCCTCACGAAGTGCTCCCGCAAGGCACCACCAATGTTCCTCTCCCCGGAGACCCTCTCCCCACCCACCTTCACCTCATGCAGAAAACTTCTTCTCCTTCGGCCGGACGCCAAGGAATGGAAATAGCGCGTGTTCGTATCTCCCTCCTTCAGCCACTTCCGCCTCGACCTGTGCCGCCAATGAACCTCCTCTTTCCTGTCCTCGAGCAAAGCCACCTCCAAGAGCACCGCCCTTTCCTCCACCTCCTCAGGAGTCAACCCCCGCTCATCTTCCACCCCCTTCAACCTCTGCACCCCCGCCTCTGCCCCAACCCTGACCGCCCTCTGCTGCAAAGAGACCTCCCTACCGTACCCCAACAGTCGTCGCCGAAGCGACGACAACTTGGCCTCGAACTGCGATACAACAGAGCCCACCACGACAGATCCCCTCCACTGATCGATCACCAACTCCCAGAAACCCTCCTCCAGCAACCAAGCCTTCTCAAAATGAAAAGCGAACCGGCCCGGCCGCTCCTCGGAGAACCAAAGAATGGGAGTGTAGTCAGAAAGCGTCCTAGGAAGAGCCCAAGCCCTCGCCAGCGGGAAGGCCTCAGCCGCCTCCACAAACATCAAGAACCTGTCAAGCCTGGATCTCAATCTCGCATTCCTCCAAGTGAACTTACACCCAACAGCATCGACAACAGATAGACCCAAGGATCTGGACGCCGATCTCAGATCCTCAGATCCAAAATCTCTACCACCGGCCCTCCCAGGCCTGTCATCAGGGTATAGCGTGACGTTCAAGTCCCCGCCGATAATCCAAACCGTAGCCCCCACCTCTCAGCCACAACCGCCAAGTCCGCAGCCAACGAACCATCCTCCCTCCGGCATGGGCCATAAGCATTGGTAATCCACAGTTGGACACCATCTGCCTTCAGCTGCAGCTTCACTGCCAAGGAGAAGACGACGCTGAATTCCCCAACCAATCAAAAGAATTCGATCGCCAACCAGATATAAGCCCCCCGGTAGCACCCAACGCCCCCTTCTCCGCCAACGAGAAAGACCCCCCCGGCCAACTCCCTCCGCAAGCGATCATCCATGCACTGCAACTTCGATTCTTGCACCAAGAAAATATCCGTCCCTGCATCTTTCACCAGGTTCCGCACCCCAAGCCATTTTTCGGGTTGGCCCAAACCCCTCACATTTAGGGACAAGACCTTCATTTAAAACCCTGCAACACCATCTTCTTCGGGGGAATGACCCGCAACCGCTGCAGGAGACTCCTATCCAGCGCCGCAAAATGATTTCGGACCTGCACCGGACTGCCAACAACGCCAACGGCACCCCCACCATCCAGCAGCGACGACCTGGCAGCAGAATCAACCGCCAACGAAGCCATCAGCACTGCTCTCCTCTCCTTCCCCAACCTCTTACGCGCGCTCCCCCTGACATAAGCCAAACCAAACCGACGCGGACCCGAGTCCGCCCCCTCCATGCCTAGGGACTCGGCCCCACGCCTACCATCCAAACCTCCCTCCTCCACTGCACCCACACGAGAGGGCCCACCACCAGCACCCTCAGACCCAGCGCCGCACTCCAAAACTGCGCCCACCCCTGCAGCCCCCCGGTTCAGGCCCCCCTCCACTTCCGCCACCCCCATACCCGGTGAAGGCGGTGCCCCCACCACCACCAGAACAGGCCGTCGCCCAAAGCTCGACCCCCCTCCAACCCCTTCCTCGGCACCCGCCTCCTCCCCCCTGATCCGCACAACAGCCAAAATGGGTCCCGCCCAAACGACCACCCGAGGAAAAAACCGAAACTTCCTTCCCAGCGGACCCCTGATCACACACTGAGACCGGATCCGCACGCCCGACCTGAAAAACCGAGGATCCGTAAGAGCCCCCAAACCGGATCTGCCCAAAGCCTGCCCCAACAACCCGCTTAGCCACTCGAGACGGCTCAGAACCACCCGCTCCATCCCCTGAGGCCAACCCACCACCGACCGCAACACACCAAGGGAGACGAAGCGGCGACTTCCTCGATCCTCCCACTGCAGATACGACGCCAAAGCAGATCTTCCTCGCCGAAAATCGAGTCAACCTCGGACAGCACACCCCTCCCGAGGCCGGTGCCTGCACCGCACCCCGAGGCACACCCGCCAGCAGCTGGCCCTCCAAGACTCCTCTAACCAGCCCCGCCTCCGGCACTTCGACCTCCCTTCGCCGCCCAACAAGACCCCCCTCAAGCGGCTCAATAGATAAGGCAGACGTTCCAGCCCCGCCTTCGGCACCCCAACCTCCCTTTGCTGCCCATCGAGACCCTGATCAAGCGGCTCATCGACCACGGGCAACAGCTCCACGGGAATTTGCCTTCCTCCGAAAAACACCTGCCACCAGCCCAGGTGCTCCATTCCCACCCTCTGCACCCGGAGGAGGACATCCAACGACTGCCCAGGCCGACAACCATCACTTTCAACGCGTACCACCTCAACCACTCCCCGCAGCAGTTCGGACATGCACCGGCTCGACTGCGCCACCAGTGGAAGGCCCCTAACCCTGACCTTCTCCACCTTTCCCGGCACCACGACTCTGTCCCCCGCACCAGGCCGATGCCACCTCTGCTGCAGGGAGCCACCTCACGAACCAGATCACAAAGCCCACACCTCCGTTCACGAAGCCCCTGCGCCAAAGCCCGCCACGGAGAGATCTGAGCCACATCGCCCGCGAAAGTCGCCTTGGAGACACGTCCCACGTCCGAGGAAGCCAGGAAAAGCACCCCCCGACCCCTACCTTCGCCAATAAGCACTGACTCCTTGAGAACCACCACCGGGCAATTCCTCCGAGAATGCCCAAACTGCTTGCATGAGAAGCACCGCCGAGGTTCCCTACATTCCCACGCGCAATGGCTCAAGCCGCCACACTTGAAACAACCCCTCCCGAAGGGGCACGCCAGCGGCTGGTCTCTCCGACGCGGCCCAGCCCAACCCTCCCGACGTTGGCGTCGCCGCACCACGACACTCCACTCCCGCTCACCCATCGAGGAAACCCATCGCATGATATATGGCCCATCATACGTTAGGAGTTCTATTCTCCATCATATGTTTCGAGATCTGAAGTATCGTCATGTTCTGCAATATTCTATGCCAATGCCCCTTTATGGTATAGTGATTCTTCAGTTTGTGGTATCCCTGATTTATATCTGATTTAACTCCTAAGTAAAATATCAATCAATTTCCTTTGATTTGATGCTCTTCCATCTATCCTTAATGGCCTCTACTGAGATATATCCTATGGCATTCACCCTTATCTATTATAGTATAGGGAATCTTAAGGTTGCATAGAATTACATACTTTGATCATAGGCATTTGAGATAGTTTTGGACGATCAAAGGAAGATATATATTCTTAGAATAGACCATCTCAAGGTAGATCCACTGGGTATAACTCCTGGTTATAGGACAACTATCAGAATCGAATCATGAAGTAGCTAACCGACATTGCTGATTAGATGATTGCTGCCAATCTCTTATACAAGGAGACAACTAAATAAATGTATACGAAGTTATCTTAGACATATTCCCAACAAACCACCAAATCTCATCTTATTGACATCTTCACATAGATTTGATTTTATCTCTTAGGGAAACTTCTCGCTTTTTCAATACTCCAGCATATCCCATGTTTGTACGAGGAACTTGCTATTTTTCAACCAGATTGTTGCATAAAGAGAGATCGGAATGACAATGTACATGATTCTTGTAGGATTGAGCCCTTGTTACTAGATAACAAAGGATCAATCCCTTACTTCCGACATGGTCCCTTCATTTTGTATGATGTTCATATGACTCCAACAATTTGATTCTACTCATGGCCACTCTGATCAAGTTCAGGCGAAAAAAACCACAACTTTCCTTGCGTCATTTGGACGAGGTGATTGTTCTTGTTTTCGTAATGGACGAGGTCATGACTCTGGGCCTGGTTGAGGCATAGTTATCCTCTGTGTATATGTTGCCATAGGTGGCCCATCTGTTTGATCGGTGTTGGGCGATGTTTGGTGAACCCCACGTGGCTAACCAAGCTTCTGCCGAGTCTAATGATCTCCTTGTCGAGAGACGACCATATTGAGGACAGATGGGAAAGATTGTCCAACTCTATTTTGTAACTGTTGTAGAGTAATTTCACGACTATTTTGTGGCCAATTTTGCTATACTTTTGCAATGACATGGATTATTGATTGTGGAACCTCGACTCATCTGGCAGGAGAAGATAGTTCTCTGACTTTTCTCCAGTCTTTTGCATATGTGGAGTCCGTTCAATTTGCAAACAATGCTTATAAGTATTTTTGTTATTTCCAAGATATCCTGATGATGCAGATCTTTGTTGGGGCTATAAGAAGAAATGTTCAAACTATCTTGACGTTTATAGCGATGCTAGTTTTGTTTGAGCTAATTTGGTTTCTCTTGACTCATTATTATGGCATGTGTCTTGGTTACCTAGCCTTTAGACATCTCTCTCAGATATTTCCTGAATTAACCTCACTCAAGCCTTTTGAGTGTGAGGTCTATCAATTTGGGAAACTTCACATAGCATCATTTTCTCGCAGGACTTAGCCTCATCGCTATTCTTCTTTTGTTTTAGTACATTATGATATTTGGAGAGATTCGTAGTATAGGTGGTCACAAGTGTTTTGCGGTTTTGTTTATGATTATAGCTGATCTTCTTAGGTTTATTTAATGAACGAAAGGTCCAAAATTGATAAAATTGTCAAGTCTTTCTTTGAGTCCATAAAAAACTTTTTCTATAAGCATTAAAATTTTTAGATCTAATAGAGGGAAGTTGGTATAACTCCTATAAAGGATAAGATGAGATAAAATCAGTTAAAATTATTTGGACATCTGCAAAGGAGGTCGGTTGATGCACTTCTTAGAAGATGTGAGATTTGAGATGTTGAGCCGACTAAGAGAGGACGAGGAAGGTCCAAGAAATACTGGAATAAGACTATCCGAAGGGATCTTATTTATTTGGATCGAAGCCTGAGAATGATCTAAGATCTGAATGGAGGCAAAGAATCCATGTAGCTGACCCTACTTAATGGGGGACAAGGATTTGTTGTTGTATTAAAATCTTCAGATCTGCCATGGCTCTTGATTTTGTTCAGCATGACTTGGCTAGCTTCTTTGCTATTTAAGGTACCCTACATCAGACCTCATTCCCGTACACCTCACTACAGAGTAGGGTGGTGGAATGGAATCTCTATCATATTTTAGATATCTCTCGCACCATCCTTTCTTAGATGAAGGTTTCCAAAACCTTGTGGGAGATGCCATCCTTCTTGCCACCTACCTGATTAATCGGGTGCCTTCTTCTGTTCTTAGTAGGGTGACCCCATTCTCCTATGGCGAGAAAAAAATTCCACTACCACTACATGTTTTTGGTTGTAATGTCTTTATTCATAATTTTCATGATGAGATAACTTTTTACATATGCAATCAAGTGTGTGTGTTTGGTGTATTCAAGAACCTAGAAAGGGTATGTGCTATTACCAATTAAACATTGATATTACATTTTCGCTGATGTCACCTTTTTTGAGAGGACCAGCATCTTTCCCGAGCATGCTAATGGTATTTCATTGGATTTCCCTCCTTTGCTCTAGGTCTACCACATGAGACTCCCAAATAGAGTTTGTACCTTTGCATGTAACTATATTGCAATATGATGAGCCTCCTTCAAATGCCCTCCACTACAGACTCGGATGGTCCCACCTCCTCTATAGAACTTCCCATTGCCCTGAAGAACTCCAAAAGGCAATGTGGTTTGTGTCCTGTCACATTTTACTTCTACTAATGGATTACCTAGTTGTGACAAGATGTTTATAAATGCTCTTATGACAATGTCTCTTCCACATGATCAATATATTGCCCTTTCAGGATCTGGGATGGAAGCATGCTATTAGATGAGGAGATGGATGCTCTTATCTCAAGGGGCACTTGGAGATCTTGTACCATCTCCCACGGGTGTTGCTTCTGTAGCTTGCAGATGGCTTTTCTCGCAAAACATGCTTCGAATGGGTCATAGATAGATTGAAGACTAGATTATTAGTAAGTGGCTTCATTCAAACTTGTGACATGTATTATTTTGAAAATTTCTCCAAGGTGCCTAGGATGAGATCTATCCATATGAAAATATCTATTGTTGCCAATGCGAGCTGGCCAATTTTCATTTGATGTCAAGAATGCCCTCCTTTATGGTGATCTTGAGGAGGGATTTATGACACAAGCACTAGGATAAGCTGTTGAGGGGGAATATGTGTACTGTTTGTACATATCCCATCTTAAGGCTGAGAATGAAGCTCAACAGAATGTCAAGACACTGAAGAATCCACTTCAGTGGTTTAGTGGTAGAGCAATGCTCCTACCAATCAAAGGACTGGTGTTTAAATTCCCCTACCCTTAATATACCTAAAAAAAGAATGTCATAACACAAATTTCAAAACAGAGCTTCTCAAGAATCTTCTTAGGCTAACTTACATAAAGATAGCTTAAACAGTGAGCGGGTATATTGTGCTATAATAGGGTGGATATGGGGTCCTTTTGTAGGTGTAGGTATGCTCAAGAATAACAAAAGTACCCAAATTAGAAACCCTAAATAACTAAATGTTTGTACTTACTTTCAAAAGATATTCAACCCATGTATAGATGCACTAGTGTACTTAAGCAAGACCAATTATAAAAATGAAATCGCTGAACATGGAAATGTACTCAAAAGATGCACTGGTGCAAAAGAGTCGAAACTATGCACGTCTCACTTGAGCGTTGTAAGTATGCTGCAAGTGATCATGTGTACTGGTGCATCGGATCTTGTATCGGTGCACGGAAATCTCACAGGCTAACAAAAGTGTGTATGTAGAGATATTATTATGTCTATGTATTGTGAAAGGAAAAATGAAGTTGTATTTCACGAAACCCTAGAGCTCTCTTATATAGGAGAAAAGCTCTATAGGAAAATTACATAAGATAAACTGAAAGATAAACAGATATAAATAAAGACCACATGACATAAGAATCTCAACATTCCCCCTCAAGCTGGAGCATATATGTCTATCATGCTCAGCTTGGAACAACAACGATGAAAAGGACCCCTCGCTAGAGCTTTGGTAAACATGTCTGCAATCTGATCACCTGAAGCAGCGTGAGTAGTGGATATCAGCCCCTTCTAGATCAAGTCACGAGTGTAGTGACAATCTACTTCAATGTGCTTTGTTCTCTCATGAAAGGCTGGATTGTTAGCAATGAATAACGCTACTTGATTATCACATTTGAGGTGCATAGGAAGGGGCACCTCAATAGTTAAATTAGTCAGAACGGATTTAACCCACATCATTTCTATACTCCCTTGGACCATAGCCCTATATTCTGATTCAGCACTGGATCGAGCAACGACTGTCTGTTTCTTACTTCGCCATGAGACCAGTGAGCTACCAACAAATACAGTGAAGCCTGAGGTAAGCTTCCTATCCTTGGGACACCCAACATAATCCACATCTGCACATCCAATAATTGTGAGAGATGTATCTCTTCTGAAAAGAAGACCTGCCCTTGGAGAAGATTTCAAGTATCTCAAAATCATGCACACTGCATCCATGTGAGCTTGTCTGGGCTGCTCCATAAACTAGCTGACTCTGCTCACAACAAAAGATATATCAGGCTTGGTAATAATAACATATAACAACTTTCCTACCAGCTCTCTGTAACGCCTTTTATCCACCTCTTCAGAGTCATCATCATAGAGCGTAGCATTAGGATCCGTCGGTGTAGTAACAGGTCTGCATCCCGTCATGCCTGACTCAGATAGAAGGTCAGTGACATATTTCTTTTGTGTCACAATCATACCCTGTTGATTCCGTGCAAACTCCAAGCCAAGAAAGTAACGTAATGTACCAAGGTCCTTGGTCACAAATTGTTGTCCAAGGAAATTCTTAGCTTCGTGAATGCCTTGTTCATTACTACCAGTAACAACGATATCATCAACATAAACCAGAACAACAACTGTACCTCTCTGAGTTCTCTTAACAAAAAGAGAATGATCTACAGTGGATCGGACCAACCCCTTCTGTTCAATCAACTCTGAGAGCTTTTGAAACTGTTAGAATAATTATATTATTTAGTCTTTTTAATTGTCCTGTTTATGTAAATTACTCATAGAGCTTTTCTCCTATATAAGAGAGCTCTAGGGTTAATGGAATGTATCTTGCTTATTCCCTTCAACATGGTATCAGAGCGACAGTCCTAGACTGGAGTTCTCGAAACCCTAACCCTAACCCACCCCACCTGCCGGCCTCTCTCTCTCTCTTTTTCTCTCGATCGGCGCCGCCCCTCCGCCGCCGCACGTGCGGCTGCGCCGCTGCTCGCGCGCCTCCTGCGCGTGTAGCCTCGCGCGCGCCTCCTTCCGCGCGTGAACCCGCTTGCGCGCCGCCTTGCGCGAAGCGGACCTGTTGCGCGCCGTGTAGCCCAGTTGCGCCGTGTGCGCCTGTAGCCCCGTTGCGCATCCTTGTTGCGCGCACGTGACTTGCCCTGCGCGCGCGTGACTTGCCCTATGCGTGCTGAAGCCCTATGCCCTGAAGCCCGTGTGCTGAAGCCCTTGCGCGTGGAGTCTCTCCCCTCCATCTGCGCGTGAAGTCTACATCCACCAGCACGTGAAGTCTCTCCCCTGCGCGTGAAGTCTCTCTACTGCACGTAGCAGAGGTTCCGTCCAAGATATGGAAGGCGTTGTGGTTTGAGTCTACGTTCACAACAGCCTTCCTATATGTTCACGTAGACATTATTGTCTAGTTGTTTAACCCCAGTTGCAAAGTATTGTTGTCATCATGTCAGACAACAAGGTAGATCTCCCGTCTCTGGGTGCCTTTAAAGGTCTAGCAGCCGTTGTGAAAATGGACGGCACGAACTATGAACTGTGGGCCATGCAGTTCATGAGTCTTATGCAATGCAATGGCAAGAAGCATATCCTCACACTCGAGGAACCTGTTGAGAAGACTGGGGTTAACGCCTCATGGGAGGCTGACGATGCATATGCACGTGTATGGTTATCAGGTAGTCCATGAAGATAGCCAACGACATTCTGAGTCAACCCACTGCGAAGGCTATGTGGGATATCCTAGCTGCCACATATTCTCCGGCACAGAACGAGTCCAAGATCTTGCAACTCCAGCATGACATTTTCACTATGAAACAGAACGACCGTCCTCTTCATACCCTGTATACCTCTCTGAGGGGTATGTTTGAGAAGCTACACGGGTACATTCCGTTGACAGCCACACCAGAACAGTTAAAGGCATATAGGGACTCAGTGATGACAGGGGTATTTCTAGCCGCCCTTGATCAAGAGTATGACGCCGCCAGAGCACAGATACTTACAGATGCTACCATACCTCCTATGGAAGAGGCCTTTCGCAGGTTGAGCAGACTCTCCATATCTCATGGTGGATCTCAAATGTCCTCAGCCATGGCAGCATCTCGTGGCAGGGGAGGATCTCCACAGTTTCGAGGTAGAGGTGGTCGTGGCAGAGGAGGAGGGTACATACCTCCTCGACAGCCGTGCACTTACTGTCGCAGGCCTGGTCACAGTGAGGAAACATGCTATTCTAAGCATGGGTTTCCTCCTACTACAACACGTGTGGCGGAGCAGACTCAACAGGATGGGGGCCCTTCCCATGTCCCGGATCAGAGGTTCGAGGAGTTAGTGGCGCGGCTTAGAGAGATCTTGCCAGGTCAAGGGCAAGCAAGTACATCAGGATCTTCAGAGATAGCAGGTTCAGCATCAGCATCCACGTCAGGTACATCATATGCTCTCACTAGTTGTTACAGAGCAGATCTATCAGAATGGATCATGGATTCTGGAGCATCTCATCATTTATGTGGTGATAAAAAGCAATTGGACGTTTTTAATGCAACTCAGACTGGACGATCTGTGGTGATAGCTGACGGGACACACTCTCCCATTACTGGTCAGGGGGAGGTGCAGTTGACCCCTGCGATACGGCTTCAGAATGTTCTTTATGCTCCGGATTTTTCAATGAATTTACTGTCGATTAGTCAAATCACTACAGATTTACATTGTCGTGCCATATTTGACCCATCTGCTCTTGTGTTTCAGGACATCCTAACAGGCAGAGTGATTGGAACTGGCCGTGAGCAAGGGGGTCTCTATAGACTGGTGCAGTCTCCTTATGCTGGTGTCTCTTCTGTTAGTGCTGGATCTGTCTCTCCTTACCCATGGCATCTCCGCTTTGGTCATCTTCCGTTGCAAAAGATGGTCCATATCCTTCCACAGATCTCTCCCAGGTCTACTTTTCAATGCAAGGCGTGCCAGCTTGGGAAACATCACCGGTCATCGTTTCAGAGTCGTCTAGGTCCAAGTCGTCATGGTCTGTTTGAGTTACTTCACTTTGATAGTTGGGGTCCCAGTCGTGTCCCTGATCTTCAAGGGCACATGTTTTATCTTGTTGCTGTCGATGATTTTTCGAGGTTATCTTGGGTCTTTCTTCTTAAAAATAAATCTGATGCTGGACATGTTATTCAGTCTTTCATTATTGAAATAAAAAATATTTTCTCTGCTAGAGTGAAGTACATACGGTCTGACAATGCTCTAGAGTTGTGTAGTACTCAACTTTCTAAATTTCTTATGTCTCATGGGATTGTGCATCAGACGTCTTGTGCATATACCTCCCAACAGAATGGGGTGGCTGAACGGAAACATCGTCATTTGTTGGATATGACCAGAACCCTTTTGATTCAGAGCCGTGCCCCTCACTCCTATTGGGGGGATGCAGTTCTAACTGCTTGCTATCTGGTTAATCGTATGCCTTCGACAGTGTTAGGGGAGAAGATCCCGTTCTTGACTGCGTTTCCCGAGACAGATCTTTTCTCCCTAACACCACGTGTTTTTGGGTCTGTTGCATTTGTTCATTGCTTCTCTCCTGGTCTTGACAAGCTCTCTCCCAGAGCTGTTAAATGTGTGTTTGTGGGTTATTCCAAAACCCAAAAAGGTTATCGGTGTTTTGATCCAATTAGACGACGGTACTATGTTAGTACATATGTCACCTTCTTTGAGTCCATTATGTATTTTTCTCCTACAGGTGATAGACTCACTCACTCAGAGGAAGGGGACGACATCTATGTGCCTCCTCCTCCATCTGTTCCATGCTCTACTCCGACATCACCACCACCATCACTGCCCACTCCACCACCACCACCGCCACCACCAGCTACTAGTTTTTATCCTCAGGTCTATCAGCGTCGGCCCTCTGCTCATGTGCCTCCTCCATCATCCAGCACGCCCGAGGTATGCCCTGATCATTTGAGTTCTACTGATGGCACGGGTGATTTGCATGCACAGATGGATGTACAGGTTACAGATGATTCCACTCCTCCAGTTAATAACCTAGATATCCCTATTGCCCATCGAAGGCAGAAGCGTGCTCGGTTTATGAATCCCAAATATGGGATGGACTTTGGATCTCAGGCTTCGTTGGAGCGTTTATCCCCAGACTTTCGTCAGTTTGTAGTTAGGTTATCGGCTGTGGAGATCCCACGGTCATATCATGAGGCACTACAGAGCGGTCCGTGGCGTTTAGCTATGGAGGAGGAGATGGCGGCATTGCAGTCGCGTGGTACGTGGAGTGTTGTTCAACTTCCACCAGGTGCGTCAATAGTGGGCAGCAAATGGGTCTTTACAGTGAAGCATCGGGCTGATGGTATGGTTGATAGATACAAAGCCAGGTTGGTTGCTCGTGGGTTCACCCAAACATATGGGGTGGACTATCAGGAGACGTTTTCTCCAGTCGCACGTCATTCTACCTTACGGATTCTCATTGCAGTTGCTGTTGTCCGTGACTGGCCCCTATTTAAGTTGGATGTCAAGAACGCTTTCTTGTATGGTGACTTGCAGGAAGAAGTTTATATGCAGCAGCCACCAGGGTTTGCTGCTGAGGGGGAGTCAAGTATGGTATGCCATCTTCATAAGGCCATATATGGCCTGAAACAGAGTCTACGGGCTTGGTTTCAGAAGCTCTCGGAGTTGATTGAACAGAAGGGCTTCGTCAGATCTACAACAGATCATACTCTCTTTGTAAAGAGAGACCAGCGAGGTACTGTGATCATCTTAGTATATGTTGATGATATTGTTATCACTGGTAGTAATGAGCAGGGCATTCAAGCAGCCAAGGATTTTCTTAGCGAGCAGTTTGTTACTAAGGATCTGGGTACACTTCGTTACTTTTTGGGGTTGAGTTTGCGCGAAATGAGCAAGGCATGGTAATGACACAAAGGAAATATGTTACTGATCTTTTATCTGAGACAGGTATGGCAGGGTGTAGACCAGATGCTACTCCTATGGATCCTAATGTCAAACTTTATGATGATGACTCTGAGGAGGTAGACAAGAGACGATATAGAGAGCTAGTGGGGAAGCTGTTATATGTTACTATTACCCGACCGGATATATCCTTTGCGGTTAGTAGGATAAGTCAATTCATGGAGCAACCCAGGCAGGCTCACATGAATGCTGTTTTTATGATCTTGAGATATCTGAAGTCATCTCCAGGTGTTGGTCTTCTGTTTAGAAGAGATACCTCTATATCCGTCACAGGTTGTGCTGATGCAGACTATGCTGGGTGCCCTAATGATAGAAAGTCAACTTCAGGCTTTATTGTATTTGTTGGCAGCTCACCAGTAGCTTGGAAGAGTAAGAAGCAAACTGTCGTGCCTCGGTCCAGTGCAGAGTCAGAATATAGGGCAATGGCCCAAGGTAGTGCTGAGATGATGTGGGTTAAATCTGTTTTGACTGATTTAACTATTGATGTTCCTCTTCCTATGCATCTTAAATGTGATAATCAGACAGCCTTGTTCATAGGCAATAATCCAGCCTTCCATGAGAGGACAAAGCACATTGAAGTGGATTGTCATTATACATGGGATTTAATTCAAAAAGGGCTTATTTCAACTTCTTATGTATTAGTAGGAGAGCAGATTGCAAACATGTTCACCAAGGCTCTTGCTAGTGGCCCATTTCATCTCTGTTGTTCCAAGCTGAGCATGTTAGATATATATGCTCCAACTTGAGGGGGAGTGTTAGAATAATTATATTATTTAGTCTTTTTAATTGCCTGTTTATGTAAATTACCCATAGAGCTTTTCTCCTATATAAGAGAGCTCTAGGGTTAATGGAATGTATCTTGCTTATTCCCTTCAACAGAAACCAAGCCCTCGGACTCTGCTTAAGACCATATATGGCTTTATGAAGATGACACACCATACTGGACTCCCCCTCAGCAGCAAACCCTGGCGGCTGCTACATGTAAACGTCCTCCCTTAGGTCACCATACAAGAACACATTCTTTACATCTAATTGGAAAAGCGGCCAGTCACGTACCACAACAACAGTAACAAGAATTCTTAGTGTAGAGTGACGGGCAACAGGAGAAAAAGTGTCCTGGTAATCCACCCCATAGATTTGGGTGAACCCTCGAGCAACCAACCTGGCTTTATATCTATCCACAGTGCCATCCGCTCGGTGTTTTACAGTAAACACCCACTTGTTGCCAACCACAGACGCACCTGGTGGAGCCTGTACAACGCTCCATGTGCCACAAGATAATAAAGTTGCCATCTCATCCTCCATAGCAAGACGCCAATGGCTATTCTGCAACGCCTCTTGATAGGTCCGTGGTATTTCCACAGAAGACAATCCCACAACAAACCTCTGAAAATCCTTATAAAGACGATCCAAGGAAACATGAGAATCAAGAGGATGCATATTACAAGCCCGCTTCTGCCTTCATAGAGCAATATGTATATTCAGATCCTCAGTATGTGTAGAAAATATAGTATCCACGACATCCTATACATGCAAATAACCAATGCCATTAGAAAAACTCAAATGTTCAGTACATACCTTGGGCATGCTGGATGATGGAGGAGGCACATGAACATGGGGCTGTCGCTGGTAAACCTGCGGAAAGAAAGTAGTAGACGGTGGAGGTGGCGGTGGAGGAGGCGGTGGTGGAGGTGGTGGCGTAGGTTGTAATGACGGAGGAAGAAGCATATAGACCTCTTCTCCATCCTCTGAAGGAGTAAACCTGTCACACGTGGGAGAAAAATACATAATGGACTCAAAAAAGGTGACATATGCACTGACGTAGTATCTTCGTCATACAGGGTCAAAGAAACGATATCCTTTTTGGGTCTTGGAATACCCAACAAACACACATTTGACAGCTCTGAGAGAGAGCTTGTCAAGACCAGGGGATTTGATGAACAAAAGCTACAGAACCAAAAACACGAGGCGTTAGCGAGAAAAGATCTATTTCGGGAAACACAATTAAGAACGGAATCTTCTCCCCCAGCACTGAAGAGGGCATACGATTTACCAGATAGCAAGCAGTTAGAATCTCATCTCCCCAATATGAGTGAGGAGCACTGCTCTAAATCAAAAGAGTTCTGGTAACATCTAACAGATGGCGGTGTTTTCGTTCAGCCACCCCATTCTGTTGGGAAGCATATGCACAAGATGTGTGATGCACAATGCCATGAAACCTAAGGAATTGAGAAAGCTGAGTACTGCAAAATTCTAGTGCATTATCAGAACGTATAAACTTGACTTTTGCAGAAAAAATATTTTTATTTCATTAATAAAGGACTGGATAACAGGACCATCGTCGGACATGTTCTTAAGAAGAAAGACCCAAGACAATCTCGAAAACTCATCAATAGCAACAAGATAAAACCTGTGTCCCTGATGATGTGGGACACGACTGGGACCCCAAATATCAAAATGGAGCAATTCAAACAGACTGTGACTACTTCGACTCTAACGACTCTGGAACGTGGATCGATGATGCTTCCCAAGCTGGTAGGCCTCGTACTGAAAAGTAGAGCGAGGAGAAATCTGTGGAAGAACGTGACTCAACTTTTGCAGAGGAAGATGACCAAATCGAAGATGCCACATATATGGAGAAACAGATCCAGTGCGAAGAGAAGAGGCACCAACATTTGGAGACTACACTAGTCTGTATAGACCCCCTTCCTCACGGCCTGTTCCAATTACCATGCCCATGAGCATATCTTGAAACACAAGAACATATGGATCAAATATGTCACACCAATGTAAATCTTTGGTGATTTGACTAATTAATAGTAAATTCATAGAAAATTCAGGAACATAAAGAACATTCTGAAGCCTCAGTGCGGGAGTCAACTCCACTCCCCCCTGACCAGTAATGGGGGAGTGTATCCCATCTGCTATCACAACAGATCGTCTAGGATGAGTCGGAAGAAAAACACTAAACTGGCATCTGTCACCACAGATATGATGAGATGCTCCGGAATCCATGATCCATTCTGACAAATCTGCCATGCAACAACTAGTAAAAACATATTCAATACCTGATGTAGATGCTGATGCTGAGGCAACTACCTCTGAGGACCCTGAAGGAGAGCTGGTTGATCCTGAAGTAACAGACATAATCTCCCTTAGTCGTGCCACAAGCTCGTTAAATCTCTGGTCAAATGCAGGTGATGCACTCCCAGCCTGTTGTGTCTACCCTGCAACTCGAGCTGAAGCAGGAAACCCATGCTTATAATAGTAGGTTTCCACTGAGTGGCCTGACCTGTGACAGTAGGTGCACTGCTGATGGAATCGACCACCCTCTCCTCTACCCCAACTAGGGCCTTCCCTACCATGATATGGTGTAGGGCTTCCTCTACCACGTGATACTGCCATAACTGAAGATGTCTGAGACTGTAAAGTACTACGAGAGGATATAGATAGTCTACTCAATCTGCGATATGCCTCCTCCGTCGGAGGTATGGTGGCATCGGTAAGGATCTGGGCACGAGCTGCGTCATACTTAGGATCAAGGGCTGCTAGAAAGACCCTTGTTATCACAGAGTCTCTATATGCCTTAAGCTGCTCTGGTGTAGTAGTCAAGGGAATGCATCCATGTAACTTCTCAAACATACCCCTCAAAGAAGTATAGACGGTATGAAGGGGGCGACCATTCTGCTTCAATGTGAAGATATCGTGCTGGAGCTGCAATATCTTTGACTCATCTTCGCCGGAGAGTATGTAGCAGCGAGAATAACCCACATAGCCTTTGCAGCAGGCTGACTCAATATATCATTAGCTATCTCCATGGACATAGTCCCGGATAGCCACACGCGTGCATACGCGTCATCTGCCTCCCATGAGGCATTTGTCCCAGTCTTGTCACATGGTTTCTCTATCGTGAGGATGTGCTTCTTACCATTGTATTGCATTAAACTCATGAACGACATGGCCCACAGTTCATAATTGGTTCCATCCATTTTGACTGTGGTGCTGGACCTTTGAAGGGTTCCATGGATGGGACTTCTGCTTTGTTGTCAGACATGATGATTCCAAGATTGGGTCAACAACAAGAAAGACCTACGTCTACATCGACAAACAAGAAGATGGTTGTGGGTGTAGACTCATACCACAACCTCTTCCATTCTTCTGGAGATTCCTTTGGGTAACTAGGGTGTTTTAGATTCCACGTCACACCCTAAGTACCTAAGAACACGGTGTCGATTCTCTACTGGCGGTGCAAGAGCAGGGACCACGCGATCCTTACGAGCAACAACACGTGGTGCGACAATGATATGAGCACGCTCGAGGCTTACGGCGATGCACGTGGTGACGTGCAGGCGGAGGTGCCGCAGACGCGCGTCAATGAACATACCACGCAAACGGAGGTGCCGCCAATGAAGAGATCGGAGGCGTAGGCGGAACGACGTAGGCGTGCGACGATGCACCGACGACGCAGGCGTGCAGCGATGCGTAGGCATGAGGACTGGCGGTGCAGGCGCATGGGCGACACAGTAGGGTTTTGGTAGGGGGTAGGGCTCTAGGGCACAGGCTCTGGTGTAGGACCGTCGCTCTGATACCATGTGAAAGGGAAAAATGAAGTTGTATTTCATGAAACCCTAGAGCTCTTTTATATAGGATAAAAGCTTTATGGGAAAATTACATAAGATAAATTGAAAGATAAACAAATATAAATAAAGACCACACGACATAAGAATCTCAACATATAATATTTTCATAGTTTATATTTATTTCTTACATCTTATGTAATTTACCCATGAGCTTCTCCTCTATATAAGAGAGCCCTAGGGTTCTTTGGAATATATATTTTGATCTTTTTCCCAACATGGTATCAAAGCGACGGTCCTAGACTGGAGTTCTTGTACCCAAGATAAAAACCCTAGCCTCCACCCACTACCCCCTCCTAGAGCGCCGCCAACGACTCCCGTCGCTGCTGCCTCCTGCGGCTCCCGCTGCCTCCTCTTGCGACTCCTGCCGCCACCGCATGTGACATCCACCACCTCTATCGCTCCTACAGCTTTCGCCACCGCTCGTTGCTTACAACTGCTGCCTATTGTCACATCTTCTTCCAATAGCGACCGTGTTTTGCAGCAGAGGTCGTTGATGGGATTGGTTGCATCTTAAGTCTACACATTCAACCACATCCCCGTATGTCTGTGTAGACGATCTTGGTTTTGATCTACAAACCCTAGTTTTTCTCAATCCAACAGTATGTCAGAAAACAAGATTGGCATCCCCGCTACAGATACTTTCCAAGGTCCAGCATCTATAGTCAAGACAAACAGGACAAATTATGAATTATGGGCCATGTAGTTCATGAGCCTCATGCAGTCTACTAGTAAGAACATATTCTTACTGAGGAGGAGCAAACTGAGAAAACTGGGGTGAAAACCTCATGGGAGGCGAACGATGC
Source organism: Ottelia alismoides (assembly GCA_037367405.1). Classification (NCBI taxonomy): domain Eukaryota; kingdom Viridiplantae; phylum Streptophyta; class Magnoliopsida; order Alismatales; family Hydrocharitaceae; genus Ottelia; species Ottelia alismoides. The sequence goes on from JAZKJV010010101.1 coordinate 128,773, forward strand.
CTATGTACATGTTTTGTATTCTGGTATATTGATGATCGAGATCGCCAATGATGTTTTACTACATCAACCCACCGCCAAGGAGGTGCGAGACATTCTCGTGGCCATCTATTTTTAAGCAACGAATGGGACGAAATCCTTCAACTGTAACATGACATTTCCATGATCAACCAAAATGTATGCCCTCTTCATTCTTTATACACGTATTTTCACGGCATGCTCGAGAAGCTCCACAGTTTTATGCCTCTTGCTGCTACCCTTGAGCAGCAGGAGGTATACAGGAACACCACCATGATTGATGTATTTCTAGTAGCACTTGATCCATATTATGATGCTGCTCAATCACAGATACTTGCAGATGCTACTATCTCCCTCATGGAGGAGGCTTACCACAGACTCATCAGGATCACTGTCCCATCGTCTCCTGTGGTAGTGGAGGCTCTTCTCAGTTTCGTGGTTGTGGATCTCGTTGTAGAGGAGGTCATATTCGTCAGCCATGCGCATATTGCCACCGTCCATGACACTTAGAGGATACATGCTACTCCATGTATGGCTTTCCTGCATCTGCCTGTGCAACTAAGCAGATTGAGCTCCCCGCTGCTCCTACATCTGATCAGAGATTTGATGACTTTGTTTTTAAATTACGAGAGATTATGCCCTATGTTGGTTCTCATGCTCCCCCCTTGCGTCGGGAGGTCATTCAGATGTTGCAGCCTCTGCTTCTGCCAGTTCCTCACGTAGCATCTTTGTTCTTACCAATTGTCATAGAACATATATTACAAAATCGATTATGGATTCTGGGATGTCCCATCACATGTGTGGAGACATGAGTCAGTTTGCTTGTTACAAACATGTTCCCCATGGTAGATCAGTTATTATAGCTGATGAGACTCATTCTCCAGTTGCAGGACATGGGGAGGTCAGTTTGATGCCTTCAATGCATCTACAAATGTGTTGCATGCTCCTGATTTTTTTATGAATTTATTGTCTATTAGTCAGATAACGAAGGATTTACATTGTCGTGCTATTTTTGATCCTTCTTCCCTCGCCGGTCGGCTTCCGCGCATGGTCCTCCGTACGAGTCTTCAGAATTTGTATGCCACCCTCCTACAAAGGTTCCTGCTCAGACACATCTTCAGATCCATCAGTAAAAATAATGTATTCTGATGGAAGTATTGATTGTTACAAGGCCAGATTAGTTGCATGCGGGTTCACTCAAACCTATGGGTGGACTATCTAGACACATTCTCCCCGGTTTTTCGCCGCTCCACACTTCGAGTTCTCCTTGTTGTAGCAGTTGTACGTGATTGACATTTATTTTAGCTTGATGTCAAAATGCATTTCTGTATGGTAATCTCCAGAAAGAAGTCTACAGGTAGCAACCTCCGGGGGTTGTTGCTAAGGGAAGTGTCAACATGTTTGTAGACTTCACAAGGTCATCTATGGCGTTAACCAGAGTCCAAGGGCCTAGTACCAAAATCTCTTGGACCTGATTGAGAAGCAGGGATTCAAGAGATCAAATGCAGACCATTCGTTGTTTGTTCAGAAGACCCACAGAGGTACGGTCGCTATTATGGTCTATATTGATGATATCCTTGTTACGGGAGATGTCATGAGATCAAAAAGTCAAAAGAATTTCTTGGTCAATAGTTTGTCAACAAGGATCTTGTCACTACGTTACTTTTTGGGGTTAGAGTTCGCCAGAAATTAGCAGGACCTTGTAATGACCCAAAGAAAATATGTTATAGATATGCTAGTTGATACAATATGAGTGGGTGCCGACCTGCCACTACTCCTATGGATCCGAGCATGAGGCTATATGATGATGATACATAGGAAGTGGACATGAGAAGATACAGAGAATTGGTGGGAAAGTTACTTTATGTTACCATCATTAGGATAGACATCTCATTTGCTGTTAGTCGGGTCAGTCAGTTTGTGGAGCAACCCAGACAGGTACATATGGATGCGGTCCATATGATCTTGAGGTACTTGAAGTCATCCCCAGGTACATGATTGTTGTTCAGAAAAGGGGCATCTCTCACTATCACAGCTTGCGCAGATGCAAACTATGCATGATGTCCTAAGGATAGGAAATCTATCTCAGACTTTGCTGTATTTGTTGGTGGCTCTTTAGTGTCCTGGAAGAGCAAGAAACATATCATGGTTGACAGGTCTAGTGCCGAATCAGAATATAGAGTTATGGCACAGGAGCACCGAGATGATGCGGGTCCGAGCTGTTTTAGAGGACTTATATATTGATGTGTCACCTCCTATGCAATTACAACTTGATAGTCAAATTGTTTTATTCACTGCAAATAATTCTGCCTTTCATGAGAGAACTTAACATATTGAAGTAGATTGCCACTATACACGGGATATGATTCAGAAAGACTTTATTTCTACCTCCCATGTAAGCTTAGTGGAACAATCTGCAGACATTTTCACCAAGGCCCTACTCAGAGGACTCTTTTAGAATTGTACATCCAAGCTGAGCATGATTGCCATCTATGCTCCATGTTGAGGGGGGGGGGGGTGTAGAGATATTATTATGTCTATGTACTGTTTTCACAATTTGTATTTATTTCTTCTATCTTATGTAATTTATCTATGTGCTTTTCCTCTTTATAAGAGAGTCTCAGGGTTCTTTGGAACATAGATTTTGATCTTTTTTCCCAACAGTGTAAGGGTATGTATGTACTGTGTAGGGGTATGTATGTACAGTTGTATATTGTGACCATTATTTGTCTAAGTGTGATCCAAACTGCGAAGGTTTTGGACAATATAAATTGAGCTACAGTATTATAAATTAACTTAAAAAAAGAAAAAATCTTGTCTTTTGGTAACCTTTAATTGAAATTCGTTGTAGCTCATCCCTTTTGATCTTCGTTGTAGCTTTAACATTTGATTCTTTAGATCTTGCAAAATAATGAAGATTTCCATTACACCCGTGCTTGATGTGACGTCCAATAATCCTGAAATCTTATTCTCTTGTGATACTATTTATCTTGAATATAATCAACATGTTATTTATCAAATTTAAGGTTTCAACAGTTCGGTAATTTCATACTCCTTAGACCTAGACTTTAAGCCATGCATCTTTTAAGGCATTTAACAAAAGTTTCAGAATATACATATTGTTTTTTATTGATATGGAGAATGCTTGTGTCAGGAGAAATCATTATAAGAAATCATTATAAGGTAGATCTATAAGCTAGCAAATATCTTGTGCAATGACTCCAATGGGGTTCACATGCTTTACAGATATCAATGTTTTTCTGCATTAAGGATCAACATCGAGTCTTTTACGCTTATACTTCGTTATGGATGAACCAAAACTTGGAGGGAGATGAGAGATGCGTTAGATTTCTAATTAAGCAGAATGTAAATGAAATATATGGAATGTAAGTCATTGATATGGAAGATAAAAGTGAGTGAAAATACTTCGGTTGATATGCTTCAGAATATGGTATTTAATGTATCAATAAACTACCTGCTACAATGTGTGATCCTAAAAATTTGATGGTTAGGGATTTGTTAGAGTAATTATGTTATTTGTGTCTTTTAATTGTCCTTTTTGTAATTTACCCATAGAGCTTTTCTCCTATATAAGAGAGCTCTAGGGTTAGATGAAATTTTATCTCATTCATTCCGTTCCAACATGGTATCAGAGCGACGGTCCTAGGCCGGAGTTCTTGAAACCCTAGCCCTAACCCTACCCCACCCGCCGCCCCTTCTCTCTCTTTCGAGAATCGGCGCCGCCTGCAATCGCCTTGCGCGAGTGTTCAAACTTCATCGCCGATCAACAATTCTTGCGTCGTCTGCGATCGCCTTGTGCGACCTCTCGCGTGGCGAAGCCCTCACGCATCTGGTGCGCGATCAACAACAGCCCTCACGCGTCTGGAGTCTTCATGCGACAGGTTCCTATCGCCTGAGAGATTCTATCGCCTGGCGTCACCTGGTGACCTCACGCAGCCCTTTCGCCTCCTGGAGTTGTATCGCCTGGCGACTCCTCTCGCCTGGAACCCATCCTGTAGCGCGTGGAGTCCTCTCCTCTCGTACGTCATCTGCTCAGTCCAGTAGCATATCCTGTAGCGCGTGGAGTTCTATTCATCGCCTATCCTGTAGCACGTGGAGTTCTATTGCATATCGCCTGTATCGCATATCGCTTGGAGTCGTCCAGTAGCACGCCATCTGCTCAGTCCTGCGACATTGTCGCCATGTACATGTGCATTATATGCCCGAGCTGTGAGTCCTTGAATGCACATGGTCTGTGCGCATGACCGCTGGGGGTATATTAGCGCCCTAAAGTAGTTTAACTGGTCAAAGAAACCCTCAGCGTATGGAGGAAGTTGTGGTTTGAATCTATGTACTAGTAGACGTTATCGTCTGATTGTGTAACCCCAGTTACAAGTTATTGTTGTCGTCATGTCAGACAACAAGGTAGATTTTCCATCCCTGGGTGCATTCAAAGGTCCAGCACCCGTTGTGAAGATGGATGGTACGAACTATGAACTGTGGGCCATGCAGTTCATGAGTCTTATGCAGTGCAATGGCAAGAAGCATATCCTCACACAAGAGGAACCTGTTGACAAGACTGGGGTTAATGCATCATGGGAGGCTGATGATGCTTATGCGCGTGTTTGGCTATCCGGTACTGTGTCTATGGAGATAGCCAACGACATTCTGAGCCAACCCGCGGCAAAGGCTATGTGGGATATTCTGGTAGCCACATATTCTCCAGCCAAGAACGAGTCCAAGATCTTACAACTTCAGCATGACATCTTTACATCGAAGCAGAACAGGCGTCCTCTTCATACCCTGTACACCTCTCTGAGGGGTATGTTTGAGAAGCTACATGGCTACATTCCATTGACAGCCACACCAGAGCAGCTCAAGGCATACAAGGACTCGGTAATGACTGGAGTGTTTCTAGCAGCCCTTTATCCGGAGTATGATGCCGCCAGAGCACAGATTCTTACAGATGCCACTATACCACCTATGGAGGAGGCATATCGCAGGTTGAGTAGACTCTCCATATCTCATGGTGGAGTTCAGACACCATCAGCCATGGCTTCTTCTCGCGGCAGAGGAGGCTACTCCCATTTCAGAGGTAGAGGTGGTCGTGGTCGAGGAGGAGGTAACAGACCTCCTAGACAGCCGTGCACCTACTGTCGCAGGACTGGACACACTGAGGAAACATGCTATTCTAAGCATGGGTTTCCTACTACTACGGCACGTGTGGCGGAGCAGGCTCAGCAGGAAGGGGGTCCTTCCCTAGTCGCGGATCAGAGGTTTGAGGAGTTATTATCGAGACTCCGGGAGATCATGCCTAGCCAGGGACCAGCTGGTACTTCAGGATCTTCAGAGATAGCCGGCTTAGCATCAACATCCTCTTCAGGTAGAACGTATGCACTTACTAGTTGCTACAGAGCAGATCTATCAGAGTGGATTATGGACTCAGGAGCATCTCACCATTTATGTGGTGACAAAAGGCAATTGGATGATTTTACTGCAACTCAGACAGGACGCTCCGTGGTAATTGCTGACGGAACACACTCTCCCATTACTGGTCAGGGGGAGGTGCAATTGACCCCTGGGATACGACTTCAGAATGTTCTTTATGCTCCTGATTTTTCCATGAATCTACTATCCATTAGTCAAATCACTAAAGATTTACATTGTCGTGCCATATTTGACCCATCTGCTCTTGTGTTTCAGGACATACTAACGGGCAGAGTGATTGGAACTGGCTGTGAGCAAGGGGGTCTTTATAGACTGGTGCAATCTCCTTATGCTGGTGTCTCTTCTATGAGGGCTGGATCAGCGTCACCCTACACTTGGCATCTTCGATTTGGCCATCTTCTGTTGCAAAAGATGGTCCATCTTCTTCCACAGATTTCTCCCAAGTCTAATTTTCAGTGTGAGGCATGCCAACTTGGCAAACATCACAGGTCGTCATTTCCGAGTCGTATAGGTCCAAGTCGTCATGGTCTGTTTGAGCTGCTACATTTTGATATTTGGGGTCCCAGTCGTGTCCCTGATCTTCAAGGACACATGTTTTATCTTGACTGTGGATGAATTTTCTAGGTTATGTTGGGTTTTTCTACTTAAAAATAAGTCTGATGCTGCGTCTGTTATCCAGTCTTTCATTATTGAAATAAAAAATATTTATTCTGCTAGAGTGAAGTTCATACGGTCTGATAATGCTCTTGAATTATGTAGTTCTCATATCTCAAAATTTCTCATGTCTCATGGAATTGTGCATCAGAAGTCATGTGCTTACACCTCCCAACAAAATGGGGTAGCTGAGCGGAAACATCGTCATTTGTTGGACATTACCAGGGCACTTTTGATTCAGAGTCGTGCCCCTCACTCCTATTGGGGGGATGCGGTTCTAACCGCTTGCTATCTGGTCAACCGTATGCCTTCGTCAGTGTTAGGAGAGGAGATCCCGTTCTTGACTGCGTTTCCCGAGAAGGATCTTTTCTCCCTAACACCTCGTGTCTTTGGCTCCGTTGCATTTGTTCATCTCTTCTCTCCTGGTCTTGACAAGCTCTCTCCCAGAGATGTCAAATGCGTTTTTGTGGGTTATTCCAAAATCCAAAAAGGGTATCGGTGTTTTGATCCAGTTAGACGACGGTACCATGTTAGTGCTGATGTCACCTTCTTTGAATCCATTATGTATTTCTCTCCTACAGGTGACAACCTCACTCATTCAGACGAAGGAGATGATATCTATGTGCCTCCTCCACCATCTATTCCATGCTCTACTCTGCCGCCACCACCACCACAACCTATACCACCACCACCTCCACCACCACCCTCTACCTTTTATCCTCAGGTCTATCAGCGTTGACCCTCTGCTCATGTGTCTCCTCCATCATCCAGCACGCCCGAGGTATGTAATGAACATTTGAGTACTACTAATGGCACGGGTGATTTGCATGCACAGATAGATGTACAAGGCACAGATGATACTACCACTACTCCAGTTGATGATCTTGATCTTCCTATTGCCCATAGAAGGCAAAAGCGTGCGCGGACAATGAATCCCAAATATGGGATGGACTTTGCATCACAGGCTTGTTTGGAGCGGCTGTCCCCGGAGTTTCGCAAGTTCGTCCTTGGGTTATCAGCAGTGGAAATCCCAAGGTCATATCAGGAGGCACTACAGAGCAGTCCATGGCGTTTGGCTATGGAAGAGGAGATGGCGGCGTTGCAGTCACGTGGTACGTGGAGTGTTGTGCATCCTCCACCAGGTGCGTCAATAGTCGGAAGCAAATGGGTTTTTACTGTTAAGCATAGGGCTGATGGTACGGTTGATAGATACAAAGCCAGGTTGGTTGCTCGTGGCTTCACCCAAACATATGGGGTGGACTATCAGGAGACGTTTTCTCCAGTAGCCCGTCATTCTACCTTACGGATTCTCATTGCAGTTGCTATTGTCCGTGACTGGCCCCTGTTTCAGTTAGATGTCAAGAACGCTTTCTTATATGGTGACTTGCAGGAAGAGGTCTATATGCAGCAGCCACCAGGGTTTGCTGCTGAGGGGGAGTCCAGTATGGTGTGCCGTCTTCATAAGGCCATATATGGACTGAAGCAGAGTCCACGGGCTTGGTTTCAGAAGCTCTCCGAGTTGATTGAACAGAAGGGCTTCGTCAGATCTACAACAGATCATACTCTCTTTGTAAAGAGAGACCAGCAAGGTATTGTGATCATCTTAGTGTATGTGGATGATATTGTTATCACTGGTAGTAATAAGCAGGGCATTCAAGCAGCCAAGGATTTTCTTAGTGAGCAGTTTGTTATGAAGGATCTGGGTACACTTCGTTACTTTTTGGGATTGGAGTTTGCAAGAAATGAGCAGGGCATGGTAATGACACATCGGAAGTATGTTACTGATCTGTTATCTGAGACAGGAATGGCAGGATGTAGACCAGCTACTACTCCTATGGATCCTAATGTTAAACTCTATGATGATGACTCTGAGGAGGTGGACAAGAGACGGTATAGAGAGCTCGTGGGGAAGTTGTTATATGTCACTATTACCCGACCAGATATATCCTTTGCTGTCAGTAGGGTAAGTCAATTTATGGAGCAACCCAGACAGGCTCACATGAATGCTGTTTTTATGATATTGAGATATCTGAAGTCGTCTCCAGGTGTTGGTCTTCTGTTTAGGAAAGATACCTCTATATCTGTCACAGGTTGTGCTGATGCAGACTATGCTGGGTGCCCTAATGATAGAAAGTCTACTTCAGGCTTTATTGTATTTGTTGGCAGCTCACCAGTAGCATGGAAGAGTAAGAAACAGACTGTCGTGGCTCGATCCAGTGCAGAGTCAGAATATAGGGCAATGGCCCAAGGTAGTGCTGAGATGATGTGGGTTAAATCGATTTTGAATGATTTAACTATTTAAGTACCTCTTCCTATGCATCTTAAATGTGATAATCAGGCAGCCTTGTTCATAGCCAATAATCCAGCCTTCCATGAAAGGACAAAGCACATTGAAGTGGATTGTCATTATACACGGGACTTAATTCAAAAGGGGCTTATTTCAACTTCTTATGTATCATCAGGAGAGCAGATTGCAGACATGTTCACCAAGGCTCTTGCTAGAGGTCCTTTTCATCTATGTTGTTCCAAGCTGAGCATGATAGATATATATGCTCCAGCTTGAGGGGGAGTGTTAGAGTAATTATGTTATTTGTGTCTTTTAATTGTCCTTTTTCTGTAATTTACCCATAGAGCTTTTCTCCTATATAAGAGAGCTCTAGGGTTAGATGAAATTTTATCTCATTCATTCCGTTCCAACAGGATTGAGCAAAGAAGGCCGCTTGGTGCCCTAATTCAAAGTTTTTCCCTCGTGATAAACTCTACTGAGAAAACATTTGATTTTGGCTTTGTTACTTCTTTCACTGCATTTCTTTTCGTTCTACTATCTTGCATTTTGACAAGGCAGAAAACTGACGAGAGCAACTGCTGACAATGAGACAAGTCATTATGCATCAGTTGTAGTGTGTCAAGTCAGGGCTTTAACACTTGGCAGGACACAACAAATCCAAATAAACTTAATGGAAGATTTTAGACCAGTCTGAAACATTCTGAACTTGCGGAACATTGTGTCTGTTTTGACACTGTCTTATGGATACAAGGAACTTCCCACTTTTATGGCTCACAACTTCTGAATGCTTTCGGTCCTTTAAGCAATTGACAGAAAAATGAGATTTATATGAAGTATGGGCTCTTTTAAAGATTATTTGCAAGAGTCGACATGCAAAATGGCAAAATAAAAGTACCACGTAATACATGATACTCCACTGCAGTATTCCTGCCCTAAGATTGTGTTAGTGACTTTGCTCAATCTGACAAATGATTTTCATAAGTTTTGTGAAATATTTACGGCTTTGTTTTGGATCTAAGTTAGGCTATGGCCTTAAATTAAAGCTGTACCACTCCTTTGATCTGGGACTATGGAGTTGACTCGGCACCTCGGGATCTCTTCATGTCTGAGCGTACATGGATCCAAGAGAAGAACTTTTCAAAGACCTAGTCTCAACCCATTGGAATTCTACGAAGTTTACGGGGGTCCGCTGCCGCACATATGGTGCAAAAATTGTCCTCGTTATATGTGAGTGATGCAGAAGGAAATATCCCAACGGCGGAAAAGTTAATTTTGGTGGAAGAAATTTAGAAAGGAGAGTAAGAGAGAGGGGAACGCGCCGGATGCACGCGGTTGTGGAGGTGAATCATGAATATCGCACTGAGAGATATAAACTCAATTTCATATATTCTAAACTCTCTTAAATAAATGCCTACCATCCCCTTTATATAGAGGGGTGAGATTACAAAAAAAGAAAGTGAATAAATTCAAATTAAAGTCCTAATTGATCCTAATTGTCTCTAACCGATTCTAATTGACTCTTAACTAATTTTATCTACTGAAAACATTTTGAGATTACAATCTCAATTTATTTAAATAAAATACGTAACTAATTTAAAATAACTAATTCAGGACGGTAGTTACTAATTTTGAAAAATCCCCAAATCTGTAACTTTCTTCAATCCGCTTCATCCTATCAATTTGGGAATAATTGCACAATTCTTCCCCGTTTGAAAATTCATCTCCTGACGAATTGCTTGATCTTTCGGCTTGGGACTTGTGAATTAATTCTAGCTTTCTCGATCCCATGTTGAAAGAACAAATGTGGAGCAAACGACGGATTCCAGATGCCCTTGTCGTGGTGGTTAGAGTTGTCAAGTTCCTGCCTGAAGAGCATATGTGGCACAGATGGCGGCACCCACGAGGAAGTCACTCCCCTGATGTGATGCTCAAAAATTTGATGGGGGCAACTTCATCTCGAGCATCATAGCCTTCGGAGAACCCATAACAAATGAGTAACACAAGTTTAGGATGAGAGGAGATGCGGGTAATCAGATAGACCATATGGCCCTTATACAGGAGACTCCCACATTCCTAATCCTAATTGGAAGTGACATATGCTTATTTCCCCTATTTCGAGCCTCCTTTTCATAATGTTTTTTCGTCGGAGGGCATCCTTGAAACATGTCCATTCCAATAGTTTTCCATGAAACTATCATTTCGATAAACATATCTTTTAGAGGAGGGGTTTCCCTGAAATTTCCCCAATTAAAGACCTTTTGCTTTATTGTAGGGGATACATCTGGAGTAGATTTCCCCAATCGAAGGGATTTGTTTCCCTTTTAGGAGGACACCCCTTGCTTTAGGGTTTCTCTCTCTTGAAGCATTAGGCGGCGATGCTTCTTAAGGTGAGGGTAGTGGTGGCGGCAACATTGATGAGGATTACTACGGTAGCGTGGGAGGAAACGACGGTGTTGGTGGCGGCAACGACCACCTCGGAGGCAGCACTACATGTGGCGGAGGAGGTGCGCAGGTTGCGTGCAGGCCGTGAGCGAGTCGTGGATACCACGGGAGTAGTCCCGTGGGTGGCGGAGGTGAGAGGACCCCCATTGGGAGTCGCGACGACTGTCGACTCGCAAGCATGGAGGTGCAGAATCGGAAGGCCTTAGGAGGCATCGTCGTCAGGAATGGAGGTGATGGCGGCAACCACGGTGGCGACGAGGGAGGCTCTGGAAAAGGGGCTTCGTGATCGTCTAATGCCGCCTCCAGCGGAGACGACTATGGCTGCTCGTGCCGTACGCAAGGCAACGATGGCTGTGTGCATGGCGGCCGCGAATCCCTTGGCAAAAGAGTAGCATCGTTGATGGTGTCATAGGTTTCAAATGCTCCAATGGAGTGGGCGACATCAAGAACTATGGCTAGGATCTGAATCTGGGAGCCAACTTGTTGAACGTTATGGTGCTTGACGGTGGCATGGTACGAGGGTAGCGGCGATGCGTACCGTGGAGGCTGAGATCTCGGAGGGGTCTTTAGAGTCACAACTTCGACCTTGGATAGATCTTGGGCCTCCTGGACAACAACTGCTCCCGTGAACAAATCGAGGATTTTCGATTCTTCCTCCGCTGGATCCTTATCGAATATGGGCCATGTATCTTTATTGCTTCCTTGTACAACAAATATATCAATAAAATCTTCTTTGTGACTGATAATACCTTCAGGTTCTTAGTTCAAAGCGAGTTGCACAACAACTACAATGATTTGATTTTTGTCATCGATGAGTGATTTTTCCTCGGTTAATGTATCCAGCCATGCTTGAACTTTGAAACTTGATAGGAGGCAATGCTGAACTTTTGTTGACGTGAACGCACATGCAAGCCATGGGAGAGATGACTAAGATCGAATTTCACGCGCCAATATACGATCGGATTGTCGAATCGTAAGAACGATTCGATTGCCATGCTCTGATACCAAATGATGCAGAAGTAAAACTCCCAATGGCGGAAAAATTTATTTTGATGGAAGAAATTTAGAGAGGAGAGGAAGGGATAGGAGAACACATCGGATGCACGGGGTTGTAGAGGTGAATCACGAAGATCGCGCTGAGAGAGAGATAGAGAGAGAGAGACGGAGATAAACTCAATTTTCATATATTCTGAACTATCTTAAACTGTTAGGAAAAGAGTCTTCGATTATCATTCAGGAAAACCCTAGGCTCTCTTATATAGGGAGAGACCTTAAGGGTAAATTACAGAGATGTCTATATAAGATAAAGAAATAACGACAAGATACATAAAGTGATAACAATACTAGAAACTATCTCTACACTCCCCCTCAAGGTGGAGTATAGATGTCTATCATGCTCAGCTTGGATGAACATCTCTGAAAAGGTCCTCTGAGCAGTGGCTTGGTGAATACATTTGCAGTCTGATCTCTTGAGCTCACATGTGCAGTAGATATCAATCCTCTCTGGATCAAGTCCCTAGTGTAATGGCAGTCAACTTCAATATGCTTGGTCATCTCTTGGAAAGCTGGATTGTTGGCAATGAATAATGCTGCCTGATTGTCACACTGAAGCTTCATAGGTAGGGACACAACTACATGTAGATCTTCTAGTACGGAACGAACTCACATCATTTCCGTGCTGGCTTGAGCCATGGCCCTATATTCGGATTCGGCACTGGACCTTGCCACAACAGTTTGTTTCTTGCTTTTCCAAGAAACCAGAGAACCTCCAACAAACACTGCGAACCCTGAGGTTGATTTTCGATCCATAGGGCATCCTGCATAATCTGCGTCTGCACACGCTGAGATGGATAAGTCTGTGCCCTTTCTAAATAGCAGCCCTGACCCTGGAGAAGACTTCAGATACCTCAGTATCATGTGTATAACATCCATGTGAACCTGTCTTGGCTGCTCCATAAATTGACTCACCCTGCTAACTGCAAATGCAATGTCTGGACGAGTTATGGTAATGTAGAGGAGTTTTCCCACCATTTCTCTATATCTCCTCTTATCTACTTCATCAGTATCACCATCATACAACTTCATGCTATGGTCCATGGGGATACTTGATGGTTTGCATCCATCCATGCCAGTCTCAATCAGGAAGTCTGTAATGTACTTCCGTTGTGTCATCACCAAGCCATGTGCATTCCTTGCAAATTCCAACGCCAGAAAATATCTTAGGGTTCCAAGATCCTTTGTAACGAACTGACGGCCTAGGAATGCCTTCGCCCTCTCTATGCCCTGAACATCGTCTCCTGTAACAAGAATATCATCCACATAGACCATAATGACAACCGTACCTGCCGATGACTTCTGGATAAACAACGAGTGATCGACATTTGACCTCTTGAATCCCTGTTGCTCAATTTGGTTGGACAGCTTCTGGAACCATGCTCTCGGACTCTGTTTGAGGCCATATATCGCCTTGTGAAGTCTACAGACCATCTGCTTCTCCCCCTCAGCAGTAAACCCAGGTAGCTGCTGCATGTAGACTTCCTCCTATAAGTCCCCGTACAGAACGGCATTCTTGACATCTGGTTGAGAAATGCTCCAATCACGGACCACAGCAACGGATAGGAGAATACGAAGGGTCGAGTATCTCGCCACTGGAGAGAATGTATCCATGTAATCCACGCCATAGGTTTGTGTAAACCCACGGGCGACCAAGCGTGCTTTGTACCTATCCAACGTGCCATCTGCATGATATTTGACTGTGAAGACCCATTTACAGCTCACAACGGATGCATCAAGAGGTGCAGGAACCAAAGACCATGTGCCACGGGACTGCAAGGCCCTCATCTCTTCTTCCATAGCTAATCTCCAGCAATCATTCTTCAAAGCTTCCTGGTATGTCCGTGGTATATCCACGGAAGACAAGGCTGTGGCAAACCTCTGAAAATCACATGTGAGCCCATGGAAGGAAACCTGTGAAGCAAATGGATAGGATGCACATTGCCTCCTCTGCTTGCGAATAGCAATCGGAACATCAAGATCATCATCTGTGTCGTCCTGTACTGAGGAATCCTGCACGTGTACCAAACTTGACCCGTCAGTAGTAATGCCATCTGAATATACCTGAAACGTGATGATTGGCTGATGTGTAGTTTGAGCAGGACCTGACCGACGCGTATAGAATTTAGGTAACGGTGATATGGTAGGCCGTGGAATTGGTGGAGGTGGAGGTGGTGGTGGTGGTGCTGGTGTGGGAACAGGCACAGGGGACGACTCAGGCGAACTCCATGTAGGTGGTGGAGGAACATAGATATCATCAGTGGTAGTGGATGGTACCATTCTGTCACCGGCAGGAGAGAAATACATAACAGATTCAAAGAAAGTGACATCAGCACTCACGAAGTACCTGTTAGTTGTAGGATCATAACACCGGTATCCCTTCTGGGTTCTGGAATAACCAACAAAGACGCACTTGACTGCTCTAGGAGAGAGCTTGTCAAGTCCGGGAGATAGACGATGAACGAACGCCACAGTACCAAAGACACGTGGAGTCAGTGAGAATAGCTCCTTTTCTGGAAAAATAAGAGAGATGGGTATCTTCTCACCAAGGACTGAGGATGGCATTCGATTGACCAGATAACATGCAGTAAGGACAGCGTCGCCCCAGAATGAAACAAGAGCACAACTCTGAATCAACAGGGTTCGAGTAATATCCAAGAGATGGCGATGCTTTCTTTCCGCCACACCATTTAGTTGGGATGTATATGCACAAGTGGTTTGGTGAATAATACCCTTTGATGAAAGAAATTGAGAAAGAGAGCGTGTATAAAATTCCAGGGAATTATCCATCCGAACATATTTGACTGAGGAAGAGAAAACATTCTGCACTTCATTAATCAAATTCTTGATCACATCTCCTGCTTCAGATTTATTCTTCAAAAGAAAGACCCATGACACACGAGTAAAATCATCCACTACCACAAGATAAAACCTGTGCCCCTGATAATCGGGAACACGACTCGAACCCCATATATCTATATGTAACAACTCAAATGGGGAGCTACTGCTCCGACTCTGACGACTTGGAAAGCTCGACCTATGATGCTTTCCCAACTGACATGCTTCACAGCGAAAAGACGAACTAGGAGAGATCTGGGGCAGAAGATGGGGCATTTTCTGGAGCGGAAGGTGACCAAACCGGAGATGCCAGGTGTACGGAGAGACTGGTCCAGCAGAATGAGAGGAGACGCCATCATAGGAATCTCGAACCAGCCGATATAAACCATTCTGCTCAGAGCCACAACCAATCACATTGCCCGTGAGTATGTCCTGAAAAATGAGGGAAGACGGGTCAAATATAGCACGCCAATTCAAATCCTTCGTAATCTGACTAATAGATAGCAAATTCATTGAGAACTCAGGAGCATGTAGGACGTTCTGTAGCTGCATAGTGGAGGATAGGAAGACCTCCCCCTGTCCAACTAGGGGTGAATGGGTACCATCTGCTATCTGCACTGAACGGCCGGGAGGAATATCCCTGTAGGCCTGTAATCTACCTCTATCTCGGCAGAGATGATGTGTGGCTCTGGAATCTATAACCCAGTCAGATATATCATGAGATGGTGTGAGTGTAGTGGATCTACCTGAGGTACTAGCAGCGGCTGATGAACTGGCAGAGGCAGTGGCAGCAATATCTGAAGAACCACCAGACGAATCACCAGATGAATGAGTTATAATATCACGGAGGCGGGCCACAAGTTTGTCAAATCGATTATCTGCAGTAGACGGTAATGGAGACTGAGAGTGCTCTGCAACACGTGCCGATGCTGGGAACCCATGCTTAGAATAACATGTCTCCTCCGAGTGTCCAGTTCGGTGACAATAGGAGCACGTCTGACTGAAGCGGCCACCCCTTCCATGGGGTCCACGGCCACGTCCACGACCACAACCAGAAGGCGGTCCACCTCTCCCATACGAGGCTGCCATCGCTGATGGAGGTGGAGTAGAAGAGCAGGAGGAAACTGGAATGCGACTGAGCCTTCTGTAAACATCCTCCACTGGAGGAATAACTGCATCTGCTAGGATATGGGACCGGGCGACATCATACTCAGGATCAAGAGCCGCAAGTAGAACACCCACCATGGTGGCGTTTCGAAACGTCTTCTGCTGTTCAGGAGTAGCAGTGAGAGGAATGGTACTGTATAACTTTTCGAAAATCCCTCTTAGGGATGTGTATAGGGAATGGAGAGGTCTGCCGCTCTGCTTCATTATGAAAATGTCATGCTGAAGCTACGACATCTTTGTCTCATTTCGCACCCGCGAATATGTAGCGGCAAGAATGTCCCACATTGCCTTAGCAGTGGGCTGATGGAGTACGTCGTTAGCAATCTCCATCGTCAATGTACCAGACAACCAGACCTTTGCGTAGGCGTCATCAGCCTCCCATGAGGCATAGATCCTTGTCTTCTCTACAGGCTCATCCTCGGTAAGAATGTGCTTCTTACCATTATACTTCATGAGGCTCATGAACTGCATAGCCCAGAACTCATAGTTAGACCCGTCCATCTTCACTATTGGCGCAGGACCTTTGAACGCGCCGGTGGAGGGCAAATCGACTTTCGATTCTGACATACTGCTGCTTGGAGAAGAACAAGGGTATATAGACACGGTGATGAATGTTTACACCAACTGCATCGGATTTGAGTGCGTATGTAGACGTTTACGCACTCAAATCCATATATCGGATGAAGAGAGGACTAGGGCACGCCTCAGAGAAGGCTTATAACCCTTGAAGCGGCTGGTTGGGTGCCGCCTAGAGGCTGCGCGGCTGGCTGGGACCTCCTGGGGGCCTAAGGCGGCAGCTGGGACCGCCTGGTGGCCTTCGGCGGCTTGTTGGGACCGCCTGGGGGTCTAAGGCGGCAGGCTGGGGCCTCTGACGGTGGGTTGGGATCCACGCGGAGGCCGCTGGCGGTGGGCTGGGGCCTGCTCGGAGGCCGAGGGCGAGACCTAGGCCGAGGGAGAGACCTAGGGCGGCGCGGAAGCCCTAGCGAGAGAGGCGACTACGTGAGATCGGAGCCGGAGAGAGAGGCGGCGACGTGAGAGGCGCCGAGGAGAGGGCGGCGGGTGGGGAATGGGGCGGCGGGTGTGGAGAGCCCTAGGGCGGCTCTGATACCATGTTTGGAAAAGATTCTTCGATTATCATTCAGGAAAACCCTAGACTCTCTTATATAGGGAGAGACCTTAAGGGTAAATTACAGAGATGTCTATATAAGATAAAGAAATAACGACAAGATACATAAAGTGATAACAATACTAGAAACTATCTCTACATAAACAAATGCTTACCATCCCCTTTATATAGGATGGATGTGGTTACAAAAATAGAAAGTGAATCAATTCAAAATAAAATTTGAATTGACTCTAACCGATTCTAATTGACTCTTAACTAATTTTATCTACTAAAAATGTTGAGATTACAATCTTAATTTATTTAAATAAAATACGTAACTAATTTAAAATAACTACTTAAGGACGGGAATCCTTAATTTTGAAAAATTTTAAAATCTGTAACCTTCTTCAATCTGCTTCGCCTTATCAATTTGGGAATAATTGCATCAGTAAGACTTTATCTATCCAAGAAGGAGGTTCCAGAGGCTAGAAGAGCACAACGAGTAGAGGCAAAAGTAGAAGTTCGTAGGCTTGATGGGTTAGAAGACAACATAGACCTTGTGGTGGATGGACTTAGAGAGATAGTGGTGGCATAAAAGATAATCCTTGAAAATAAAAAGCAAGTTGCAGAATGGAAACATAGGTCGCAACAAACATTGCTTACAGGGTTGATGCCAATACCAAGTACTTCCATCGTGTTGCCAACAGAAGATGTCATCATAATTTGACTCGCTACATCGTGGTGAATGGAAGGAGGGTAGAGGGTGATTGTGATATGGGCCGGTCAATTGCTGCACACTTTCATGATTGTTCATGAAGAGCTATTGATAGGGCATGGAGATGGACTAGCTTGGGAGCGACACAACTTCCTGATCAACTTGCGAACCATCCGGTTTCAGAGTTTTACGATGGAGGAGGTGAAGACCACTGCACGAAATCTGAATGCTGATGGTGCGCCTGGACTTAATGGCTTTACCGTTTATTTTTTTTTTGAAGTTTTGGTTTGTGGTTGGGAAAGAGGTGTTGATGTAGTAGTAGAGGTTACAAGAGGTAATGTTGCCTTTGACATGATCGACAAGGCACTTATTTTTCTCCTCCCAAAGAGAGAGACGTCTGAGAGGGTGGAGGACTTCCGTCCAATTTCCCTTTCTAATGATTTTTACTTGGTGGTGGTGAAGGTCTTAGCTAACAGATTGAACATGGTTATGGATCGCGCTGTTTCACCACTTCAATCTACTTTATATATGGAAGGCAAATTGGTGACAGTCTTGCTATAGCTATAGTGGTCATAAAAGATTGAGAGAGACATGTGTAGGGGCATTTTATGGAAGGTAGACTTCTCCAAAGCCTACGACACAATAGGTGGGATTCTCGGATGTTCGGATCTCATGAATGAAAAGATGTGTCACCACAATATCCTTTTCTGTTCTTGTCAATGGTCGCCATGTGGGGAGATTTTTTTAACGTAATGGGGTGGGAGATAGGGCTACCCCCTAAAAGAAGGTGATCAGGCCTCATGCATCATAGAAGAATGAAAATCAGATCATATCTGATCTAAGTAGACTATTCACGCTAGTCAGTGCAACAACTTGAGTTTAATTTTTTTTATGAAACCACATTGCTGGGGAACACTCAATTCGCTTCATCAGGATCACACGAGTATAAGGGTTACCTCTTAAAGCGTGATCTTGATTTTCTAGTCTTTAAGTGAATAGACCTCCTGTCTCAAGTTTGATTCGATGAAGACAACACTTGCGGGTGCGTGGATAAGACATGTGCTTCCCGTAATCCAAAGCGACGATCCAAGTCGAGAACCTCCTAATTTTGTCATATGGAATCCTCCTCCTTTGACTGCATGGGGTGTCGAAGAAGAAAAACCTCAACGACAAATCGATCCGGAGCACGACGGCAACGCGACGACTCCACAAACCCTAGGATAAGGAGACATCCACAAGAGGATATAGGGAGATGGGTGGGCGCGTGGTGGAGAGAGTGTGTGAGAGAGAAGATGAGTTTTCAACTATTGAAAATTCTCTTCCTGTTTTATGTTATGTTCACTTAAGAAGGCTAGGGTTACTTTCTCTTTTATAATAAATTGGATGGCTAGGATGCACACCTAATAATAATCAATGACCGAAATTACATGCGGCTCCCACCACAACCGGGATTACAAGTTGAAAAGATTTCTTCAGCAATTAAATCCAATGTAATCTCGAAGATCACATGCAATCTCCAAGATTACTTGTAATCTCAAGATTACATGGAATCTTCTCTTAAATAAAGATAGAAAAAAGAGGAAAGAGGGGATGCCCACCATGGCATCTTCTACCATGGTGGCCCCCTCCAACTTGGAACATTTCTCTCCTCTTTTCTAATTGGATGTAATCTCCAAGATTATAACCAAATCTATATTTATTGATTTCTTTTACAATTTAATTACCACCAAATAATTCCAAATTGTTTGTGACAATTACAAATGGACCATTGACAATTATGAATCATATTCATTTATCCGAAACTAATATAAATCAGATTCACATTTGATTGTATAATGTGAATCCAATTCACAATGATATTGAAATTGTGAATCCTATTCACAATCAAATCTCTCTAGGATATTATGGATCTCGTCCACATTATTCATTCTTATTGTGGATAGTATTATCCACATTAATCTTATCTATGATAATTAATCCTATTTAGTTACCTTAGATGTCTCTTTATACATGTTTAAATAATATGAATCATATCCACATTATTCGTGATCATTAAATATAATTTAATCATCACCATTTTTCTTTATTTTTCAATGCTCAGATATTGTGTCTCTAATGGAACAATTCTTGAACTCAAGGTTGTAAAATTCGCCCGACTGGCCCGACTAGTAGGTCCGACTAGTCTAGTCAGTGGGGCGGCGGACCGAGTACCGACTAATTCTGACTAGATACACTAGTCGACCAATTTTTTGCTTGGAGATACCATAATATGTTTTGCTTTTTTATAAGCAAACTTATTATAATATGCTCAGTGTTTTATTTAAATTCAATTACTTTTTTATTTTATTATGATAGAATAAAAATGTACAAAATCTGTGTAAATATATGTATAAAAATGAGTTATATATTTAAAATAATCATAAATTTCAAAGCCTATTAAAGTCCGACTAAATACGATTAGTCGTCCGACTGCCGATTAATCCTTAGTTAGTGACCCAACCGACCGAGTACCGACTACCGACTTTTGCAACCTTGCTTGAACTCTTTCAAGAATATTGTGCCTTCTCTACGGATTCTTGGAGATAATGTCATGATGATTGTATATGCCATGTATAGTGACTTGGCTCCTAAGATCTAATCTCATATACATATCTAGAAGACCTATTATTGATGTCTGATCATCTCAGACAATATATCCAATCTTCTCATTGCATCTAAATCCTATTCAGGTCAATGTTCAACATTTGGATTAAGTTTGGGTAACTAGTCTATTGAGTGGAGTCATTAAAATTTAACCCCGTTTCATCACTCATTCGGACTGGAAGCATCGTGATATATAATCGATTAAGATCACTTTCGAGTATTTATAATACTTATACATCCTGCGTAATTGAAGACCTCGATTAAAAGTTTAGATCCCATTTTGGGCTTTATCCTGTGTGGTTTTATTGGTAAGTTTCTCATTCGATCATTGGGAGTTGGTACTGATCACATGCTTTCCAGAAACATATGTCATACATTCATATCCTGTTTCATTTCTTAAATAAGATGGCCAATGTTGGAATTTGGCTTATCCTAATGAGTGAGATCATGTCTTTCGATTTTGTATGATCCCTTTGAGAGATCGTTTTACTCATATGCCTTTATATGCACACCAACATGTTGGTGAATAGACCTTGATTAGGTAATCAACCTATTGGTCTGCTAAATGTATATACTCAGACATAGTAATGTATCTATCTCCGGTTAAGGGATGCATGCTTGTATTGTGACAACATACGATATAGGTCTTGATTATCTTGATCTCGTTAAGTCAACTCTTTGATCTAACTCATCCAACACCTGAGAATTTTTATTCTTATGCAGAGGACCTACATCAAGAGGTCGGTTGGATGTCGGCCTTTGGAGTAAGGATTACCATCTCCTTCTTAGGCTGGAGATCCTTTCTTGATAATCACTTGATGGTACGACTGAGTCCTCAATCTAACTCTTTAGACATTCAATTTAGCACCGGCCTCTTTGATCTAACCTTTAGATCAACATCTGTATGATAATAAGATGGCCATGGTACATAATCGTAATTATACAAAAGGACCTATTATGCAAATTAATTATCCTTAGTTTCATATTAATGACTGATTTGCAAATACTTATATTGTATGATTGCTCGCCATGGATTCACATGTCCAACAATCTCCCACTAGCCCAAAGAGCTGTTAATAAGCTAATCATTAAACCCACACTCATTATGCTAATTAATAAGCTATTTATACAAGCAATGTAGACAATAGCTCGGTCAGCTGATTAGCCACTCTGTCTCGAGAGACTATGCCAAGTCCTTTTACATACTTGCTTATGCCCTGATAACAACGCTCTCATCCAATACGATTGTTGCATCTTATGCAACAGATACTCAATCTTATTAAAGTAGACATAGTGCCATGCATCTTATTTGTTTTTGCCTTCGGCACTACAACTAAGTATTTAGCATAACATGTATCCTTATCAGAATACCTATATACCTGGAGATTTCCATCTCCCTAGACTAAGACACAAACTTAAGTCATTTAAGGTATCTGTATATGAGACTTTGAGATCCTCCAAAGTATTAATCCCTTGAAGATGTTTTTATTACTGCAATTGTGTTTTATCTTCATTGTAGGATTGGTAACGGTTTACCACTCCCACTACATGGTAGATATGCGATCTTTTATATATATTATGGCATACACCAAGCTTCCTATAACTGATGCACAATGGTATGTAGCTATAGTACTCACATCCTCAACACTTTGAGGTGCCATCCTTTTAGATAGGTCAGTACCATATCCAAGGGAAAGAAGCCTTCCTCGGAATTTTCCATGTCCAAGGTGTACCCTTGATGTAGCAATCTCAATGCCCTCTTTGCTTTACTATGGAACAAATTCAGAATTAAGACTTAAGAGGTATACTCGATATCTTTTATTTCAAAGGTATGTGACAACTAGATTGTATATACTTCCTATCATCCTCCTTATATCATTCTAAATGATTTCATCTAGATTTAATACGACGAACACAATGACACTCCCACTAAGCTTCGCATGGTTCTTTAAGATTCTGTCTGAAATCATAATCGTTGTAATCTCATCAAATATATTCTAAATATAAGAAACTTGTTTGAGCCCTCATACGGAGTATCTTAGCTTGCACACATTTGCCTTCCTCAACTATGAAGCCCTGGAACCAAACTTCATATGAATATCCTCGTTGAGGTATCCATTGAGGAATGCCATCTTGATTTCCTTCTTCTAGATGTCATAGTCAAGTTGTATAACTAAAATCAGCAATTTCCTGATAGGTATATGTTGATGCATATGAGTACCTGTACCTCTTCTCTATTTTATTTTTCCAGTTGTCTACTTTATGTAATTTACCCATAGGCTACTCTCCTATATAAGAGAGCCTAGGGTTTATGGAATAGACAGGTTATTCATTTTCTCTCAACATGGTATCAGAGCGACAGTCCTAGACCGGAGTTCTCGAAACCCTAACCCTAACCCACCTCACTCGCCGGCCTCTCCTTCTCCTTCCCTCTCGATCGACGCCGCCTCTACGCCGCCGCACGCGCGGCTGTGCTGCTGCTCGCGCGCCTCCTCCTGCACGTGTGCTGCTCCTGCGCCACCTCTCCTGCGCCAGTGCGTGTGCGCAGCGCCTGCGTACCTGCAGCGCACATAGCGCACGTAGCGCCTGCGCACCCTCCAGCGTCTGCGCATTCTCCAGAGCCTGCGCGCACATAGCGCCTGTGCGCATAGCGCTAGCGCCTGTGCGCGTTCTCCGGTGCGCAACCCTGTGCGCAGCCCCGTGCGTGTGACCATCTGTGTGTGACTGTTGCGTGCGTGATCCAGTGCACGCATCTTCTTAGTGATCCAGTGCGTGACTCTTGTGCGCGTGAAGACCGTAGCACGCACATCTTCATGGGGTTAGTTGCTTGAGGTCTACACATGCAACTAATCCCGCCTATGTCAGTGTAGACGAAGTTCATCGTCTGTCAATCGCTCCAGTCTTCCATCTCCAGTATGTCAGAAAGCAAGGCTGATATGCCATCTATTGGCGCCTTTCGTGGTCCAGCGCCCATTGTCAAGATGGACAGTACAAACTATGAACTGTGGGCAATGCAGTTCATGAGTATGATGAAGTCAACAGGTAAGAAGCACATTCTTACCGAACCTGAGCCTGCAGAGAAGACTGGAGTCCATGCCTCATGGGAGGCCGATGATGCATATGTCAAGGTTTGGCTATCTGGTACATTGGCTATTGAAATTGCCAATGACATCTTACATCAACCCACAGCCAAGGATATGTGGCATATTCTAGCGGCAACGTACTCTCAGGCCAAGAACGAGACGAAGATTCTGCAACTTCAACATGATATATTCACAATAAAGCAGAATGGTCGTCCTTTACATTCTCTCTACACATCACTGAGAGGGATGTTCGAGAAGCTCTATAGCTTCATGCCTCTTACTGCCACGCTAGAACATCAGAAGACATACAGGAATGCGACCATGGTGGGTGTGTTCCTGGCTGCACTTGATCCAGAGTATGAGGCGGCACGATCTCAGATTTTGGCAGACTCGACTATTCCTCCCATGGAGGAAGCTTTTCATAGATTGAGTCGGATCACAGTTCCGTCAACAGCTGTGAGTCAGAATTCCTCAACCATGGCAGCAAACAGAGGTCGTGGATTTCATCACCAGGGCCGTGGACGTGGACCTCGTGGAAGGGGTGGCCGCACTAGGCCAACATGCACATATTGTCACCGAGTTGGACACAATGAAGATACCTGCTACTCGAAGCACGGATTTCCTGCATCCGCACGAGCTGCTGAGCAGGTAGAGCCCCCATATGCTGCTACTTTGGATCAACGGTTCGACGATCTTGTTGCCCATCTGAGGGGCATTATTCCACCATCTGGACGAGCACCGACTGCAGAGAGTCATTCTGATGCTGCTGCTTCTGCCTCTGCGTCTACCAGTACTTCAGGTAGTATACTTGCACTGAACAGTAGTAGATCCGATACTTTACCATGGATTATGGACTCGGGTGCTACACATCACCTATGTGGCGACCAGAGTTTGCTTTCAGGATATACTCAGATCCCTCCAGGTCGGACAGTTGTGATTGCCAATGGCACTCATTCCCCCATCACTGGACAGGGGGAGGTTAGATTGACATCTTCTATGCAGCTCAAGAACGTGCTACATGCACCGGATTTTTCAATGAATCTATTGTCAATTAGTCAGATTACGAAGGATCTACATTGTCGGGCAATTTTTGATCCATCTTCTTTGATTTTTCAGGAAATCCATACGGGCAACGTGATTGGTCGTGGCTATGAGCAAGGAGGCCTCTACCGCTTGAATCAGACTCCCTTTGCTGAAACCTCATCCTCTCCTTCGGGACAAGCATCTACATTATTATGGCATCTGCGTTTTGGTCATTTACCGCTTCAGAAGTTGCGTCAAGTTCTACCCTATGGTCTTTCTCACACACCTATTCAGTGTGAGGCGTGTCAGTTGGGAAAGCATCACAGGTCGTCCTTTCCCGTCGTCCAGGTCGGAGTAGTAACTCCGAGTTTGAGTTGTTTCATGTCGATGTCTGGGGTCCAAGTCGTGTTCCCGATCATCGGGGACACATGTTTTATATTGTATTTGTGGATGATTTCTCTAGAGTGTCATGAGTGTTTCTGATGAAGAATAAATCTGAAGCAGGAAATATTATTATCCATTTTCTGAATGAAATACAAAAAGTTTTCTCCACATCGGTCAAGCTTGTGAGAAGTGATAATGCTTTAGAGTTGTGTACCAACATTCTGGCCAATTACTACTCCTCAAAAGGGATTATTCACCAAACATCTTGTGCTCATACATCTCAACAGAATGAGATTGCTGAAAGAAAACACCGTCACCTTCTTGATGTCACAAGATCACTTCTTATACAGAGTCATGTTCCCTACTCCTACTGGGGTGATGCAGTTATTACTGCATGTTACCTAATCAACCGTATGCCTTCGTTTGTCCTGAATGAACAGATTCCGTTCTCACTCATTCATCCTAACAAGGATCTGTTCACTCTTACTCCTCGTGTTTTTGGGTCAGTTGCGTTCGTCCATCAGTTGTCACCCGGTACTGACAAGCTCTCTCCTAGGGCTGTCAAGTGTGTCTTTGTTGGGTACTCCAGAACTCAAAAGAGGTACAAGTGTTTTGATCCTGTGCGTCGGCGGTATATGATCAGTGCAGATGTTACATTTTTTGAATCCGTTATGTATTTTTCAGCATCAGGAGACAAGCAGCTACCATCTATACCTCCTGATGCCATATACATGACACCACCACCTCAGATGCCGACACCACCACCACCACCACCACCACCGCCGCCGCCACCACCACCACCGCCACCGCAACCGCCACCGCTTGTCTCACCACTACCATTCCATTACACCCGCAGGCTTCCTTTAGCTCATGGCCCTGTCCCGTCAACTAGCTCGCCTATGGTATGTAATGAAAATATTAATGTTGATGGATCTGACGACATTTCTGAGCAGGATATAGTGCAGGAGACAGATGCGAATACAAATGATTTGGATGTTCCAATTGCTATACGGAAGTCGAAGAGAAGCTGTGCCAAATAACAATTATCAGCAGCCGTGTCTTTTGAGAGACTATCTGGAGAATTCAGGTCGTTTGCTATGGCACTTTCAGCTACAGACATTCCACGGAATCATCATGATGCTCTGCAGGATGCTAGATGGCGGCTAGCAATGGAAGAAGAAATGGCGGCACTTCAGTCCAGAGGAACTTGGAGCTTGGTTCCTATACCTCCAGATGTGCAACCAGTGAGCTGCAAGTGGGTGTTTACAGTGAAGCACAATGCAGATGGCTCCATTGACAGGTACAAGGCGCGCCTTGTTGCACGTGGCTTCACACAGACATACGGGGTGGATTACCTTGACACATTCTCGCCTGTGGCACGTCATTCCACTCTGCGGATCTTGTTATCAGTTGCAGTTGCTAGAGATTGGCCGCTTTATCAGTTGGACGTGAAGAATGCATTCCTATATAGCGAATTGCAGGAGGAAGTCTATATGCAACAACCACCTGGGTTTGCTGTTGAGGGGGAGTGCTCCAAGGTATGCAGGTTACATAAGGCCATCTATGGCCTTAAGCAGAGTCCTAGAGCATGGTTTCAGAAGCTCTCAGATCTTTTTGAGAAACAAGGATATAAACGTTCCAATGCTGATCATTCCTTGTTTGTACAGAAGACTGCTAGAGGTATCATTGTAATCATGGTTTATGTTGATGATATCTTGATTACAGGAGATGATGAGCAGGGCATTAAGCAAGCAAAAGAAAGGCTGGGAACCGAATTTGTCACCAAGGACTTGGGAGTCCTTAGATATTTTCTGGGGCTGGAATTTGCTAGAAATCCATATGGATTAGTAATGTTGCAGAGGAAATTTGTTACAGATCTATTGAGTGAGACAGGTATGCTAGGGTGTCGACCTGCTACGACACCAATGGATCCCAGCATGAAGCTCTATGATGATGACACAGAAGAGGTGGACAGGAGAAAGTACAGAGAACTGGTAGGCAAACTGCTGTATGTCACGATCACTAGACCTGATATATCATTTGCAGTGAGTTGTGTGAGCCAGTTCATGGAGCAACCACGTCAGGTCCATATGGATACAATACACATAATTCTGAGATATCTAAAATCATCTCCAGGTGCAGGCTTGCTATTTAAGAAGGGAAAGGAGATCTCTATCACAGCATGTGCTGATGCAGACTATGCAGGATGCCCCAAGGACAGGAAGTCCACCTCAGGATTTGCAGTCTATGTTGGAGATGCCCTAGTCTCGTGGAGGAGCAAGAAACAGACAGTAGTAGCTAGATCCAGTGCTGAATCCGAATACAGGGCTATGGCCCAGGCTAGCACAGAAATGATGTGGGTGAAATCTTTACTTACAGATTTATGTCTTGATATACCGCTTCCTATGATGTTGGAATGTGACAATCAGGCCGCCTTGTTCATTGCAAACAACCCAGCCTTTCATGAGAGGACCAAGCATATTGAGGTTGACTGTCACTACATACGTGACATGATTCAGAAGGGGTTCATTGCTACAACTCACGTCACATCAGAGAACCAGACTGCTGATATATTCACCAAGGCATTACTTCGAGGTCCATTCCAGAAGTGTGCGTCCAAGCTGAGCATGATTGATATCTATGCTCCATCTTGAGGGGGAGTGTTGATGCATATGAGTACATGTACCTCTTCTCTATTTTATTTTTCCAGTTATCTACTTTATGTAATTTACCCATAGGCTACTCTCCTATATAAGAGAGCCTAGGGTTTATGGAATAGACAGGTTATTCATTTTCTCCCAACAAGCATGACCACAGGAGAGCAAGTGTCATCGCAAGCGATGCCTTCTCTTCATATGTAGACCTTGGCTACGGGTCGTGCTTTGAACATCTCTATCTTCTCATCAGGTTCCCTCTTTCTCTTGAAGATCCATTTACATCCAATGGATTTGACCCTTTTAGGTGGATCCTCGAGGGTCTATACATAACACTTGTGCATGGAGTCTACTTTAGACTTTATTGCCAACATTTATCTCTCCATGTCATGATCCACATATGCTTCATCATATGAAGTCGGATCATTGTCAGACTCTTCTAACACATGGAATTCATACCATCTAGGTGGTCTCACCACCTTCAAACTGATTTGAAGTGGTATGCGTTTGTCATCTGCAATTATCCTTTGCTTTCAATTTAGAAATCTCATTATCCTTTATGTATTCTACGAGTTCCTTTACTTCATTCTTATCTTGACTCTTAAGGAAATCATCCTTTAAAAATGATATCCTTAAATATGAAATCTTTAAGAATCACATGATCAAAAAGCAGGTATTCAATACCATCACTTACATGCCCAATGAAGTGGCTTTCTCTAGTGCGCGATTCCAGTTTACTTGCATCCACGTTATGACATAGACTAAGCAACCCCAAATCCACAAGTGTCTAATACTGAGAGCTTAGTTCCTAACCGAAGTTCATGAGGGGTTTTTGGTATTAATTTGCTTGGTATCTTATAAAGGATATATATATATATTGCAATCTCTACTGCATATCCCCAAAAACTAAGAGGTAATTGTGCTATGAATTATCATTGATCTAACCATGTCAAACATCACCCACTTGTATCTCCACAACTTCATTTTTTTAGAGAACGGTGGGATAGATCTCCTTTAGAGGTCTAGCCAAAAAGTTGTATAAATCAGAAAAACGTAAAGATTACATCCACCACAACTGAAAAAGAGCAGTGGCGTGCCCCAAGACATTCTCAACATAAAACCTCCCTTCCCTAAAAATTACATCGTTTCTAGCCAGCCACAATGCCCACACGATTGCATAAGCTTTAAGTCTCCCTTCCTCAGAGCCCGTCCAACCTCCACCAATTGAGTTCCAGAAAGACGATTTGTCTCCCCAGCTTAACCCCGTACAATCTCCCTTTTGCCACACCTCAACAGAGCCAGGGTACACAAAAAACAAATGATCTATGTCTTCCATCTTTGATCCGCATCGCATGCATCCAGCCTCAGCATTAGGTAAAATTCTCGCCCTCCAAGCCGTTGTTAAGATCCGCTCCCTTCTAAGCAGCTAGAAGAATATCTTCACCCTCGATGGGATCTTTCATTCCCATAATCTTGAACAATCCCCCCTCATACTTGTGTCATCTACCGATTGCTGCCCTACGGGTGCCCTGTATGCCTTCCTGACCGAGAATGGCCCATCCCTCCAGCGCCAATGATCCCTTCCTGCAATAGGACCAGGTCCACAACTTCATTGAGCTGAGGTGTTCTTCGAGGAGTGATATAGAAAAAATGTTCCTTTCTTTATAAAGTATTCTTTGATTCATCTGATAGGAACTATCTACCTCGATTAGATCGATTTTTCTTCTTCCTTTTAACTTTATTTCTCAATCAAAATGCAAATCTTTGAACATTTCAAAGGTTTCTAACATGTAAGGAAGAAGGCCCTAATGTTAATGATTGTGGAGAAGAGAAACGAATGATATATTTATTCCAAAGGGCTATGACCTCTTATATAAAGAAAAACACTAGAGAATACAAGAGAAAAAATACATAAATACATCCGAAGGGTTATGGAACCCGAATGGTTATGAACATAAATGTAAATATAATAACTCTAATATTCCCCCTCAAGTTGGGCATATCTGTCGATCATGCCCAACTTGGATACTAAGTACATGAGGCGCTTCCTTGGAAGAGCCTTTGTCGGGATGTCTACAAGTTGAAGTTCAGTGGAGATGTGTGGAGTGCTGATTCGTCCTCCTCGTACTGCGTCACGAATGAAATGACAAACGACTTCAATTTGTTTTTTCCGCTCATGGAAAACTGAATTGGTGGCGATGTATGTGGCATGCTTGTTGTCGCAAAATAAGGGTACAAGAGTGATGCCTGACATGTCAAGTTCTGTTAGAAAAGAGATAAGTCATGTGATCTCACAAGTGGCCTGAGCCATTGCCCTATATTTTGCTTCCGCACTGGATCTGGAGACCATTATCTGCTTCTTGCTTTACCAAGTGACACGGTTATCCCCAACAAACATGGCGTATCCTATAGTGGATCAACGCTCCTCAAGAGAGCTAGCATAGTCAGAATCTGTATAGGCGGAGATGTTATTGTTGCCATTCACCCCATAGAAGAGTCTACGTCTGGGAGATTCCTTCAAATATCGAAGGATCAAAAGAACATCCCGCTAATGACTGTAAATAGGCTTCTCCATATGTTGGTAGGCTCTGCTCACAACATATGATATATTTGGCCTAGTAACAGTGAGATAGAGTAATTTTCCCATTAAGCTTTTGTACTGTGTTGCATCCTCAAAAGCTGGATCGGTAAATGGACTAAATGCTGAATGTTTTCTTACTTCTGTAGGGATGCCAGATGGCTTGCATCCAAGTAGTCCTGCCTCAGTCAGAATATTGAGGCAGTACTTCCTCTGTGAAAGATGGAGCCCCTCTGTATTGCGTATTTACCTCGATGCCAAGAAAATAATGAAGTTAACTGAGGTTTTTTGTGACAAAGACCTTCTGGAGGAAGGTCTTGGTCTCTTGAACACCGTCTACATTATCTCTTGTGACAACCATATCATCAACATAGACATCAAGAATGACCGTGCCAGTAGACCGTCGTCTAACAAAGACAGAGTACTCAGATGTTGTCCTCTGATAACCAAGTGTGTTGATCTCCGTAATGAGCTTGTCAAATCACGCCTTGAGGCGCTACTTCAAGGTATAAATGGCCTTGCGTAGTCGACATACATGCTCCCCCTTGACTACATACCCTGGCGGTTGCATCATGTAGACCTCCTCCTCAAGGTCACCATAAAGCAAGGTTGTGGTAGCCGACTCGACTAGGCCTAATCAGCCATTAGTCGATCACCCCGACTAATCAGGACAACTAGTCTGTCTAGTCGGCCAACAACTGAATTTTCCATCAAGATTATTTATTTATTTTTATTTATTTTACTTTTTTAAAAGCAAACTTAAACTAATATACTTAATGTTATATTTAAAGTCAATTACTTCTTTTGTTTCATTATTATAGTATAAGAAATGTACAAATATATGTTAATATATAATAATATATATATATAAATAAAATGATTTATATATTTAAATTTAAGAAATTCAAAATCGACTAATGACCGACTAAATCCGATTAGTCGCCCGACTGTCGATTAATCCTTAGTCAGTGACCCCGCTTTCTGAGTACCGACTGTTGCTTTGTGCAACCTTGCCATAAAGAAAGGCATTCTTCATATCAAGTAGGTAAATTGGCCAAGCCTTGTTGGCAACAACACAGGGAATGGTACGTATTGACCCCATTCTGGCAATAGACGAGAAGGTTTCAAAATAATCAACCCCAAAGGTTTGTGTGAAATCTTTGGCAAAAGTCCGGCTTTCAAGTAGTTAATAGAACCATCATTCGATTGTTTGGTTGTGGAGACCCATCGACAAGCCATAGGACGAACTCCCGAGGGGCACGTCTCAAGATCCCACGTACTTTGGGAAGTAAGTTCATCCATCCCCTCATCCATGACCTTTTGCCAACCACGATCCTGCATTACACTGAAATGATCTCCCTTCGAACAGAAATAACATTCTGAGCATATGCAAATCTCTTATCACAGCTAGATAAACCATCAGTAGAAGTAAAATGTAATATGTGGTGATACGTACATTGTATTTTTTGCTTGCGTAGAGCTATAGGAAGCTCCTTTGGTACATCCGAGGCAACAATAATGGGAACACTCGAAGTGGTCATATCATCATGTATAAAAGGGACAAACAAAGGTACAAATATTGGTGTAGAAGGTATAGAGGTCCGCCAACGAGTATAGATGATTGGTGGTGGAGGGAGGTTATAAGGAATGCCACTCACAGTCTGTGTGAAGTAACTTGTCTGCTCAAAGAAGATGACATCAACAGGCACATAGTATCGATGCCCAATAGGATCACAACAGTGATAACCTTTCTGGTTATGAGAGTACCCAAGAAAGACACGTTTGATGGCATGAGAGGACAATTTGTCAGTTGTATGAAAGTTATGAACAAAGACAATGCAACAAAAAGTTCGTAGATGTATGGGAAAAGAAGACTCACTATGGTAAAGTAAGGATAATGTAGTTCCCTCTCTGAGAATAGATGAAGGAGCATGGTTGATGAGATAAATTGCAGTAAGGATAGCATCCCCCAACATTGTTTAGGAACACTTATTTGATTAAGAAGAGATCTAGCAACATTTAGCTAGTGTCAGAGTTTCCTCTCAGCTATACCATTCTGTTGTGAGGTATATGGACATGATGTTTGATAAACAGTTCTATGGGATACAAAGAAAGAGGTCAAATCCTGTTGGGTTAACTCAAGAGCATTGTCAGTACGAATAATCTTAAAAATGCTAGAAAAGAAAGTTTTAACATATTGAAAGAAATTTATGATAGTTTGATTAATCTCTGAACGCTCCTTTATTAGATATACCCAAGAAGATCGACTATAATCATCAATGAAAACTATAAAATAGCGATGGCTACTTAATGTTCGGACTGAACAAGGTCTCAAAACATCACAATGAACAAGATGAGAAGCAATAGCATTACGAGACTCAGTACGAATCATAAACCAAGCTCGCTGGTGTTTCCGAAACTCACACGCCTCACACTGAAAGGGATTCAGAGTAGAGAGTTCAGGAAACATCATGGAGATGGCCTTGGCAGAGGGATGCCCAAGGCGCAGATGCCATAGGAGTTGGTCTTTGGCGATGGACACGACGCCAACAAACTTGGAGTCCGAGGGTATGTCAAGATAATATAGGCCGTTCTTATGATGACCCCCACTGAAAATCTGCCTCGTCCATATGTTAGAAAATAGCAAGAAGACTCATCAAATATCACATGGCTATGAAGCTCAACACAAATCTTATGAATTGATAGCAAGCTAAGAGGAAAATCAGGAGCACAGTGAACCTTAGAAAGTCAGAGCTTGGAAGAGAAATCCATAGTTCTGACAGTAGTAATATGTGATTGAGTCCTATTAGCGACTCGAACTGACTTCAAAGAGGTAAACGGTACGGATGAGGTAAGCAGACTACCATCTCCAGTCCGATGAGTAGAGGCACCGGAATCAATAATCCAAGCCTGAGCAGGAGTGACAGCAGAGTTTACTACTGCACCTGAAGGAGTAGCCAGAGCATCAGTGGTAATGTTACTAGTGGTAGTAGGCCCTGGAGCTTGAAGGATCTGCATTAGGTGGGAGTAATCTGCGTCAATAAAATGAACGGTCTTGCTACTAGAGGTTGATGCATGCAATACCTCTTCCATATCATATGCATCCTCATAGGCATTATTGGTGTGATAAGAAGGTACATCAAACTTCTGCTAGCATCATGCAGTCGGGTGGTTCCACTGACCACAATGAGCGCATGGGGCAGTAGAGTCTTGCCCACGGCCACAACTAAAGTCACGGCCTCGTCTAGATTCCTGTTCATGGCCACGACTTGGATCATGATTGCATCCTCCTCGAAAATCGTATCTGCCTCCTCGTTGGATGAGACGATGTGTACAAAGTTCTCTGTTGAAGGTAAGATGGGATGCAGGACAACAGATGTCTTGAGTTCCTCAAGTCGGCCAAAGATGGTCTTCATCGTTGGTAGTATGTCTGATATAAGAAATTACTCCTTCGCTACCTAGTATCTAGAATGCATGCCATCAAGAAAGTAGTATACCTGCCAGTCAGAACGCGCTTGTATCTGTTTGGTGCAATATGGGAGTTGGAATATTGCAAACTCCTCATACAGGCTGGAGAGATGCCTGTAGCACTCGATGATGGTGCAATCACTCGGAGATGCCGATCAGATTCGCTTGTAAATGTCTGCAAGGCGTGACTTTGTCTTCTTCTGGGAATATGTTTGCTCGAGATCCTCCCATATTTCCTTGGCCGCATTTTTGTAAAAGAGATTTGAGGCAATTTGTGAGCCTCAACACTATCGGTCATCCAGTTGATAACCAAGTAGTTGTCTGTCTGCCAATTGTCGTACTCTTTGTCCTTTTCATCTAAAGGATCTTTAGTCAGAACGTAGAGTTTTCTTTGGCCATCAATGAATAACATAAAAAATCGAGACCAGAGCACACAATTTTCTGTACCATTGAGTTTGATAGTAGTGCCTTGTGCCATAACATTCGGACCAAGGGCTTTGTCTCGGTAGAAGAAGATGCCATGGCGGTCTTAGAAAAGAAAGGAGATCTTGTGCTTGATTTAAGGATGCATACAAAGGCTGAGAAGTGCCATAGAACTCACTTTTAGTTGTGATAATGGTATGAAAAATTGCTTTCACATTAGATCAAAGGGTTTTTAGGGCTCTTCTGACATCAAAGATGGTATTTAGAGGGTTGTGCGCAACGGGTCAGAAGTCCAGGAGGACTGGTGGGCGGTACCAGTAGTGCAGGAGGCGTGGTTGGAGCTGCTGGAGCCTCGGGTGGTGCTTCAGTTGCCGCTGGAGGTGGCGGCTGGTGCCGTTGGGGGCTCAGACTGCCTTACGCGGGACAACTTAATGAGAGAAGGGTCAGCGCAAGGAGAGAGGGTTGGTGGAGGCGGTAGGTTTTGGATATTAGGCTCCAATTTAGGATCGTCGCTTTGATACCATGTGGAGAAGAGAAACAAATGAGATGTTTATTCCAAAGGGTTAGGGTCTCTTATATAGAGTAAAAACCCTAGAGACTACAAGAGGAAAAATACATAAATACCACCAAAGGGTTACGAAACCCAATGGATTATGGACATAAATGTAAATATAATAACTCTAATAATGATCGTTAATGTTCATTAAGGTATGGCTAGTCCACATACATAAATATGTATGAGGTCTTGAATACATTTGCATCTTACATCTTTCTCAGAGAAGGGTGCATTGGACATTCTACTTTGAATACAATATTGATAAGTAGGTAAGTTTTGAACTTCTAGATAATCTAAAGGTCCATCTCTTACTAGTTTATTGATCCTATCAACATACACATGTCCAAGTCTTGATGATAGATCATTCTCAAAGAGTTAAAATAAGAGTGAAGTAGAGAAACTCATCGAGTCTATTAAGATCAATGATATTCCCGAACAAGAAACTAAAGAAATAATTGAAGATGACACTTATACCTCTTCGAAAGAGTTCAAGGGTGGTAAGACCACTTGAAAGATATACATTCCATGTATCAGAAGAGTCTGAACATGATCCGATTTCATTTGGTAAAGCTCTTGTAGATCATGGCATGGCTAGATGGATGTTACCAATCCTCTAGATGTCAGATTACCATCAAAAATATATCCATCATCTTTATGATTGGTCTATCTCAGAATGTATGTCCATCTCTAACAATTTAGATATAAACAATGAATCTTTTTAACATCTAGGTCATGGAGACATTCTCTAAGACCAAGGGCTCTCCCACTGGAACATGGCAATCTATCTATCCAATGGTGATTGTCGCAACAATTACATCAAATCACATGTAGATGACTATCATCCATTAGACCAAGTTTACTGATCTTCTAAAACATGTGCAAGCCCAATTGCAAGTTTTTGTAGAAGACTCATATACAACTATCCAACCTTAAATAAGTAGATTTCAGTGATGAATTGCAGATGTAGGTGATGAATTGTAGATGTAGGATATGTCGATGCACTACCGGACTTCTTCGTTAAGGATTCTAGATAGTATGGATAGTCATACTTCCAGTATATTGACTTGTTGCAATATCGGCAGTAATCCAACTATTTAGATGTCGTAGGTGTGGAAGTCATGGAAGTACAATTAACTCTTTGACTTTCCTTCTTCATAATGTGGGTTGGACCCATGCTTCCACTGTGCATCCTTCAATGCTTAAGCACTCATTGCTTACGATAAGGGACCTCTCTAATTGAACATGTTCTTAAAGGACTTCAACCCGAGAGTATTTCAACTTTTATACTTTCTTTATCTCGTTCATACAATATGAAATTATAAAGCTTCATGAAAGATTTGAGTAGAGATAGTAGAATGATGACACTCATCATATCTACATCCATCTCAACTCTTAAGACTTTGGTTCTGACAGGTACTCAAACCATTTAAATACATCAACTCCTATGGAGTCACCATTCTACATAACACAACGAACCATGTCTTTCATGATCTGATGTTGTGAGCACACATGTTTTGCTAAAACATCTCCTTCGGATCTAGCCACATCTTAGGTCACTTCCAAGGCACATTCGACGAGGGATCATGATTGTAGCGAGACATGAACCTTGGTTGTTGTCCTACTTATTTAATTGTTTATCCTCGTTATCATGAGGAAACTTGTACATTGCAACCACATACATTATGTATTCAATTGCAAGTACTACATTTTAATCATGGATCCAATCCATTTTGGTTATGATTGATTGAGTATATATATAGTGGGTTCAATGAAAGCCATCTCAAATAATGATAATTTGCACAAATATATTTACTTTGATTAGTATTATCATTTTTTAGTATCAAAGTTGTCTCGCTTTTTATTGTTTTGGGAGTCCTTTCTCTTTCGAACTTTCAAAGCATGAGGCATGCTAACCAAAGTACTTCATGCGAGACCTGTGATCTCCCTTCCACTTTTGTTACACCCCAATAACATGACCGTTGAGATATTTGTTATCTTTCTTATTGTTTTCTTATTATCTATTTATTTTGTCTTCTTCATGTAATTTGCCCAATAGGTCCCTCTCCTATATAAGAGAACCATGTGCCTCTCATTAATTCAAGTCATTTTTTTCCCTCTACGTGGTATCAGAGCAACGGTCCTAGACTTCACGATTGAGCAACAAAAGACATACAGGAACTCCACGATGGTTGGAATCTTCATGGCTAGACTTGATATAGAGTATGATGCTGTGCGTACTCAACTTCTTACCAGAGCTACCATACCTCCCGTAGAGGATGCCTATAGTTGTCTTAGCTGGATTATCATGCCTTCTACAACCTCTTCTCCGCCATCTTCGGCGATGGTCGCTTCTCATGGTCGAGAAGGGGCGATCCAGTTTAGAGGACGCGCCCCTCGTGGTATAGGCGGTGGACGCCAACGTGACCCTTACACTTACTGTCGTTGGCCTGGACATATAGAGGATACATACTACCAGAAGCGTGAATATCCTTCTTCTGTTCCCATAGCAGACAAATCGCGCCTCAGAGACTCCAGCTTCCCAGCCGATCCTCGCGTGGATGATATTGTCTCTCGTATTCGAGAGATCATGACTCCTACTGCTGGCACCACCACTACAGATATCGTAGCTGCAGCCAGAGCCTCTTCGAGCTCCTCAAGTATCACGTATGCTTTTACTGGTAGTACCGGTGCTGACATGACAAAGTGGATTATGGATTCTGGTGCTTCTCACCACCTGTGTGGAGACAGAGCGCAGCTGAGCTCCTACAGGACTACACCACCTGGTAGATGGGTTATCATTGCTAATAACGACCACTTACCCGTTACAAGACAGAGGAAGGTGCATTTGATGCCGTCCATGCACCTTCATAATGTTTTATATGCTTCTGACTTTCAAATGGATTTACTTTCCATTAGTCAGATTACTAAGTACCTGCATTGTCATGCCATTTTCGTTCCTTAGTCTCTTGTGTTTCAGAACATACTCACGGGCAAGGTGATTGGATGTGGTCGTGAGCATCGTGGGCTCTAGAGACTGGTCCAAACTCCTCATGCTAGTGTTTCTACCATACCTACCAGTGATCTAATTCGCCGAAATTTCAGCGAAATTTTATCGATGGGTGGAGTATCTCGAAACCTATAGGCATGTCGATTTCCTGGATATCGGTCGAAATCTCGCGAGATATCGAAGAGATTTCGGGCCATCTCGTCATCTCGTCCAAAAAAGAGAATCTGCAATTAAAAAATACCCACTTTTGACGATATGGATCAAAATGTCGGTCGAAATTCACCCATTTCGACCGAGTTTGAGCTGACAACTTCTCTAAGCTTCCTTCAAGGTCCTATTTCGCCCCTTGCTTCAAGGTAAGCCAAAATTGGCCAAATCTTCATCAAATTCTTCAATTTTTTAGGGGTTTTACTCTTAAGATGTTGATCTAGCTTGATGCGGTATTTATTTTTGAGAGAGTTCAAAAATCTAGCTTGATTTTTGGAGACCAAAATTAGGGATTTTGTGTTTTAATTGCATAATAATGATAGTTATGAATGTATTAACTCGAATCTTGTGTATAACATGTAGTAAAGCATACTTTGAGAACATTTTGTGAGATCTATGGAAGAGGAAATTGGGGCTTTTGTGTTTTAATGTGGAATCATGATGAGTTCTTCAAGGATAAACTCGGATCTTAAGTTATGGAAGTAGAAAACATGTTTTGGATATTTTTTGTAAATGAAATTTAAAAATTGAGTAAATCCGAAAATCAAATCTTAGATCTATTGTTTTTTTACATGTTTTGTGTCACTTAGGTAGTTTTCTCGAAAATGGTCCCCTAATTGATAGATCTAGGACCCTGATGTATAGATCTAAGGTGTTTTTTCTGAAAATCAGAATAGTAAGAGTATACTTTCAATTTCAAACACCAAGTATTTATGATTTTGTGTGTATTAGGTGTTAGAAAAATAAAAAATATATTAATTCCGAAAATTAAAACATAAATTAATTAGCATCACATTATATGTCTCTTGAATGATTGTTCTTCAATTTCTTCGCAGTTTTCGGTGATCATCATCATGGCACATTCCGGTTCCGGATCAGGATCTGACAGTTCTGAGGATCAGAGGGGCGATTTCAATGGGGACATTGGTTGGAGGTATGTCTCCACTCCTGATGGAAATAAAGCCAAACCACAATGCAATTTTTGTGGAAAGAAGTTGGGAGGAGGTGGAATCACGAGGATGAAGCGACATCTTGTTGGCAATAACAAGAATATTGCCAAGTGCACGCGTTGTCCCAAAGATGTGAGGGACAAGGTGAAGGTCAGCTTGGACGGGAAGAAGGATACAGAGAGGGTAAGAAGGGATGAATAATTCAAAGACTTCATGTTTGAGAAAGAATTCAATGTCCTCTCAGATTCAAACGACGATGACTTTGTCTACCCCTCTGACATTCAGACTACAGCGGAGAGGAGGGCATACAAGATGGCAACAAAAGAATCAATGAGGAGCGAGTTTGAGAGGAGAGAACTCGGTGGTGCACGAGGCAGCATCTATGGTGCAGGTGGCAGTGGGAGTGGTTCTGGAGGCGCACCAGTACCACCACCCACCAAAAAACACAAGGGGAAGGGAATTGAGCCCTTCTTGACGAGGAGCGGATCCTTGCAATACAAGGCAAGAAAGGATCCGAGGCAGAACACGGTGAAGGGTATGTTCACCAATGCACGAGAAAGCGTAGGAAAGGCCATCGGCAAGCTCTTCTTTGGGGAGGGAATTCCTGCCAGCATTACTAGCGGGCCATTTCTGCAGCATGCCATTGATGAGATCGCTGCAGCGGGAACGTGAGTGCAGGCTCCCACATCCTACGAGATAATGAACAAATATTTAGGGATGGAGAAGGAGGAGATGAATGAGTACATCGCCGAGTTGAGGAGGAGATGGCCAGAGTACGGGGTAACGTTGATGTGCGATGGGTGGACGAGCTACACGAGGAAACAGATCATCAACTTCCTCGTTTACTGCGATGGGAAGACAATATTTTTGAAATATATTGATGCATCTGATCATGTGTAGGACCACAAGTACCCGCTGAAGTTGATGAAGGACATCATTAAAGATGTTGGGAAAGATCACATTGTACAGATTGTGACGTATAATGGCAACAACTTCAAGAAAGCGGGTGTAGTAATAATGAAATCTAGAAGCTATGGTTTTTTTGGACACCGTGTGTTGCACATTGCATTGATTTAATTCTAAATGATTTCAGCAAGAGGAAGCTCGTCTCAAGGATGGTGCGGCAAGCATGGACGATCACCACATTGATTTACAACCATTCCAAAGTATTGGCATTGATGAGGCGGATGTGCAATGGTGAGCTGGTGAGGCATGGCATCACACGCTTTGCAACCAATTTTATAGCATTGCAAAGCCTCAAACAACAAAAGACAGGGTTGAAAACCATGTGTTGCCAAGGTGAATGGTTCGAGATACCTGAAGCTCGGACTGAAGGAGAATGGAAAGTGGAGACATTGATCAATGATCTCCACTTTTGGGATGACGTTACTCCGGTTACGA
Organism: Ottelia alismoides; assembly: GCA_037367405.1. NCBI lineage: Eukaryota > Viridiplantae > Streptophyta > Magnoliopsida > Alismatales > Hydrocharitaceae > Ottelia > Ottelia alismoides. The sequence goes on from JAZKJV010010101.1 coordinate 168,874, forward strand.
AGATCATGGACCGGTTGTTTCCGCATTGCGGATCGTGGATGGCGATAAGAAGCCCACCATGGGAGTGATCTATGAGGTAACGTGTTGCATGAGAGAGAAGGTCAGAGAAGCGGTTGGAAAAGGATCCAAAGCATTGTTGGACATCATTGACGAGCGTTAGTCCAAAATGCTCTCACATCCTCTTCACAAGGCCGGTATGTATTATGTAATAGTCTAATTTGTTTTTCATTTTTCATAGCACGTTAGAATCTGAGAATTGTGCTTATTTGTGTCCAGCTTATTACTTCAATCCTAAGTACCAGTATAAGAATGGACTTGATACAAATGCTGACCTTCTAGCAGTTCTACAAATTGTGGTGGAGAAGCTCGTCAAGGACGAGAAGTTACAGTCCTTGTGCATGAACAAGGTAATCTTGATTTCGAAGCTAGATTAGGACTCACAAAAATATTCTTTAAGAGTATTATTTAACAATTTATGACCAGCTTATGCGCAAGTTAAGTATTTCAGGGATGCCTTGGGTTCCTTTGATCAAATTACCGTGGTAAATGGACATGGCAATACTTTTCTTCGTAGGAATGAAGACAAATAAGACCATTGATTGTGTGGTCATTTATTCCTACATTGATTTATCTCATTTTGTTTTTTTTGCAGTCGAATGGTGGTTACTATACGGGATGGAAGCTCCCAAACTACGAAAAGTGGCAGTGAAAGTGTTGTCTCAAACCGCATCTGCTGGTAGCTGTGAGAGGAACCAGAGCACATTCAACTTGATCCATTCGAAGAGATGGAACAAGTTGGGAGAACAGAAGCTCAATGATCTTTTCTACGTGCATTACAACTTGAGGCTGAAGATGAAACATGCAAGGGAGGGACAAGACAGAGGACTACACTGACCCTATTGATCTTGCATACATTTTAAAGATGCACGATGACGATGCTGATGGGGATGTTCTCCAGAGGTAGATGGATTCCAATGGTGCTCCTGTTCTCGATCTACAGGTGGAAGACTAAATGAGAATATAAGCCAGTAAATGGGAGCAGATGTACGTGATTATCTGGCAAGATCCGGGCGGATTACAGACCCTCTTGGAGGGTTGGAGGCCGAGGTTGATGCGGCTGTTGATGAAATTGTCTCCACTAGCTCCAAATTCAAATCCAAGTCGAAGGATGACAGTGGAGATAATGATGATGATGTTGGTGGTTGTGGTGGACCTGGTGATGGTGGGGAAACATACTCAGGTGGATCAGGAGGGGGTTGTCGTGGACCACAAAATACAAGATTTGAGGATGGGCTACACGCAGGACGTGAATATATGGAGTGACAGAAGAACACACATGGACAGTTTGTTCCAAGTCCGAGTCCAGGACCTATGGATTACGAGTACGAACGGTCATGGCCATCATCCAACCGACAACTACATGGACGAGTTTAATATCATATGTAGGTTCCTTGAGCTGCATGGACATTGACATCCCATATCGTGGAGGAACACCAAGTCCCATAAGCGGATACGGATCGTCGCACGATGAGAGATCATTTGGCATCTTCCCGGAATACTTTCATGCTCCTCCAGGACCTCCTCCTCCTCAAGCGTATGCACCTCCATCATATTCATATGGTTACAGTGGGTATGGGGGATATAATAGCTACAACGGTGAGAACTACCAAGGTAGCCAACATGAGCAGAGCCAGGGTAGCTTCTTTCGCGGTGACAGTTATGGTTTCTTCTCTGAGTACACGCCAGTTCCTCCTCCGCAGAGATCTTCTCCTACTCCGTCGTCGTCGTCCCGAGGATCTCAAGCCAGTACTTCACAGCCTCGTTGTGTCACTCGTGATACCGGATCTAGTGCTGCTTATCCTTGTCTCGGGATACTCATAGGCATCGATGACCACCAATACATGCAATATGTAATGGATTACAAGTCCATATACTCGTACATGACATGGGAGAACTACTGCGAGTTCATTGAATCTGCGATGCGTTATGAGAGACAACAAGGAGGGGGGCGATTCAGATACACCGCGGTATATATTTTAATCTTTTAATGCATTAATAATTAATGTGCATATTCTTATTACTCTACGTGAAATATATGTATTTTCACTTGTTGTAAGACTGTTACTCTGTTAACAGCGATATGTTCGATAAGGTGTATAACATACCGTCATAGTCGTAGACGATAAGATGATTAATATGTATGCTATAAGCCTATAAGTGTAAATCTATTGTTTCATTGTTTTAAGTACTTAAATTAACTCCATTTGCAATATCTAACATATTGTACAATATGATCGATATGACCGATATGACCGATATGACTGATATATACAATATAAGGGATGTAGATGACCAATATGTGTGAAATAATTGTGTATTTATAAGTTATTTATTGTTCTAATAACTTGGAAGATCATAATTTACAATAAAAATGAAAAAATGACTTTTTGAGCTATTTTCGAGATTTCCACCGAAAATTGTCGAAATTTCCCGAAATTTCGGTTCTAGGGTGACCGAAACAAAATCAAAATCAAGATTTCGAACCTTGATACCTACTGGACCAGTCTCTCCATATCTGTGGGACCTTCGTTTTGGCCACCTTCCCCTATAGAAGCTGTCTTGTTCTCCCTCAAATTTCTACGAGATACTCCTTTCAGTGTGAGGCATGCCAGCTGTGGAAGCACCACCGTTCCTCCTTTCTATCCCGTAAGAGTCGGATCAGTTATTAGTTATTTGAGCTCGTTTATTTAGACATTTGGGGTCCGAATAGTGTTCCTGATTACCAGGGATACCATTTTTATCTTGTTGCAGTCGATGATTTTTCTAGACTTTCCTAAGTTTTTTTATTGAAGAATAAGTCTGAGACTAGATCTGTGATCAAATATTTTATTATTGAGATAAAGAAAATTTTCTCTGCCAATGTCAAATATCTTCGTCCTGATAATGCCTTAGAATTCTGCACCTTAAACATTATGAATTTCTTAGATCTCTTGGCATTCTTCGCCATACCTCACGTGCTTATACTTTCCAGCAGAACGGTATTGCCGAGCGCAAACACCGTCACTTACTTAATGTGACCAGAACCTTGTTGATACATAGTTGTGCTCCTCACGCTTACTGGGGCAATGATGTCCTTACTACTTGCTATCTGGTGAACCGTATGCCCTTGTCTGTATTGGGAGAGAAGATTCCTTTTTCAATTGCATTTCCCGAGAAGGATCTTTTCAACCTTACAACTCGTGCGTTCATATCTGTTGCTTTTGTTCATGATATCTCTCCAGGACGTGATAAGCTCTCTCCCTGAGCTGTCAAGTGCGTGTTTGTTGGCTATTCTCGTACCCAGATGGGGTACCATTGCTTTGATCCGCTAAAGTAGAAACACCTTGTTAGTGTTGACGTTACTTTCTTTGAGATATGTATTTTTCTCCTACAGGTGAGAGACTAGCCCTATCTGACTCTGACGATGAGATCTACATGCCTCCACTTCTTACTACCGTTCCTCTACCTCCCTCTACTCCCGCTCTACCACCACCTCCTCAACCACAACCACCACCACCCCCCACACCTACTTCTGCCTCTACACCTGCTCCCGTGGTTCCACCTCCTATTGTGACTCAGTTTTTGCCACGCGTTTTACTCGCAGGTCTTGCTCGGTTCCCCCCACCCACAGATCTCTCCCATCATCCATCATGCCTCAAGTATGTAATGAGCACATTGTTCATGGCACTGATGAGTTGACTGTGCAACAAAATTCCATACAGGATGAGCATGTGCCCTCTCCAGAAGGGAACTTACAGGCGCGGGACTTGGCAGGTGATCTTGATGTGCCGATTGCTCTGCGAAAGTCAAAACGTACGTGTTCTACTTATCCTCTTGCAACCCATGTTTCCTTGAGCAGGCTGTCAGATGATTTCAGGAGGTTCACCTTGCACTATCAGCCGTGGAGATACCACGGACATATCAGGAGGCTCTTCAAGATAGTCAGTGGAGGATGGCCATGGAGGAGGAGATGACTGCGCTACCATCACGTGGTACGTAGAGTATTGTTTCTGCTCCAGTTGATGCATCTGTTATGGGATGTAAATGGTGTTCACTATGAAACACTGTGCAGGGTAGTATGGATTGCTATAAGGCAAGACTTGTGGCATGTGGGTTCACCCAGACATATGGGGTGGACTATCAAGATACTTTCTCTCCAGTTGCTAGGCATTCTACTCTGCGTATTCTACTTTCTGTTGCTGTGACACGAGATTGGCTCCTTTACCAGCTTGCTGTGAAGAATGCTTTCCTCTATTGTGATCTACAAGAGGAGGTTTATATGTAGCAACTACCTGGGTTTACTGCTGAGGGGGATGCCAGAAGGTTTGTACGCTACATAAGGCTATTTATGGCCTTAAGCAGAGTCCAAGAGCATGGTTTCAGAAGCTCTCGGACTTGATAGAGCAGCAGGGGTTTGTGAGATCGACTGCCGATCACTCTTTGTTTGTCCATAGGACCCAAAGAGGTACTATTGTCATTCATGTTTATTGTAACATCCGGTTTCCAATCAAACCTGAACCCAATCCGATTTGGATCCGTTTAACCCAATAAAGTTATCTGACCACATTAGATAACCTAAATCGACCAATTGATCATGAATCAAAAGTCGTTCGAGCAAAATCGACCAAAAATCGGCCGCTTCGTAATGTGCGCCGCGAAAAAGCCGCGACGCAAATTCGGAAGCCGCGACGCAAATTCGGAAACCGCAAAACGAACCGAGACCGTCATTAGATCCTATTCGACGAAACAAGACCAACGGAATCGACCGTTCGTCAATCGGATGTCGTTTGATATTTTTAGTTCGCAAAATTTAAAACCAAACCGAAACCGTATTTCGAAAATTTCAGGCATCCAAACCCGATCAAAAGTATATTAGTATTATACTCATATTGATCATCATTCCGAGATGGTCAAAACGAGATATTGTGCATCGAAATCCGAGGACCGATGCGCGATTATGGTCAACTTTAAGTATTTCAAATAAAGAGATTTTTTGTTAAAAAAATAAAACTGTACAGACAACAGTCTGTCCCCTTTCAAAACAATTGTTTGTAAAAATATATATATATAATTAAATTAGAATTAATATATATAATACAAGTTTTTGACATCATGGATGATGTCATGAGGATGATGTCATAATTTGTAAAAAAAAATATATATAAGGGGAAAAGAGGAAGCTTCATGGAAGCTCCCTCTTTTTTCTTATTCTAGAACATCCTTCCTCCTATCCCTATATAAGGCCAAACCCAACGTGGGGAGCCCATTTTCCTTTCCCCCTTTCTCCCTTTTCATTTCCTCGTTTTTTTTATTCCCATTCTTCCTCCTAAAATCCCAGCCGAAGGGGCTCTTTTTCTCCTATTTGGCTAGAAATCTGCTACTGATTTTGGACTGTTGGAGACCCAGATTTTGCAACGGTTGCTTCTTTCAGCTTCAGATCAGCCCTCCCAGCTTTGCATGCAGATTTAGCTTCAAGATTGGAAGATTATTAGGTGCAAATCCAATCTCCTTCCCCATCATATTGCTGCCATGCATGTACAATATAAGACCCTTATTGTTGTCATTCATACATCCTATCCCTATTTCTTTTTGGTAGATTTTCTATGATCTTGGTACAACAAAAAAATAATCAATAATATCAATCTCAAAAAAAAATCCAAACTATCTGGCAGGATCTTGCCACTCTTCTTCAATCATATATTTCCAGCAGTTGCCAATATAGTAACATATCAAAGATTCATTTACGAATGGTTGTCTCCAGTCTTGCATTCAATATCTAAACAACATCCTCCTTAATGCATATTCCTGGTGTAATTATTTTCAGTAAATACTTATGTTTCACAGGAATCTAATCTTTTGATTTATATTGATTTCAATATACTCACATCATGGTCATGGAAAGGACACACTGAAAATTTTCTAGAATTCATTGCCAGCATTCTTCATGCATGTGTCCCATTTCCAGAAGTTGACTACGCATGAGAAGCTCACTGCCATCTTGGAAAGATTGGTCTTAATGTTGATGTAATGTTGGAACTACTTTAGTGAATTTATAATTATCGGATGCATGGATTGGGAAAAGATGTTTGAAGAAATGCCCATTTAAGTTTACAATGATTGCAGATTACATGTAGAATTTGTATGATTATGAAGCATTAGAAAATGTTTCAAAATAGGCGCTACTTAGGATAGCATGCCGATGCCATCATACACTTCAAGGATACCTTGCAATTCCCTATTGTTGTAGTTTGATATATTCATCCTTGCTATCAGATATAGGTATTTGTTTGGCCACTAAGTACTATTAAGTCACTACCAAAGTTTCACTTATGTTGCTTCGTTACAATATTCATTATTCCTCTCCTCTTGCTTGATATTGTTGTACAAATTTATAAATTTTAGGGTGTTGAAATCGATGTCATGAAAAGCATGAAATAGATGAGATCGAGGCATAACTCAAACCTTATGGAAGAAGTTAGTACACGATTTTAGCTTTCCATGCTATCGCTATAGGAATGTTAGTTACTCCCACTACTAAGTATATTGCCTTGTATCAAGGTTCTAAACAAAATCTATCATTTAATTTATATTAGATGAAAATATATTTATATATATAAATGGTGATATTCGAAAATCTGCAGATGATGCTTGATCTTATAATCCTTATTTGCTATCCATTCTCGCTACATCAATATTTTTGGCATATTGAGAGATTGACGTCGAATTCTGATGTTAAATCACTTGCAAATGAAATCAGACTTACAAATGAGAAGTTTATGATGCAATCCAAACCCTCTACTAATGTTCATCATTTAAATTCAACATTCATAAATAACCGCTATAGTTTTAGAACACTAGTTGTAACCCTTGTCCACTATGCCCATCTCCTCTTGCTTGTGTTTTCTCTAAAGATCTTGGATATAGGGTGAATGATGTGATTAGTGGTGAATGGTTTTCTCACGACACATACAATATATGAGATTGAGAAGGAACGATGAAATCATGTACATCCTTAAGATGATCTAATTGTGATAAGTGCCGATCATGGTGCTCCTTACACCTGACCGTGCGAGGACGCGGTGACCCTCAACTGGGCGGAAGAAAGGAAGCTCAGTTAGGGCAGTGGCCGCCAAGTGCGCGGGTCTAGGATCCCAGTCCTTTCACTGTTTTTACACGAGCTCGCAGTGTTTTACGCCTCGTTGGGATCCCGACTTTAGACCAATTCCACTGACCCTTTGTTTTAGGATACCCAGGCGGGGGATCCTTAGTTTTTCAGTTTTGCGTACGAGTTCGGTCGCCCGTACTAGTCGGGTCGTTTTCTAGAGCGACTTTTCCGGAGAGTCTCTCTTACCCGTCTTAGTGGTGTAGTTTTGGAGTAGACCTATCCCTCTATTGGACCGCACTTCCAATTAGAGGGCGAGACGGAAGAGCCATTTGTAGGCTACCTCATCGCTTGAGTTTACTTTCGCCAACAAACTTGACGATTCTATATCTAGATCATCCATATCTATATCTACATCATCCAAATTTACATCTGAGAGAGTTGCACTTCAGGTTTAAAGTATTACAATTAAAGTTGAGGAAATGGTAGTGACTATAATCTGATCCCATTAAGCTAGTGGACGTGTTGGGAACTTAGTTAGGATGGTTATACTACACCGCATGCCTACGGAGGCACCCCAACCCTAAGACATTCCTCAAGTCTTAGAGTTATAGTGTGAGGTTGCACACTAACCAAGACCACAGACTATCCACTAGAATTAAGAATCTAAATAAATCGAGAAATCTTTCCAATCTCAAACTCTTCCATCATCACTTACAAACATGATCTCTGAAGAAAATAATGATACATACTTACGCTCATATATTCATATATCATATATGGGAAATGCTGGGTTAATGGGAAATCATGAAAGATGCTTACAAACAACTTGAAAACCTTTTTACTTACGTAAGTAGATGTAAATTGTGCTTGTTCCACCTTTCTACTTGCTCTCTTTTGCACATAATAAATTACTTGTCATTTATATTTAAACTACGGATTTGTATTCACGTTTGTGACTCCGTTTCTTTCCTAAACATGTTTGGCAGGCAAACAACCTGTTGTCCAGTAGTTGTTCATGCTTCCAGGAGACAGGGTATACACCAGACGGTATGGCTTATTTTGTTCTATTTTTTGTTCAAATTATGATGTAAATGCTTCCCCTTCTCTTCTGTACAAAATTTTGAGATATATTGTGTATACTGGTAGATCCTTGTACATGATGTAATTATATGAAAGTTTATGAAATAAAATGGTGGTGACACTTATTTTCTTATCTCTGTGGTATATGCAAAGAATGTGAATGTCATGTGTAAACATAGTCGCGCTAAAAATTTCCCTGTTTTTCTGTAGATTGTGCGATCTTGTGTGAATGAAATGCTGCTAAAGTAGCATAAACGGGCACCCGGATCCTCGGAGGTTCACATTTATGTTGATGACATTATTGTTACATGGGATGACGAGCAGAGCATTCAGGCTGCCAAGGACTTCCTAGGTTAGCAGTTTGTGACTAGATCTCGATAATTTACGTTACTTCCTTGGACTGGAGTTTGCCAGGAACCATCGAGGTCTTGTGATAACCTAGAGGAAGTATGTTACATATCCTCTTTCAGAGACAAGCATGACAGATTGCAGACCTGCCACTACTCTCATTGACCCAAGCATGAAGCTCTATAATGATGATATTGAGGAGGTCGATAAGAGGAGGTACACGGAGCTTGTTGGCAAGCTGTTGTATGTGACTATTACCAGGCATGACATATCCTTTGACATGAGCAAAGTGAGTTAGTTTATGGAGCATCCCAGACATGCACATATGGATGCAAATTATGAGGTATCTGAAGACATCACCAAGTACGCGACTTCTTTTCAGTAAAGGCACATCTCTCTCAGTTACAGTATGTGCAGATGCAGATTATGCTGGTGTTTAAAGGATAGGAAGTCTACTTCTGGCTTCGCTGTGTTAATAGGAAATTCCCTGATTTCATGGAAGAGCAAGAAGCAGACCATGGTTGCCAGATCGAGTGTTGTGTTAAAATACATGGCCATGGCACATGCTAGCACAGAGATGATGTGGGTCAGATCTGTTCTTACTGACCTGATTATATATATGCCTCTCTCCATGCACCTCCAATGTGATCATCATGCTGCTCTTTTCATTGCCAACAACCCAACTTTTCATGAGAGTACCAAGCACATAGAGGTAGACTGTCACTACACTCGTGATATGATACAGAAGGGTCTTATCGCTACTAGCATGTTAGCTCTGGAGACCAGACATCAGATGCTCTTACTAAGGCTCTAGCCAGAGGGTTTTATCAGAGATGTTGTTCCAAGCTGAGTCTGATCAATATCTACACCCTAGCTTGAGGGGGAGTGTTGAGATATTTGCTCTCTTTCTTACTGGTTTTTTTATTATTTATTTATTTTGTCTTCTTCATGTAATTTTCCCAATAGGTTTCTCTCCTATATGAGAACCCAAGAACCTCTCATTAATTCAAGTCATTCTTTTCTTTCTACAGTGATAAAATGCAACTACGGAAGGACGCAACAACTCTTTCCACCTTACAAGTCTAACCTGCACTTCCAATTCGGCCTTTGATATCCGATCCCACCACCCCTAAGGTCCAACACCAGGCTTGTCTCTTTGGAGAAGTAGAGGGCCCAATGAATTTGTACTTGTATATTGAAGCTATGACTTCGCATAGGCATCTCCACTGTACACTCCATGGTGATGGTACTCTCCGCCTTGATGGGAGACCATGGATGTCATTATATGATCCTCCGTATTCTATTCAAATTTTGATTGATCATTTGAATCATATTCTCATGAAAATTTTTTCCAAGGGAAATCCAATTTTCCATAATCATAGACTGTGAATTAATGGGATAATATTAACTTAATTATATTAAATTAACATTAATCCTATTTGACCAACAAACAATTTCTTGCTTGATATTATTATGTAGTATACACCCTCTCAAGTACATATTATTCCAATTTTAGTTGTTAAGAATACACACTGGCTTCCTTATGACACCCTTCTTTGAAACAGACCAGCCATGTCGTACAGATTATGCTGATAGGGTGCGCTTTCCTATTATGCAGTGTGCTAATTAGGTAACTTATTCAGCATATCCAGACCTATACACCTTCACCATTCCAAATCAGGACAACACAATTGTGTCTAATTGCACTAGTGATTTAATCGATGTCTCGACCGTGTATTATACTATATAATAATCACTTAGAAGCTTAAGAATTTAAAACCTTTTTAATTTTCCTAAATATCTGGCATATCAAGCAATAAGTTGTTTTTGCATGTGAACTGTCTTACTTCAACTATTGCAGTTTCGAATCAAGGTTTCTCATGAAGCAATCATTCACTGAAAGTTGTTAGCTATTGAAATTTTTTCTAAATAATTTATTCAACATATAATCAAGGAAAATTCTAAATTTTCATAATTTATATTCAATGAAAACACAATTAAAGTTGTAACCTAGATGATCTATTCATCTTCCGACCTACGCCCACTAAATATCCAAAATCTAGGGTAATTGGACACATGATCACGTGAAATAAATTGGTGTGGTTTGTTGGTTTGATTTATGACATTATAATGTGTTTTTATCATGTTTCATGATAGAAAAGTAGTAAATAAAATTCCATAATTATAGTTATGAAATACATGCAAAAACAATATACTATGGGAACTTTTCGAATCCAAATTAATGCCCGATCATCATCAATTCTTGACACGAGTTTTGGGGTCATATCCAGACATTCTAAACATGATTTAATATCCCAAAATTTGTTCATATCAGGAAAAATAGTATCCATATCATATATGCATAGAGTTGATTCGAAATCGCATCTACGCAAACAAACAAGTTCCCGTTCTACCTGATATCTGTTGGAGTATTTGGTTGTCTCTTATGTGAGAGATGGGTAAATGGATCTCTCCAGTATCCATTTACCCCATCTAGAGTTTAGTCCCACATCTACTAGTTTGGAGATGTGGAGACTCAGTGGAGGCTATATATAGGCCCCCGCACCCATTGTATCCAGATGAGAGAAAAGCATTAGACTATCAACCCTCTGAGATGTTCTCCCGTGGTTTCATCCCGCTCCTTAGGGAGTAGGGTTCCACGTTAAATCTCATGTGTTCTTCCAAGTTTTTATCTTTATTATTTTGATACGCTTCCGCATTCCTATTTTCTAACATGGTATCAGAGCGGGTCGATTCTCGAGGATTTCAAGTTCTTATGTCTTTATTCGAGATTCGATTTTGAAAATTGTTGTAAAGATTATTTCAATATTCGAGAGTTGTTATTCATCAAGGATGTTCTACAGTTTGTTTTCTAGGGTTTCGTTGGAAACCCTAATCATGCTTGTTCTTGAAGATCATCAGAGGAGTCTGTTCTGCACTTTGTTCGTGAAGATCTGGGCCCACAAGAGATGACCTCCAGGCACTCTAGCTGCATGAGGCGGCATCTTCTCTCACGCTCCTGGCGGTCCTTAGGGCGCTCTAGCGAATGATCGCATGGCCGCCTATTCCATCTCGTTGTGTTTCCTTCAGGCGGCTCTTTCCTGCGGTGGCGACCCCCACAACTCCCTTTTTGGTCACAAGAGGTGTGCTGATCCTTCTCTTCGAGCGACTGCAATCCGCTCCAGTAAATCCTTGGCGGCGCTGTTACGAGGAAGAAGTACCAGATGCGCCTCCTCCCTCCTTGCGCGCACCCTGCGCAGGTTCGCCTCCCTCGTGCATCGTGCGTACAGGGCGCACACCCCATGCGACTCCAGGATCATTGCCCAGATGAGATGACGATCATAGATAAAAAAAATTCTGCAGCTTCCAGGCGCATCTTCTAGCTGCGGTTGCAACTCCCCCTTTCAGGGACGTGCTTCAGTCCTACCCCCACTCCTTGGCGGCATCCCATCAAGCTGTCAGACAATCCTTCTGAGCCCTCCAGATCTTCCAGGTGGCGGGGGTGTAGCTCCAAATAAAACCCTCGCGCGAAGGCCCCGTATCGTGCGGAACTCGAGGGCGTTCAAGTATTCAGGTGGCTCTGCGGCCATTACGTCTCGTGTATCTCCAAGCAAAGGTCCCTCCAGTCACGACCTCCCTTTCACACGCACTTCCAGGCGGCCCTAGCCTCAGAAGCCCTAGCGCTGCACCAACCCTCTTCATCGACGAGCGCTCTTCTAGGCGGCTCTCCTCCATGCCATGGTGCCTCCTTTTTCTTCCATTCGCAGCAGGCGGCGCCCTTGCCATCTTCCTCACGTGATGCGCCATATGCAAAGGCGACGAGCTCCAAGCAACCCACTTCTGTCGGCACTCCTTCAATACCGCAACCCCCATCGGTGGCGTCAATTGCTCCCCCTTCCGACTCCAGGTGCCGCCACATACAACTCCAATGGGCTTCATACCGGAGGCGGCTCCTTGCGTGAGGCGGCTGCATGTGAGTGAAAGACCCCCCCCCCCCATCAGGGGCGGCGCAAGGATACGAGGGGGTTCCCAATCGTGGGAACCCTAAATAGGCCCATGCGTCTTTAAAAAAAATATTTTTGTGGGGCAGTTAAGTAAGCCAAATGGGTCGTGTTCAGAAAAAATGAGGGGCCCAAGTGGACCGTGGCCTGTAAAAAAGAAAAGGAAAGACAAAAAATAAGAAAAAAAGAGAAGGGTTGCGTACAAAAAAACCGTACACAAGATAAAAAATTTGCAAAAAAAGGTTTTGATTGAGAAAAGCCGGAAAAAATGACGGCTTATTTGGTTTTGTTTTCTGTCCATTATCTTGTCTTCTCCCAACTTGGTCGATGTTGATTTTTCCGACCAGTATGGGAGAAAGGGGGAGTATTGTATAGAGTCATAGCATAGGTCTGTTGCAGATTCAGATGTCAGATTCCATGCCAGTCGCATTGTTCAGACTCTATAGTTAGCAGATATTCAGACGCGACGATTGGTTCTGAGTCTTCAATTTTAGACACGCACATATATGCGGTCTTTTCAGATGTGGACATATATGCCATCATTTGTCATGGTCCCCATTATTCTTGTTTTCGACCAGAGTTTTCATGTGAGCCATAGGGACTTCAGAGTAGAGGACCATTCCCTGTGCCATGTTGGCTAGGGTTTCCAGGTGGTTCATAGGGACTCCATAGTAGAGTACCATTCTCTTTGCCAGATAGGGAGACCCAGTTCTCCGACGAGGAGACTTCTTCTGATTCCATTCTCAAGCGATCGTGAACTCTGGTACAAGATCCTTCTGAGGTTCCTATGAGAGAGAACCCATTTTGAGGTCCGTATGAGAGAGACCCATTTTTCAGAGATCTACGTATGGATAATTAGCGATGCTCTTTTTCATCCCTTTTCAGAGATGGAGCAGTTGTCCACAAATTGTGGCTGGCCAGAGTACTCCAACGAGGAGACTCATTTCAGTTGCAGTGACTCTGACAGACGCAGTACAGAGCACATGCTTTCCGACGAGGAGATTCAGCTGACTCACATTCCAGCCCGATCATCCTCTTCACCTGCACGGCATGAGAAGCAGCATCCTCGACATCAGCCGATAGTTGTACGTGTTGAGTTGATATTGTCTGTAGTGTCATGTATTGTGAGTTGAGTTTTCTTTCTTTTTGTCTAAGCTGAGCATTGCATGCTCCAGCTTAAGGGGGAGTGTTGGAATATTTGATTATGTGTCTCTTATATGAGAGATGGGTAAATGGATCTCTACAGGATCCATTTACCCCGTCCAGAGTTTAGTTCCACATCTACCAGTTTGGAGATGTGGAGTCAGTGGGGGCTATATATAGACCCCCACACCCATTGTATCCAGATGAGAGAAAAGCAATAGACTATCAACCCTCTGAGGCATTCTCTAGTGGTTTCATCCCGCTCCTTAGGGAGTAGGGTTCCACGTTAAATCCTATGTATTTTCCAAGTTTTTATCTTTATTATTCTGATACACTTCCGCATTCCTATTTTCTAATAATATCTAAAGCCTTTTCTCGTTGGGGTCTGGATCATATCCAAGATCTTCGACCAAGGCTCCGATACCACTTGAAGGGAGGCGATCATGCCTCACGCTTCACGGATGTATGGAGATCAGATCGTATCCGATCCTAGTAGACTAGTTTTACTAGTCGATGTATCAGCGGGAATTTTAAAATTTTCATTGAAAACCACATGGCTTGGGAATAATTCCCAATTCGTTTCATCATGATACACACGTATAAGAGTTACCTCTTGAAGCATGATTACAATCTTCTAGTCTTTAAGCGAAGAGACCTCCTGTCTTAAGTCCGATCCGACGAAGGCTGCACTTGCGGGTGCCTGGATGAGACGCGTGCTTCTCGCAATCTAAAGAGACGATCTGAGTCGAGAACCTCCCGATTTCGTCGTACGGAATCATCCTCCTTCTAGAACACGAGGCACCGAAGAAGCATAATCTCCACGAGAAATCGATCTTACAGCACGACGACTTCACAAACCTTAGGACAAGGAGATGAACACAAGCAGATGAAGGGAGATGGGTGAACGTGTGGTGGAGAGAAAGAGAGAACTTTTCAATTATTGAAAATTCTCTTCTTGTTGTATGTTATGTTCACTTGAAAATGCTACGGTTATCTTCTCTTTTATAACAAATTGGATGGCTAGGATGCACTCCTAATATTAATTGTTGGAGTATTTGGTTATGCGTCTCTTATATGAGAGATGGGTAAATGGATCTCTCCAGAATCCATTTACCCATCCAAAGTTTAGTACCACTTTTACCAGTTTGGAGATGTGGAGACTCAGTGGGGCTATATATAGACCCCCACACCCATTGCATCTAGATGAGAAAAGCAATAGACTATCAGCCCTCTGAGGCGTTCTCCCGTGGTTTCATCCTGCTCCTTAGGGAGCAGGACTCCACGTAAAAATCTTTGTATTCCGTGTTTTATCTTTTTAGTTCATGCTTTGTTTATCAAATTGCTTCTGCGTTCTTATTTTCTAACATAGTATCAGAGCGGGTTCGATTCTCAGAGATTTGTTCTTGAATTTTTTGTATGTATTTTTCGAGAGTCAGATTTTGATGAAGATTTACATATGAGGTTTTTCAAGTTCTGTACGACATCATTCAACATCATGTTATCATTGTTAGGATTTCGTTTTTGAAACCCTAGATATATTGTCCAGAAACCCCAGATCTCCCCCTTGCAGACCCCGTGCAAAAATCACAGATGTTGGTAAGGGTTTTTCGTAGGGCTCATGCGTCATCAAAGGAGAGCCAACATCCAGGGTTCCCATGGCCCAGGCATTCATCTTCTCTCCATCGACAAAGGAGCTGCAAGGGCTCCGCATCTCGCGGCACATCTCCTGGCGGCACGTAGGGTTTTTCGTCGGCATCAACGATGCTGCTCCCTTTAGGTGCATACGGCATCTTGCGCAGATCCTTGGATTCCAGGTCGCCTTCTCCTTTGGCGGCACATCTCCAGCCACCCCAAGCACCACCATGCTGCAAGGAGCCATCTTTCCCTTCATCGCAGGCGGAGGACTCCCAGGCCGAGAGCTACCATGCGGTATAGTCGCACCTCCGTCTTCTAGGCAGCAAGCCCTCATCGTCTGTCCCTTTCTCCAGGCGGCGGCGCCGCGAATCATTCTCGCGATCTCTCCTCCTCTGGCGACATACGAACTCTCCAGGTGGAGGTTCACAACAATGGTGCCACACAGTGGAGCCTTATCCCAGCAATGGTGCTGCGCGACGAATCCCCAGCCTCCAGCCATGTTGCCTCCTTCAACCCCTTACAAAGGCACGATGGCGACACACCATCTTTCCTCGCAGGCGATGGGGGTTCCCAACAGAGAACCCTAGGTCCCGATACAGGCTTTTAAAAGGGACCGATTCATGTGGTAAATAAAAGGGGGGCGGTTGTTTTGGGCCCCGTAAAAAAAAGGGGGGGCTGATGTGAAGTGTGGGCCGAGACACAAAAAAAATGATTTAAAAAATGATTTAAAAAAAGTGTCATAGCTATTAAAAAAATTGAAATAGTCGAAAAAAGTTGATTAAATTTTTTGGGAAAAGCCGTAAAAAATAAAATAAAATAATAATAGAAAATAATAATAAATGAGGCGGCTTATTTGGTTCATTTGTATTCTCCCTATTTTATTGTCTTTTCCCAACATAGTCGATGTCATGTATTCCGACTAGTCTGGGAGAAAGTGGGAGTATTATGTAGAGTCACATGTCTGTTGCAGATTCAAATATCAGATTCCGGACCAACCAGATTTTCCAGACTCTAGCGGTGATCAGATATTCCGACTCGACTTCAGATGTTTCCGAGTCTTCAGTTCAGACGTGCATATGTATGTGGTCGCTTTTTCAGATGTGCACATGTATGCCATCTTTTTGTGTTGTCCCCATCATTCTTATTTTCGGCCAGTGTTTTCATGTGAGCCGTAGGGACTTCAGAGTAGAGTACCATTCTCTATGCCATGTTGGCTAGGGTTTTCTTGTGGTTCATAGGGACTCCAGAGTAGAGTACCATTCGTTGTGCCAGATGGGAGACCCAGTTCTCTGACGAGCAGACTTCTTCAGATTCCATTCTCCAGCGATCGTGCACTCCAGTATGAGATCCTTCCGAGGTTCCTATGAGAAAGAACCCACTTTGAGGTCCCTCTGATAGAGACCCATCTTCAGATCTGCATATGGATAATTAGCGATGCTCTTTTCGGCTCTTTTCAGAGATGGAGCAGTTGTCCACATTATTGTGGTGGACCAGAATACTCCGACGAGGAGACTCATTTCAGCTGCAGTAACTCTGACAGGCACAGTACATAGCACATGCTCTCCAACGAGGAGATTCAGTTGACTCACACTCTAGCCCGTCCGTCCTCCTCACATGCACAGCATGAGAAGCAACGTTCTCGACAATAGTTGGCAGTTGCACGCGTTGAGTTGATATTGTTTGTAGTGTTATGTAGCGTGAGTTGAGTTTTCTTTCTATTTGTCCAAGCTGAGAATTGCATACTCGAGCTTGATGGGGATGTTGGAGTATTTGGTTATGCGTCTCTTATATGAGAGATGGGTAAATGGATCTCTCCAGGATCCATTTACCCATCCAGAGTTTAGTCCCACATCTACCAGTTTGGAGATGTGGAGACTCAGTGGGGGCTATATAGACCCCCACACCCGTTGTATCCAAATGAGAAAAGCAATAGGCCATCAACCCTCTGAGGCGTTCCCCTGTGATTTCATTCCGCTCCTTAGGGAGTAGGGTTCCATGTAAAAATCTTTGTATTCCATGTTTTATCTTTCTAGTTCATGCTCTGTTTATCGTTTCCACATTCATATTTTCTAACATTAATCAATGTCCAAGATTACTTGTAGCTTCAATCACAATTGGGATTACAAGTTGAAGAGATGTCTTCAACAATTTAACATGCAATCTCCAAGATTACTTGTAATCTCAATATTACATGAAATCTTCTCATAAATAAAGATGGAAAAAAGAGAGATACCATAATAACGGGTTGGGGTGGGGGGGTGGGGGGCATCGACCATGGTATCTTTAACCATGGTGGCCCCCTCCAACTTGGACCATCTCTTTCCTCCTCTTTCCTAATTGGATGTAATCTCCGAGATTATAATCAAATCTATATTTGTTGAATTATTTTACAATTTAATTATCACCAAATAATTCCAAAATCTTTGTGACGATTACAAATTGACCATTGACAATTATGAATCATATTCATCCATCCAATTAAAACTAAATGTAAATCACATTTACATTTGATTGCACAGTGTGAATCCAATTCGCATTGATATTGAAATTATGAATCCTTTTCACAATTAGGTCTCCCTAGGATATTATGGATCTCGTCCACATTATTCATTATTTTTGTGGATAGTATTATCCATTTTAATCTCATCTATGATAATTAAATCCAATTTAATTACCTTAGATGTCTGGTTACACATGTCCAAATAATGTGAATCGTATCCTCATTATTAATGATAATTAAATATAATTTAACATCATAATTTCTCTTTATTTTTTTAATACTCAGATATTGTCTCCAATGGAACGATTCTTGAACTCTTTCTAGAATATTTTGCCTTCCCTGTGGATACTTGGAGATAAGGCCATGGCTATTGTATATACCATGAATAATGACTTGACCTCTATCCAGATGTAGAAGACCTCTTAGAGATGCCTGGTCATATAAGATTGTATATCCAATCTTCTCATTGCATATGAATCCTATTCAGATCTTTGTCCAACATTTAGACTAAGATTGGTTAGCTAGTCTACTGAGTGAAGTGACTAAAATTCAAACATGTTTCATCACTTCCTCGGAATGGAAGCGTTACGATATGCAATCGATTAAGATCACATCACCCTTGAGTATTCCTAATACTCGGACATGATGCATACTGGAAAACCTCGATTAAACTCAAAGTTTGGATCCCATTTTGGGTTGTCTCCTTTGTAATTTTATCAGTAAGTTTCTCATTTGATCTTTAGGAGTTGGTATTAGATCATATGCTTTATGAAAGAATATATCATACCTTTAAATCCTGTCTAATTTTTAAAACAAAATGACCAACATTGGAATTTGGTTTATCCCAATATCTCATGAGTGAGCTCATGTCTTTCGGTTGAGTAGTGAACCTGAATGATCCCTTTAAGAGATCATATTACTCATATACCCGTATATGCAAACCAACGTGCCAGTAAATATACCTTGGTTAAGTCATCAACCTATTAGTCTGCCTAATGCACATACCTAGACATATAATAACACATCTGTCTCCAGTCAGAGGATGCACGCCTATATCATGATTAGGGTGCACATGGATCGGATTGGATCGGATTTTGCTTAATCCATATCCAATCCAACCTTAACATATTTTAACTTTTTCGAATCCGATCCAATCCATCACATATTTAAATTCAATCCATCGGATTACAGATTGGATCTGATTTCCGTACTTACATTTTTCCACCTAGTAGTCTACTCTCTCTCATACTTATACTTTATAGTATACTGCTCTCAAAATTTGATTTATGGCTCAAACATCAATAATATGAATAGATATAAAGAAAGAATATTTTAAGATTGTACACTTAAATTATAATGGAAGCACTCCATAATCCATTATAAAAAGTTCAAGATCGCACAATCAAACTAAAGGATTATGTTGAATTTTAAATTTAAGTTTCTTTTATATATTGTGCATGGGTATGTTTTTTTGCAATTTGTTTCCCACAAACGATTCAAATAATGATACCAAATTAGAATACATAGACAAATTGGATATGATGACTTCTATGATTAATTTAGATTGTTAACCTATACTACAACCAAACCACTCCCAAGAACAACTTTCTCGACCCTATATTGTATCATTAATATTCAATAATCATATACCATTCATACTCGATTGAGTATCCAATATAAAACTATTTAAATATCAATTGGGCAACCTGCCTCTTATTTATTGAACTTGAAGTTGGATTAATTGTAAGATTATACCTCCAGTTAAAATATACATTTTTTTGAAAAATATGAATCATAATCGTATATCAATTTTAAAAAGAAAGGAATTCATGTAATGCTTATTTATTCTTAGATGGGTGTTGTACATCTAAATATGTAGTTCATCCTTGGGATAAGGTTGCAAGCTATAACAAGAAAAGGTAAGAATCAAAAAGATCAAGAATAACAAACGAACTTACTAAACAACTACCAAGATCCATTTTCTTTTAACAGATATTATATGAGTGGCATCATATCGAGGACTAATGATATTATGTGAGTAAGACGTCATTCTGTGAGATGGGTAGTGTCATTGGAGGGGAAGGGTGGTAGCGTAGTGCTGGAGGTAGACCATGCCCTCAAATTTCAATGAAATTCCATCGAAATTCTTTGAAATTTCCATTTCTTTAGGTCATCGAAATCGAAATGTTCCCTTATTTCTTTTTCCAGGATTTCAACGAAATGTCACCGAAATGCCAACAAAATTTTATCGAAATTGCATATCTTTTCGGTGAAACAACAAAAATAAGGGAATCTACCCTTCTGATTCATCGAAATTTGCATATATTAATGAATTTTCACTTATTTATTCGTTAATGTGTTGAGTTGTTAGAGTGATTTACCATGTTTAAGGAGGTTTCTTTAGTTAGTTTCTATACTTTATATCTAAATTCAAACCAAGATTTAAGAGTTAAATTAAAGTTTTAACTCAAGATATATATATTTTTTGTTTTTTCTTTATTTTGATATATATGTTTTAATTAATAGTTATCATATTTGTCACCTCATTCTTATTGAAGAGGTGCTCACATGTCACCATTCTCTTCATGTTCAAGAAGAGAAACCAATGATTCTAATTACGGTTCCAAATCTGGTTCTGGTTATGAGAAGCATACTACTTTTTTGACTGTTGGGACGATTGGATGGGAATTTAATGTAACATATAATATCAATATCTTACTACTAGCAAAAAGCTATATTTCTTTCTCATTTATTGAGTTAAAGAATATTAGAAATCTTTATTTTTTAAAGTAACTTTTAAAGTAATTTCCCTAATTTTCGGCATTTCACTGAAATTTCATCAAAATTCCACCAAATTTCTCTTTCCAGACTTACCGAAATGAAACCCAAATCCGACATTTAAGGCCTTGAGGGAGACAACATTGTGTAGGAGGGGATGACGACTAAATGGACTGAGATGGAGAGAAAACTGGGAGGAATATTGGCGGTCAAGAGTGAAATGATAGAAAAGGGGTGACTAGGAGGGGAATATATAACCGAATAGGGTTCACAACTTTACAAGTTACAGCCACATTTTATTCCTATTTGGGATTTAGCAGCTGGCTTTCAAGAGAGAAGAGAAGGTGACAACAAGATGACTTGTATCCAAGATTGATATGAAAAAAAGATGAATGGCATTGATTTTGACCTTACAGAAAATTGAGAATGTATGTAAATAGATATTGTATATATGTATGTTTGTATGCATGCATCTATGTAAAATAATCTAGGTGTGCATATATATGTTAACGGATTAATGGATTTGATTAGATCAAATTTTGGTAATGATCCGATCTAATCCATACTTTAACGGATTTGGAGAATTCCAATACAATCTGACCCATTAGAATGATAAAACCAAACCTATCCAATCCTAACATCGGATTATGGACTTTATCTGATCTGTGTACACATTTAATCGTGATAGCATACGATATATGTCTTGGTTACCTCGAGCTCGCTAAGTCAACTATTTGTCCTAACTCATTCGACACCTTCTAATCTCTATTCCTATGTAGAGGACCTACATCAAGAGGTCGGTCAGATATCTGTCTTTGGAGTCAGGATTGCCATCTTCTTCTCAGACCAGAGATCCTTTCTTAATAATCAGGTGATGGTGCGGTTCAATTCTCAATCTAACTCTTAGATATTTAACTTAGCACTAGCCGCTATTATCTAACCTTTGGATCAATAGTTGTACATAATCCTAATTGTACGAAAGGACCTATTATGCAAATTAGTTACTATTCATTTCATATTAATGAGTGATTTGCAATAATTTTTATTGCATAATGGCTCACAATGGGCTCACATTTCCAACACCCCTGTGCTTATTTGCCTTTTGTTATCGCCGTCGATGTCTTGGCTTGTATGGTTGTTTTGTTGATGCAACAAGAAATCACTACAGGTTACTCCCTTGAAAATATACGTGTACCTCTTCTGTAGTATGCAGATGATCCAATCTTCTTCATTGAGGGTGGTAAGGGGAGGCCAAAGGGATGGTTGCAATTCTCGAGATTTTCGGGGAACTTTCTAAGTTCGTTCTCAATCGAAGCAAACCAGTTGCTATCCCTTTTGCTTTATCAGAAAGGGATGCACATGCCTGTGGTAAGGAGTTGGGCACGGAATGCGGTTCCCTATCGATATGCTACTTTAGGCTACCCTTGACTGTTGGCAGACTTCGAGTGGCTGCCAATCATTGAAAAGATGGAGATACAACTACTCGGGTAGATGGGCATCAATCTTTATTGTGAGGAGGCTGATTAGTGCTTATGAAGGCCATGTTAGTGGTAGTTCGTGTTTTCTATGTCCTCGTGACCCCTTCTTGCAGGCATTCACCGTCATCTGGAGATGACCATGCAGAGAATTTTGTGGGGCAAGGTAGGAAGTGATGGGTCGGGAGTCCATTTAGCAGATTCGAGAATGTCACACTTCCAAAGCCCATAGGTGGCCTCAAGATTTCACGTCTAGAAACCATGAATAAGGCACTATTTGTCAAATGGGTTAGCATGATTTGGGGTAGAAGTGAGGATTTATGCTGCAATCTCATTCACAGGATTTATGACATCCATTCTTAAGGCAGTTTGTTTCATCAGCCATTGTTCTTTTCCTCCGCCTTCTGTATAAGCATCCGCTCTGTGATGCCACGATTCTCGGTTTTTTCGGTCATTGTCTTGGCGATGGCTACTCGTTTGCTTTTTGGACAGATAATTGGACGGGTGGTGGGCCTCTCTCGACCCATTATCCATTTCTTGTATGCACTGACTGTTGGCTGAGATGTGCGGGTGGTGGATTGCTGGGCAAAGGGCAGTTGGATGCCCTCATTCTTGGAAGATTTGCATGAAGGATTTTTTCTTCTCTTGGATTCCATGAGTCTGCTGGATGGCCTAGTTGGAGGAAGAGATCACTGGTGTGGAAAGAGAGCAATTTTTGACGAAGCATGCCTATAGAGCAATGGATGGACTACCCCCTCTTTTTGTGGATTTTTTGATTTGTGACTGCAAGTTTATCAGGGAGTGAAATATGTCAGGCAGGATAGGATTTTTTTTTTGCTTTCGAGACGATGGCGAATGCTGACAAGGAACCATTGTGCAAGACTCTTTATGGGTGTCTAATTTGTTCCCCCTTTGTGAGTCTGTGACATGCATGCATAGACTATGGAGCATCTTTTCTTTCACTGTGGGAAGACTTTGTCAATCTGGTTGGAGGTTGGTATAGTCTGGTTGAATCTTTAAAACCCTAGTACGTTATGAGATTCTTTTCATCAACGAAAACACTGTCCCAGAGAGGAACTTTTCTTCTGATAGGAATTATTTTGGCTATTTGGTTAGGTAGAAATATAATTTTATTTGCCTCCCAACGTTTTTATCTTGCTAATGTAATCTTTCACGTCAAGACTCTCCTCGAGTCGTGTCTGCTGTAAGTATTTATTTTCTTTCTCTTTTAATATATTTGAGGCATACACCATAGCATTTTTCTAACGGACCCTACTTAATGTGGGAAAAGGCTTTATTGTTGTTGTACACCATATCATTTTCCCCTATTTATTTTTGATCAAAAAAATTAAAGTTATTTGGAAGTAAAGGGTTCATTAGCTAACCCTACTTAGAGTGGAAAAATGCTTTGTTGTTGTAATTGAGCTTAGCTTTTACACGCTGAACATGTGAGGAATCTTTCATAATGAAACTTACTTAGGAAATGAATAGATAATAACTTCTTGGCAAGCCATAAATTATATGTACTTCCTTTGTTTTCGTCTATTCCGTTATTTCGTTTGATCCCGTTGAGCTATGCCCCTCATTTGCGAATACCCTGTCATTTCTCAGGCTATATAAATTTGCTTGGCATTGAAGAACTTCTGTACCAGGGATTTAAACGGAATAACACTAGGCTGCCTCTATGCATGCTAGTGTATTTTCTTCTTATTTTATTTTCTACATGGTTTAGAACCTATAGGTATATAGTAAATAGAAATTCTTATGGAACTAGTTGCTGTAAGCTTAATAATATTACCCGTCTGTAATATTAATGCAAAGAATCCTTCTTTCTTCAAGTTAAAGTGGTTTTCTGATCTCTCTTTTCTATAAAAAAATCACAATATGTTATTTCGTTGTGCAGAGTCCGGACTGATGTAATTGAATCACTGAGACTGCAGAACCCTGTCGTCCTTGTCACTTCATTTAATCGTCCGAACATATTCTACGAAGGTACATCCTTTTTATGGCATGCCAATTATTTATACTTTAAGGACATTTGCAAGAATCCATGTAGCCGACCCTACTTATAGTGGGATAAGGCTTAGTACATTTTTTTTATTAAGGACATTTGAAAATTTCATATTATATATATTAAATGTAGCAGCACTTCAAACACTTCTCGTGAATTGGTAGTCCTATATGCCGAGATTAAATGGATATTGAAGGGTGGTGAAACTGTACAAATGCTGTCATCATATACATTTCTACACAATGTTTTTGTAGATAAAAGTTTCAAGTTCATTCATCAAAAGGAAAAAGCGTTCAGGATAAAAGTTTAAGATAAAGACAGATATAAGTAGGATAGGAGGGGCCCGAACAGGCGCGAGGCACAATCAAAAAGTCCAAAAGAGGTTTTTCCTCCATCAAAAAGAAACCACTTAGTAGTAGTGCTAGAGTTTCTGAGGAAGCATCCCCGGAGAAATAAGCACATATTTACTTGCAGATCTAGAGAAATGCTCGGTAGGAGAGGCCTATTTCGAAGATAACTCCAAGCTCACGGTACCTTCAGAGTAGGTTACAAATAGATGTATCCACAATTAGGGATCAGCACCCTCAGCCATCGCGTCTCCCTCAGCCTCATTTGCCGTGTCAGCGGATTCTTCGGTCAGCTGTCCAGTAGTCTTTTTGAGTTGTAGTATATGTATGGGGTCCGAGTCGTGGCGGAAATCCCTTGAAAAGCGGAGCTAACTAGTTTCACAAAATTTGAAGACCCACCTCCACAAAATGCCAACCAATTCTCAGTTTACAAATAAGAGAAGCCCTGGATATAACTGATAGAAAAAGGTAGGTCAAAAACAGCTTTCTCGCATCTTGCTTTCCAAATTGACCACCAAAGGATCACGTGGATGATGACCATCAACCAATCACAAGTTAGATCTTTCTCCAAGGAGGGGAAGCTGATCGGTTCAATTAATTCAGGGAAGCATGGTTCTAAGTTGCATTTGTTGAAGGTTTTACGAGTGAAAACACATTCTTCGAAAAGGCGAGTATAGCTTTCGAGGCTGTAACTGAAACAGTAGAAAGAATCTGAGTTATACTCCGTGTAACTGAAACAGCTGTTAAGGAGTTATTAGTAGCGGTACTTTGCCATGTGCATTACCTGGGGCGCTGACACATGGACTTCGTTAGTATTTCCCCCATTTTCTCCATTGAGTTCTTGGTCATAAAAAAAGAAAAAAGTATTATCTGCATGCATAACTTATTGAAGAGATTGCATATCACTATCAGGCTCAATCATGAGGTTGTAATGACAAAGGTGGAGTTGAGGAGGAATAAAGGAGATAGGCATCTGGCTCAGTTGTCTGTATGCTTCCTCTATAATGAGTATCTATAGGGATGCCAATGTCTGGCTACATTGAATGTCATATGCAATAACAAGGCCAACAAGGAAATGTCCAATCATGATCTGTGCTTAATTATGACTTTGGACAAAGATGTGCATATTAATGCATAACCTTGTAACCTCCGAAAGGCTACCTTCATCATGGAGTAGTGCTCTAATAATGCAT
The DNA here is from genome assembly GCA_037367405.1 of Ottelia alismoides. Taxonomy (NCBI): domain Eukaryota; kingdom Viridiplantae; phylum Streptophyta; class Magnoliopsida; order Alismatales; family Hydrocharitaceae; genus Ottelia; species Ottelia alismoides. Next base: position 194,529 of record JAZKJV010010101.1, read on the forward strand.
TACTGTCCCATCTTACACAAGGAAACCGATTTGAAGTTGTAATATTCTCAACATATTCCTAACCAATAAATGTGATGTTAGTAGGAAGTTCCATATTCTTTTTGTCATCGAATGGTACATGACCTCAGTGGCGATCCGTAGGGTATGAGTTGACCAGACTCTTGATTCCCAAGTGTATTGTTACATATAAAAGATAAATACTTGTCTTTCTACTAAGATTCTTTCTACTTTAAGATATGCTCCTTGTTGTGTCCTTTGACCAAGTTGAGGATGCTCTTCTCCCATAAATCATAGTTCAACCCATCCAACCCGACTATCGATGCATGAAAAGGGTTCTCCGTCTCCTTAACAGTGGTTCGTGGTTGACTATTTCAATTCATCATACAAGAAGACATAGTATGGAAGAAAAGCCTACCAAGAAAAAATGATGAATGGTTTTAGCATATATATCACAAAAACATCCATGTGTTAGTATCTTGAATCCATACTAATTGTATCATTATTTTGACGATAACAAATCTTTGCAGTTCAGATAGCTTTGCAGATTTCATGACAAATTGCTTCAAGTTTGAAGTACAAAAGTTGTAGACAAGCTGGAAACTGTGGATAAAGTGAAGAAGAAGAAAGAAAACTTTTGTAATAGGTATATGTAAAATATCTCAAATATATATATATATACACGTGTATCATGTATGCGTATTAAGTCCAAGCCATATGATTGATCAACCTTCCTGATCTGATCGATCAATTGCCTCTAATTGATCAACCTAATTGACCTTATCAGCCTTGGACACCGTCCTGGATGAGCAATCTCGAGGCGCTCTACCTTCTGCTACTTCACTTTTGCCCCGCCATGAGGTGGGTGATGCTCGTCCTGTTGAAGGGATTGCTGACAAAAGATCCGGTAAGAGATACAGGCGCCGGAATAGATCTCGGCCTACGCACTCCGAGCCACAGCCGTGCTCATCCCTAAAGACATCCATTGCGGAGGCCTCTGGGGTGATCCGCATTCAGGGACAACAATCTTGTTCTAAATGAAGATTCTCTCCTGGAACGTTCGGGGGCTCGGGGAGCTGAACAAGAGGAGGATCCTTGGTTCACGCTTCATTGAGTGGTGCTGTGATGTGGTAATGCTGCAGGAGACGAAGCTTCAATCTGTCTCTGATGTTGTATGGAAGTCTTTTGGTGCTGGAGGAATTGATGAGTTCAGAGCTCTGGAGCCGTAGGCGCATCTGGAGGGATGCTGGTGGCGTGGAGATCATCGGCCCTGGCGTTTAGCTCGGTGCTGCGCGGGAGACGCGTTCTCTCAGTTCTCTTGGTATGTGCTGATTCCTCTACACCACTTGCGGTCTCGTGTGTTTGCGCCCTTGTTGTTATATTCTGCGAAGGGAGTTGTGGGAGGACCTGCATGAGGTGAGTAGAGCCTTCGTGGGTATCCCTTAGCTCATAGGGGGTGATTTCAATGTTACTCTTTGAACAACGAACAGACTACGTTTCAGGGGTGGTCAGGACCCGGGTTCTGATGATTTTGCTGACGTTGTTGACTCGTTGGCCCTGGAGGTTATGGATGCGGGGGATTTGGCCTACACTTGGAGGAGTTCCAACTCTCGCACTCGAATTGATAGATTTTTGACTTCGGCCAAGCTTCTTGATTGTTTCGTGCTCTCCTCTGTGGTGGCTCGCCCACGAGCCTTGTCCGACCACACACCAATCCTATGGGATTCCGGTGATCCCCCTACGCAGAGCGGTCTCTTTAGATATGAGAAGAGTTGGTTGCTGGAGGAAAATTTTTGAGAGATGGTGGTTTCACACTGGTCCAACGTGGAGGTATTTGGCTTCTGCGTCTAGGTTTGTTCAGAAGTTCGGGTCCCTGCGCACGAGGCTGAGCTCCTTCAAGAAGGACTCCAGGGTTGCCAGATGTGCTACTAGGCTGGAGGCTGAGGAGGTAGTTAGTAGACTTGATGCTCAGGAGGATCTTAGGGAGCTATCAGGGGATGAGCTGGTCACTCGCTCGCTTGCTCAAAAATAATCGCGTCTGAGGACCTTAAGCGCGTCACTAAATGGAGGCAAAGATCAAGAAGTGCTTGGCTTAGGGAGGGGGATGCTAACACGGCGTTTTTCCATCGCATTGCCAGCGGGAGGAGTCGATCAAATGCTCTGAGATCGATTACGGTCAATGGTGTGCGTGTGGATGGTGATGGAGAAATGGGGAAAGCGATTGTCGATCACTTTTGGGAATTCTCTGTGAGGACAATACCCAGTCTTTGGAGGTGGACGGAGCTCGGGGCTACATCTTTGCCGCCCTCGATGTGTGCTGAGCTGATGCAGGGTGTCTCCTTGGAGGGCTAACGTAGGGTGTCTCCTTGGAGGAAGTTAAGGATGCGGTTTGGAACTTTAACACGGATGGGGCTCCGGGCCCTGATGGCTTCCCGGTGGCTTTCTACAGAGATTTTTGGGATCTCGTGGGCAACGAGGTTCTGGACGTCATCTCCGAGTTTTATGAGGGCAATGCTGGCTTCGAGAGGATAAATAAGTCCCTGCTCGTTCTCCTTCCTAAGTCCACGCCGGCTGAACGTATCGAGGACTTCCGCCCTATTGCTCTCTCTAACGCACTCTACCTGATTGTGGCAAAGGTGTTCGCCGTGCGGCTCAGCCGGGTTCTTGAGACTATTATATCCCCGCTCCAGTCTGCTTTTATACAGGGTAGGCAAATCTCGGACTGTCTTACTCTTGCATCGGAAATCATTGCGGACTGGAAGAGAAGGGACAAACAAGCTGTTTTATGGAAAGTAGATTTTGCAAAAGCTTATGATAGTTTAGATTGGAAGTTCCTTTGGTCGGTCTTGCGGAGGAGAGAGTTCCTGGAGCTGTGGATATCTTGGATGAAACGTTGTGTGACAACGTCTTCTTTCTCTGTCATGGTGAATGGCCGCCCGGAGGGTGGCTTCTTCCAGCCGCGTAGGGGCGTGCGCCAAGGCTGCCCCTTGCTCCCCTGCTGTTTGTCATTGTTGCGGCTGTCCTGACGCACATTATGTACCGTGTGGTTGATTGCGGATTCTCGGCCGGTTACTCAAGGGATGGCTCGTTAATCACGTTATTGCAATACGCCGACGATACTATCTTCTTCATTGAGGGGGGCGCTACGGAGGCTTCCGACATGTCCGTGGCCCTGGATCTTTTCAGTGAACTGTCCGGTCTCTTCAAGAATGCAGATAAATCAAAGATCATCCCGTTCGGCCTTTCTGTGGAGGAGGCTAACGCTTGTGGCCAAGCTTTAGGATCGGATTGCGGCTCCCTTCCGATTGACTATCTTGGGATGCCCTTGACAGTGGGAAGAACGAAGTTGCGGGATTGGCTCAAGGTTGTTGAGAAGCTAGAGGCGAGGCTGGCGGGCTGGAAGTCGTCCATTCTCTCCAGAGGGGGGCGATTGGTCCTCTTAAAGGCGATTCTTTCCTCCATCCCTGTTTACTTCTTGTCCAATCGCCGCTTGCCGAAGGGGATCCGTAGCTGTCTTGAGAAGCTAATGCGTAGGTTCTTATGGGGTAAGCATGGGGAAGAATCGGGGGGGATTCACCTTGTTGAGTGGGATGTAATTGCGCTCCCTAAGAAGGCGGGGGGGGGGGGGGGGAGGGGTGGGAGCTGGGGGTCCGGAGGCTGGATCAAATGAACGAGGCTTTGCTTCTTAGATGGGCAAGCCGAATATGGGGCCCTAGGGAGGATTTCTGTAGCAACGTTCTGCGCAAAATATACGGTGTCGGCGGTGCGCCGCCGAGCCCTGTTACTTGTGTGGGGTCTCCCATGCCGTTCTGGAAGGGGATGATGGAGGTCTTCTCCCTACATATCTCTCTGTTTAGGCCAGTGCTTGGCAGTGGCGAATCCCTCGGCTTCTAGACTAATGATTGGACGGGGGGGAGGGGGCATTGTGCACGTGGTTCCCTCGCCTATATGCTCTAGTGGCTGATAAGTATGCGTTGGTTGCGTCTTGTTGGTCGGATGGTAACTGGTTCCCCGCCTTCTCCTCTAATTTCTCGAACCAGAGGCTCGAGGAATTTCTTTCGATGCTGGATTCTATCAAGGAGATGGGTCATCCATCGGAAGGGATCACTGGGGATGGCGTATGGGCCCATTCTCGGTTAGGAAGGTGTTTGGGGCGATTTGCATGCCTTCCCCGTCACGCTCGGAGGTTTTGGTTCGAGATTGCGCCTTTTTTTGGAGTCTAGGCCTCCCTGAGCGGATTGGCTTCTTCCTGTTGTTGTTCCGTAGGCAAAGGTTGATGACGAGGGACCGATGTGCTAGACTTCTGGGCTCCGTCTCTGATAGGTGCCTCTTGTGCGAGGAGGCGGTTGGGTCCCTTGAGCACCTGTTCTTCAAATGCCTTAAAACGATTCTGGTTTGGGGTGAGGCAAGGATGGCTTGGTTGTGCACGGCGGACTTGGCCTCCTTTTGCGGCTCGTTGGTTGCCAACAGGAGCAAAGCACGACGGGAGCTCCTCAGTCCCGTTGCCATTCTGTGGGCCCTGTGGCTGGGCAGGAATGCGGTCCTCTTTTGTTGGCAAAGATTCTACATGGAAAATGTGGGGATACAGTCCACGAGGTTGGTTGATGAGTGGGATCTGTAGATTTATGTCTTTGTTCCTGTTTCCTTTTGTCTTTACCCTTTTTTTCGTCCTTTAAATAAATTTTGGGGTGAACACCAATGAGTGTATCCCCCTGTTTATGGCCTCAGAAAAAACTACCACTGATCGATCAACCCACTTGATCTGATCGATCACCCTTGATCAGCCAAATGCCTTTTTTGATCGATCACAATTTCAATTTATGCTCCCAATGGCTATCAGATGATCGATCACCTTAATCTACATGATCGATTAACTTAATATGACCGGTCATCTTCTTTGTATGATCGATCATGCATATCAAATTTTGATGATTTCTTTCCGGATTTGTTTCCAACGACCATAATTTTGAGAGCTCCTTCCCTACTACTATAAATAGGAGCCTAGACCCATTGTTGAGAACACACATTACAATGCAAAGCCTCTCTCTCAAAGCTCTATTGGAGGCTATCTCTCTCACTCTCTACTTTAAGATCACATCACATCTTGAGAGACAGTCGTCTACACGCTCGGTTTGCAATTCAATTATCTATTACAACATGAGTTTTCTTAGCCTCATTATTCGTACTGCATATTTATATTTGAGGCTTTATATATTGTTGTAATCTTTACTTTACTGTTATACTGTAATACTTGGTGTTTGATCCAAGTTGTTAGAAAGTCTTTGGTGTGTGATCCAAAGTACACATAAATGGTTGATTTATCCATGGGGAAATAAATCAAGATAGTGGAATAGTTGATTGCTCGGTTAATGGGGAAATCTCGAGTCAGGTGACTCAGATCGTGGTTTTTACCCATCGAGGTTTCCACGTTTAAATACATGTCTCTTGTGGTTTTTCATCTTCCGTGAATTGATTGCTTATATCACTGGCAATTGTTATCCGTAATATTTATTTGTTTGCCATAACATTTTGTTCAGCGATCCATAAGAGCTCATATTTGGTATATGAATCTAGTTCGCGTAGAGGACGTAACTAAAATTCATGCAATGACGCAATTACCAACACCAACAAAGGACAATCCATGGTAAGACCTCCATTGTTTGATGGTACTAATTTTTCCTATTGAAAGATCCACATGCAGATCCATTTGGAAAGCATGGGATACGAGATATGGGATGCCATTGAGAGTAAATATCAAAGGCTCAAGGCAACCATCACCACCAACAAGGAGAAGAAGATGGCAACAAACAACTCCAAGGCGATGAACAATTTATTTTTGTGGATTGAGCATGGAAGAATTCATTAGAGCATCCTTATGCAAATCTGCCTATGAAACATGAACCAACTCAATGTGACATACGAACGTACGTCAAATTTGAAAGAATGTAGGACCAGTTTATTGCAACAAAGATGCAGGCTTTTCTGGATGAAAGAAGGAGAAAGTATCAAGGAGATGTATACTAGTTTCACGAAAGTTGTGAACGCACTCTAAAATTTGGATGTGGAGATAAATGAAGCAATACTTGTCAAGAAGCTCCTTAGATCACTTACTGCTGAGTGGAGGATCACAACCATGGTGATCAAGGAAGCAAACGATATGGATACACTTCACTTGGTTGAGGCAATCAGAAAACTTTACCTATGAAGTTAAGCAAGAATAAAAAATAGAAGCTAGTGTATATTCAAATGATCTAGCAAATTCAACCTCTAGTTAAGATAAAAAGGAAGAAATAGCTTTCATCACTCACCATTTCAAGAATTATTTGATGAGGCAACGTGAATCAAAGAGAAAAATGAAAGATGTAAAATTCATTATTTGTTACCACTACAACGAAAGAGGACACATTAAATGGGAATGTCCCCTTATCAAGGCAACAAAAAGAGATAATCACACAAAAGGAAAGTCTCTCACAGTACTTCAAGAGAACTTGGATACAAGCAACGACGAAGCCCATGTTGGATCCGTCGCCAATAACGATTCCAGTAACGAGGGAGACACATGAGATGACAATGAGGTAAACTTATCTTATGATGAATTATTTACTGTTGTTTCAAGAATTGCATGACATTGTAGAAAAAAATATTAGTAAAAATAACGTTTTATAGAAATATTGTAAAAAAAAAGAATTTTACCTGAAAGAGATTAGTTCTTGAAAGATACAAATTAGTGTGTTAGAAAATGACAATAAAAATTAACGGATGATCTTGCTAAATTCACTAATGGAAAAGGAAACTTAGATATATTACTAGGTACTACCACACAAAACTTCACTAAATTTGAAATAGGATATAATCCCGCCAACCATCATCATGCATCTAGTTCTTTTATTCCAAAAGAATGAAAGGTATGGATTCCTAAATGTGAGGTTGGGAAAAACAAAGCTAACCATGTTGGATCCAAAGGAAAAGAGATACCAAGAAAATTTTATGCAGTTGTATGGATATCAACGAGAGAAGAGATGTTGAGAAAAACTACATGAGAACTCCAAATCATGCGTGGCAGTATATAAGAAGACCTCGAGCAATGAGAAGTAAAGCTACGATATGAAGAAGCTACATGCACGAAGATAGAAGAGATCCCCATGGATCTTGGCACAACCTCAACGGATGGACGTCACCGCAACCATCATATCATGGCTACACACCTTGGTCGTGTGGTGCAATCTTTCCACCGTATGATTGTTACTACTAGTTATGCATCATATAGTATATTAAAAATGGGGAGAATTGTTTTTCAAAATTAAAAATATTTTTTAAAGTGAAAATTTATTAAGGGGGATATCTTTTCAGAATAAAATAAATGAAGCATTTTGTACTTTTATAAGGGGGAGAAAAAATATTTTGAAAGAATTTTTTAACATGAAATCTTTTTGATATCTCAAAAATGGGAGAAGTGGAGATGTTAATCTCCAAGTTTGAAAATATTTGTTTGTCATCATCAAAAAGGTGGAGAATCTTAGTATCTTGAATGCATACTAATTGTATCATTATTATGATGATAATAGATCTTTGTGAGCACAGGTAGCTCCGCAGATTTCATGACAAGTCATTCGACATTTGAAGTTCAAAAGTTGTGGACAAGCTGAAAGTTATGGATAAAGTGAAGAAGAATAATGAAGACTTTTGTAATAGGCATATGAAAAAGTTTCAAATATATATGCACGTTATCATGTAGGCATATTTAAGTCCAAGATATATGATCGATCAACCTTCCGATCTGATTGATCAATTGCCTTTGATCGATCAACCTAATTGACTTGATCGGCTACCTCTGATCGATCAATCCACTTAATCTGATCGATCACCATTGATCGACCGTCTGCTTTTTATGATCGATCACAAATTGAATTCAAGCTCCAAACGATTATCCGATGATCCCTCACCTTGATCTACATGATCGATCGCCTTCCTTGTATGGTCGATCATGTGTATCAAATCTTGGTAATTTCTTTTCGGATTTGTGTTTCCAATGGTTATATTTTTAAGAGCTCCTCCACCAATAGAAATAGGAGCCTAGACCCATTGTTGATAACACACATTCCAAGGCAAAGCCTCTCTCTCTCAAAGCTCTATTCGAGGTTGTCTCTCTCTCTCTCTCTATTTCATGATCACATCTTTAGAGTCAGTCGTCTACACTGACTGTTTATAATTCAATTATCTATCACAACTTGCATTTTCTTAGCCTCATTATTTGCGTTGCATATTTATATTTGATGCTTTATAGATTGTTGAAAATTTTACTTTATTGGTAATTGTAGCACTTGGTGTTTGATCCAAGGTACACATAGGACTTGATATTTGATCCAAGTTGTGGGAAAGTCTTTGGTGTGTGATCCAAAGTACTTGTAACGGTTGAGTTATCTGCGGGGTAATAACTCGAGATAGTGGAATAGTTGATTGACTCGGTTAATAAGGAAATCCCAAGTCAGGTGACTCAGGTTGTGGTTTTTACCCTTTGGAGTTTCCACGTTAAAATACATGTCTCTTGTGGTTGTTCTTGTTATGTGGATTTATTGCTTATATCAATGGTGATTATTATCTGTGATATTTACTTGTTGGCCATACCATGTTGTTTAGCTATCTAGAGGAACTCACACCATGTTCAGGGTGTGTCGTTGTGCAGGTGCATATACACGAAACTAGAGATGCGTTAGAGTGCTCAGACATGTTGTAAAACCTCGTTTCTAAAATTCTTTAAGGACTCAATATCCAAGTCATTAATTACATTGTCCTTGATTAGGCCATTAATCTATTAGTCTATCAAATGTATATACTCAGATATACAGGCTTATATATGCCCACTTGTCAAAGGATAAATGTCCATGACATTTATGAGATGGGATTTTGCATCTCGACCTCATTAAGCTAACTCCTTAAATTGATCTATTCAATCTGTATTCGTATTCGGATGACTGGCGTCAAGAGCCTCCATTGAATAATAGTCTGAGAAGAAGATTGTCATCTCTTTTCAGACTGTAGATTATAACATTGGAGTTATTCACGATGTTAGTTGAATACTATACTACATATCTAATATGACCACAATACACACCCCTTGTTGTACAAAAGAATCCATCTAATTGTGCAACATATACTGATTTCATTCAGAATTCGGTAATATATAACCATTACATGTAAGAGTGGCTCACTGTGGGCTCATATTCTGAACAGAGCTTATGTCGCCAACTCCACTGAATGTGAGATAAGGCTCGGTTTTGTTTGGTCAATATTATTGAAAGTTCTTTCTTCTTAACAATCAATAAATATTTCCATTGTATTCCAATTCATCTTTTTGAAGTTCACGATGTTCTTACTATTGAGAAAAAACAAGTATTTTTAGTGGTCCTGAAATTACCTGCTTATTATGATATTTTTATCATGTTTATATCTGAAGTCCTGCGTAGTTTGTCATTGGTGCTGCCTGATATGTGTAGTACTTTGGCAAGAACATGTTTCTCTGTACCTTTGACACCCTTGAAGTTCTTGTTTAAAAATAACCTTTAATAGATATCGTCCATATTGCAAAAAATGATAAATTCAATAAATCTGCTGCAGTTCGATACAAAGAACTTTTAGGTGACGTCTATCTTGATGTGTTCAATCTCATAAAGACGCGGCCTCATGACTGCACGATAATTTACTGCCATGAACGATCAGTCTGTGATGACTTATCTGCCTATCTAGTGAATAATGGTGTAACTTCTGCAGGTAAGACAAATCTGCACTTGCTCTATATTGCAGACTCCTGTACAAATTTATTTATTCTTCCCACTCACTCCTTCCACTAATTACACCCCCCCCCCAATCTTTTTCAGCTTATCATGCTGGTTTGAATAACAAGACTCGAAGTGCTGTTCTGCAAAATTGGGTTTCTTCCCGCTTACAGGTTGTGGTGGCAACAGTAGCTTTTGGGTATGCTCTGAACTTCTGTGCTTTTAAGTATTTTTACATCTGTCCAGGGTAGTTGTAGAGCTGCAGTTAAGGGTAGTTTTATGGTGATCAACAGTGAAATTTTATGTGCTCTAGGTTCTACAGGAATACTTCTTCCTACAAATCCCAATGCGTATACATTATTGCATTCGATAAGGTGTTCCTGGGATGAGAAATTTATAAATCGCATTTCATTCTTGCTTGTGATACAACTTATCTGAGGCATAGTTCTACATAAATCTAAAGGATGCCCCAAACATCAGAAGTTGATAGGTAGAGGAGACTAGATAGAAGTGACATGGAACTACAGAAATTGATAGCCTTTCATACAGATCTGTCATTGGTACTTGTTTATATTGGTTATTGCAATAATTAAGTTCCTCATTTTCTGTATGGTGCGGGGGGTTTCCGATGCATGTGCCATGTTGCCATGGAAATGCTACGCTTAGGATGGTATGTTTAACATTTCTTCTTTTATTTAGTTCCAACTTTTTACAATATAGTCTTTCATCATAATAAATCATACTGCTCCTACAAACTTCTAGGGCATAGACAGAAAGGATGTACGGTTGGTTTGCCATTTTAATATACCCAAATCGATGGAAGCTTTCTATCAAGAGTCGGGAAGATGTGGACGTGATCAGCTGCCTTCGAGAAGCGTATTGTATTTTGGATTGGATGACCGTCGGAAAATGGTATTATTTGGTTATCATTTTTTTAATCTTCCCCTTTTGGACACCGATCTGGCTCTTGACATTTTGCCGTTCAAAATTATGATAGGAATTTATCATCTCCAATGATAAGAATAATGCGGGCAGACCTCAAAGTTCCTCAGCTGGTTCATCCAGGAACCCTCTGGCAAATTTTACCCAGGTTGATTTATCATACGGGACAGATACATAAGAAATTACGATAGAATTTATTCAAAAATACTGACACATGATTATATCCAGATTGTGAAGTACTGTGAAGGTACTGGTTGTCGTAGAAAAAAGATTCTGGAGTGCTTCGGGGAGCAGGTACTGATATATTGATAAATATCTAATGTCCTGTAGGATTATATATGCTCTACTGCTTACTACATTATTATATGAATAGATGCCTATTTCAGTTTGTCAGAAGACATGTGATACATGCAAATATCCAAACAAAGTAGCTGCATGCATTGAGCAACTTGGTTGCCTACAGAGGACTGGCTTCACTCCAGTCATCTTCAAAAGGTTGCCACCACCTCTTCGAAATAGTCTACATATTTCACTGAGTTGCAAGCTGTTTTAGCATTGCAATGTCTTGCTATATGGGCCATGTCCTGTAACTATTAGTGTGAACCCCTCAGGATCCGGGTACCCGTTTACGACACAATTCGTAATATTCTATTTATGACATCGCATTAAAAGTATAATTTTTATGGGTAAATTTTTTTGCGAATGAAATAATTTCATCTGACATTCACATAAACATTCATAACCACAAGTTCATAGAACAATTGTCACCAAAATTTCATTTCATTAACTTTTTATATATTTAACATGTACAAAGTCTGACAGTACATATAGTATATCCCAAAAATCTGACTGAAGAGAAAATAAGCATATTACATTAATAACAATTTAACTAAAGACTGTAACAAAAACCACATACCGTCTGGTATAGACCTTGTCTTCTGGAACCCTGTATAGCTACTGAACAACAGACTCCTTTCCTGCCATGCGTGCAAGGAAGAAAAGGAGTCACAATTGTGAATACAAACCCGTAGTTTAAATAATTAACAAGTAATTTAATGTGCAAAAGAGAGCAAGTAGAAGGGTAGAATAAGCACTATTTACATCTACTTGCGTAAGTAAAAAGGTAGTCATGAATGTAAGCATTTCTCATAAACTCCCATTATCCCAACACTTTTCATATTTAACGTAATTATTTTGTAATCAAATGTTGATAATTATAGGAGTATACATATATGTATATATCTCTATTATTATTTTGACCAGATATCAAATCTGTGGATTTGTCGATGTGAAAGATGGAATAAGAATTTCTAAATTCCCAAGTTCAATAGGTAGGCATCAAATTCTTAATTTCAATTGTTTCAGATATAACTCCAGCTGATGTAGATAAAGATCATGATTCTTGGTCTTGGAGATCATGTCGTGGAACTTGATGGCACATGAATGATGAAATTGCTAATTCCTTGTCATTGAGATTATATCATGGTTTTCGATATAGGACTGATATAATGATGATGGATTTGATTCTTAATGCTATTTACTCCTTTTAAGTTAGTGGATAGTCCGTGGTCTTGGTCTGTGTGTAGCCTCACACTATGACTCTAAGGTATTAAACTACCTTAGGGTTGGGGGGCCTCCGTAGGCATGCGGTGTTGTGTAATGCATCCTAACTAAGTTCCCAACACGTCCACTAACTTATAGGGATTTCGAATCAGATTAAAGTCACCTCCAATCAACTCAATTTTAATTGTAGTTTCCTCCAAACCTTCACTCTAACTCTCTTAGATGCAATTCTTGATGATTTAGATGTAGCTGTAGATATGAATGATCTGGATGTAGAATCGCCAAGTCTGTTTGGCGAAGGTAAACTCAAGCGGTGAAGAAGCCTGCAAATGGCTCTTCCGTCTCGCCCTCTAGTTGGAAGGCCGGTCCAATAGAGGGATAGGTCTATTCCCCAACTACGCCACTGAGACGGGTGAGAGGGACTTCCCGGGAAGTCGCTCTAGAAAAACAGCCCGACCGGTAACGGGCAACCGAGCTCGTACGTAAAACTGAAAAACCAGGATCCCCCGCCTGGGTATCCTAAAACAGGGTCAACGGAACTGGTCTAAAGTCGGGATCCCAACGAGGCGTAAAAACACTGTGAGCTCACGTAAAAACCGAAAGAGGACTGGGATCCTAGACCCGCGCACTAGGCGGCCGCTGCCCAAACTGGGCTTCCTTTCTTCCGCCCAGGTGAGAGTCACCGTGCTCTCGCACAGTCAGGTGTAAAGATCACCATGGCCGGCACTAATCGTTTTCAAATATCATTGATTCACCAAGATTTTTACTTGCTTGACTACTCAGTCTTTTCTTAAGCCTCTTCTGAGGTCAACATACAGAGATCTAAATCTTTTATCAAACATTGATCTTTCTTAAAGGAAGGACCCCCAACGTCCTTTAGGTCCTTGACATACTTAAGAACATAACTAGATTAGTTACTACAAAGATCAAGCAGCAATTATTGTGATTTTGGGAGGAACAACTAGATGTTGGATCAGTTGCTAAGAAGTGATATAAGTCTTCTAGGAACTATGATATCTAATCCATAGGTTAGGAATGAGATAAATACAACAAGCTAATCACCTGCGATTTTGATGGAAGGGATATGTCGTATAACCGTTTAGTAATGTCACACCATTATACCAACTTCGTAGTTCATATCTAGGTTAGTATTGATAGACTTCTTTCAATAAGATCTTTGGTCACACTCGGTATTTTATTTGCAAAGAGAGTTGACAATGATTTCCTATATTATTCATGGATATACAGTTATCTTGTACCATCTCTCAAAACCTTCTTTGATGGATTCCAAAATACTCCCTAATAGTTTCTTCTTACCTAGTACTAAGATATTGAATGTTTGAGGCTAAAGGTTATAAGCACAACCCCAATCACCTTTAATGGTGGTGCCCTGGATTATATGAAAATTCGATGTGATTAGAGATTTGATCTTAATTATTAATAAAGATAGATCTAAGTGTGGTAGAAGTTGATGTTGTGGGAATCTATTATGGACAACTCAAGACAGTCTCATGGTTATATATATATATATAGATATATATATATACACACAATATATATATACACACACACTTTCCAAGTTGGGCCTAATATTGGCCATGACACTAACGTCATCCTCATATTTTCAAGGTGGAATGAGATGGCTTGTATATTTTAAGAGGTTTAACAATACAATCTCAGCAACAGTTCTCTAATTAAGAGGATCAAATAGCTTCACATGAATTGAGTGTAAACTGGAAGGAATGTGCAATCAATCGATAGCAAACTAATAGAAAACAGTGGATTCCAAAGGAATGCATCTAAAATTTAGAGGAGCACTGGCAACTGTTCTTATCTAATTTATTACTCATCTTTGGATTTCAAGAGTAATAACTGTGGTCTTAATTCTGAGATATAAACTGTCCAACAAGGATAGGAGATAAATATTTATTTCCTGGAATATCAATTCTGTTATTAGATAATTTAGAACAGATTAAGGTACACTTAAACCAAAATACTCATACGCATTCCTGATCTATTAACGAAAACCCAGTAATGCCGAGGAAGTTCAAGATCACAGCAAACCAAACCAAAGGTAGGATTGGTTTATACAACTCATGAATGGCATCATATGAAGGGAAAGATTTGTGCCTGCATGGCAGCAAGAGGAGAGGGTAGGAACGTGTACATTTTTTTTTTGATCTTCAAAATGATAATTACTTGTATGCAACATCATCATCTGGTGCAATAAAAAGGGGGCTGATGCATAGCATCTTGCAGATTTGAATGTACCAGAAATAAGTATGCAAAAAGAAGATGAAGGGGGAGATGCAGCTCCACTAATCATATGAATTGAGGTGTGTTTACGGCACATGCATGGCAGCAATAAGGCAGGGATAGGAATGTACCTGCATGCAGCTCTTATTGGGCCAATTGCAGCCGTATTTGCTTGGTTGTAGCTCCTGGAAAAGAGGGTATTCACTCATCAAAATTCCTGGACAGCAGCTCCTTAGGTGTAACTTTGTGTAGATAAAAGAAAACACAAGAGGATTTTGATGAAATTTAAAGAGAAAGATAGGAGGAGTGGCGTTAGAATTGGGGGAAAGAAAGGCTCCTCCCGTTGGAGGAGAAATAGGGCTGGATTGCGTTGAAAACGGGGGTAATTAAGAGGGCATGTGTTTATATAGACAATGCAAAGGCATTGTTAATTGCCAAGTGGTGTAATTGGCACACCACATGGAATAGAACAAGGGACGTTGTATTCCCACTACAGACAACGCATAAAACAATTTTATTTAATTCTAATCTCTATATTTTTTTTTATATATATATTTTTTTTGACATACAAAAGTTGATCGTACTCGCACATCGATTCTCCGATTGTGACGACAAATGGCTCGTTTTGACCGTCTCGGAATGACGATCAATATGAGTATAATATTGGTACACTTCCGGTCGAGTTTTAAATACCCGAAATTTTCGGATACGGTTTTTGTTGAAGGTTAAATTTTGTAATTTAAAAATACCAAACGACCTCCGATTGACGAACGGTCGATTCCGTTGGTCTCGTGTCGTCGAATCGGATCTAATGACGGTCTCGGTTCGTTTCGCGGTTTCCGAATTTGCGTCGCGGCTTTTCACGGCGCGCGTTACGGATTGACCGATTTTTGGTCGATTTCTCCCGAACAACTTTTGATTCACGATTAATTGATCGTTTTAAGTCGTTTAGTATTGACCGACAGCGTTTTTGGGTTCATTAGACCCAAAATCGGACGACTTCGGGTTTGATTGGAAACCGGATGCTACAAATATAAAAACCTCAAAGGGAGTCTCGTCCTCGAGACTCGAGTCAAGGCTATTAGGTATCTTGTTTGAATTTCATATGTCCATAAAAACCTCAAAGGGTTTTGAACCCATAAAAACCTCAAAGAGAAATTAAGTCATATATTGTAACATATATCTAATTACAAAGGCTTGTTTCGATGATTACATCAGAAAAGTTGCGGGTATCGTGCCCGCATGTTTGCTTCAGTTTCCCATGTTGCTTCTTCGACGCCGTGTCGGTGCCACAACACCTTGACCAACGAAATCTCCTTGCTGCGAAGCTTCTTCACAGCACGATCAAGTATCTGGACTGGCTTCTCCTCATAAGTCAGATCTGGCTCTACGTCAAGATTTTCATAACTGATAATGTGTCGAGGATCGTGCACATATTTCCTTAGATTGGATATGTGGAAAACATCATGAATAGCTGAAAGATGTGGAGGAAGGGCTACTCGATAAGCAACCTTCCCCACTCTAGCAAGAATCTCAAACGGTCTAACATATCGTGGCGCCAACTTGCCATGAACAACGAGTCTCCGCACTCCCTTCATGGGAGATACACGAAGAAATACCCAATCTCCCACCTGAAACTTCAAATCTCTTCTCCGACGGTCTGCATAACTCTTCTGGCGGTTCTGTGCCGTCAGAAACCTCCGGCTTACAAGATCAACAGCTCTCGCGGTCTCCTCCAGGAGATCTACGAAATAGAGAGCATGATCACCTACCTCATGCAAACTTAGAGGTATAAGACATCTTCGCCCGTATAGGACTTCGAATGGTACCATGCCGATATTGGAATGATAGCGGTTGTTATACGTGAGTTCTGCCAATGGCAGATGGTCCTTCCAGGACCTTTTCTACTTCAAAGTGCATGCGCGAAGTAGGTCCTCAAGCGTCTGAATGGTGCGCTCACTCTGCCCATCTGTCTGAGGATGGTATGCAGAACTCATCTTCAGCTCTGTCTGTAGTGCTGACATTAACTGATGCTAATAATGAGATGAAATTCTTGAATCCTTGTCAGACACCACCTCTCGTGGTATACCATGAATTCTAATGATATTCTGCACATAAAGCTTGGCTAATCTGGGTAGAGTGTAAGTTGTGTTGACGGGTATGAAATGGGTTGACTTGGTCAACCTATCAACAACGACCCAAATGGAATCATGGCCACCCGGTGTCTTTTGCAATCCCGTGACGAAATCTATAGAAATGCTCTCCCACTTCCATTCGGGAATGGGGAGAGACTGCAGTAATCCCGGTGGTCTCTTGTGCTCGACCTTGACCATCTGATTGTTCATGCATCTGCTGACATGTAGCGCCACATCGTGCTTCATTCCATCCCACCAGAAATATCGGCGCAGATCACGATACATCTTCATGCTACCTGGATGGATAGATAACCGTGAACTGTGTGCCTCATCAAGAATGTCTCTACGAAACTGTTCGTCATCGGTTACAACAACCCGTCCTACCTTTCATAAAATAGACTTCATCACAACAAAGTTCATCAAATTCGTCCTTGACGGCGCGCATGAATCTATCTTGGATCCAAGGATCTATCTTCTGGCCTTCGACAATACGATCCCAAGGTTGCTGTATCGAGGAGGTACGGCGGTAGAAATGGATGCGCTCTCCTGAGGATGCCAATCAGTCAAAGACGCGATCATATCCCATGTGTATAGCCAGTTTGTCGTACCCTCTGCATGCGCTCTCTTGCTAAGTGCATCAGCCACAACGTTTCCCTTACCAGAATGGTAAGAGATCGTGCAATCATAATCCTTCAGCAGTTCGAGCCATCTGCGCTGCTTCATATTCAGCTCCTTCTGATCAAAGATGTACTTTAAATCCTTGTGATTCGTGAAAATCTCGAAGTTCACTCCATATAGATAGTGGTGCCATTTCTTCAAGGCGAATACGATTGCCGCCAACTCCATGTTATGTGTGGGGTAGTTCTGCTCGTATGGTCTCAACTATCGTGATGCGTAAGCAATCACCTGTCCTCTCTGCATCAACACTGCTCATAGACCTTCTCCAGATGCATCTTTGTAGACTGCATAGTCCTGAGTGCCTGAAGGAAGAGCGAGAATAGGTGCTGTAGTCAATCTATCCTTCAGTATACTGAAAGCCTGCTCATATGAATTGTCCCAAGTGAATGGAACTCCCTTCTGCGTCAACCGTGTCAAACGACGAATGATGCGTGAAAATCTGTTGACAAAGTGTCTGTAATAACCCGCTAGCCCAAGGAAGCTCCGAATCTGCGTGACAGTCTTGGGCTGCTCCCAAGACATAATTGCATCTATCTTCGCAGGATCAACTGAAATGCCTGCTCCAGAAATGATATGCCCGAGAAACGAGACCTGGGATAGCTAGAACTCGCATTTGCTCAACTTGGCATAGAGCTTGTGCTCCCTCAATGTATCCAAAACAATTCGTAGATCATTCGCATGATCCCATTCATTCCGTGAGTAGATGAGCACATTATCGATGAATACCACTACAAACTTGTCCCATTATGGACGGAAGATACGGTTCATCATATTCATGAAAGCCGCCGGTGCATTGGTGAGCCCAAACGGCATCACCACAACTCGCTCCTGAATACGGTCTTTGGAATATCTGCCTCTCGAATCCTCAGCTAATGGTAGCCTGAATGAAGATCGATCTTCAAAATACCGAAGATCCTTGGAGTTGATCAAATCAATCCTCGATGCGTGGCGAAGGATAACGGTTCTTCACCGTTCTCTTGTTCAACTGCCTGTAATCGATGCATAACCTCATGGATCCGTCCTTCTTCTTGACAAATAGAACCGGAGCACCCCAAGATGAAGTGCTCGGCCTCACGAACCCCAAATCAAGTAACTCCTGTAATTGCATCTTTAGATCCCGCAACTCAGCTGGTGCCATACAGTAAGGAGCCATCGAGATCGACTGTATTTTTGATAGTAATGTGATCTCAAACTCAATCTTTCTCTCAGGAGGTAATCCCGGTAGTTCATTAGGGAACATATCTTGATATTCAGATACTATTCCGATGTCCTGTGTCATCGGCTCCTGATCAGATATCTCCCGAACAATGCAAGATTTGAATCACAACCCTGATCAACAAGTCGCTGAGCTCGCAATATTGAAATACACTTCGTGGTGGAGTCATGTATAGCACTCTCAAAAGTGAACTCGGGTAAATCTGTAATTCTGAAGACAACCGTCTTCCTAAAGCAATTAACAAGTGCATGGTGAGTAGATAGCCAATCCATGCCCAAAATTAAGTCAAACTCATCAAGCTGTAAGAGTAGACAATCTGCGATCATTTCATGACCGCCAATCAGTATGGGCAAGTCCCTGACTATCAGGGATATGACAAATAACTGGCCACCTGGCCCTCGGATGTGATATGGGGAAGAGAGTCTCAGAGACTCTACCTAACGAAGCAAGTAACCTCGAAGAAAGACATTGATCGGTAATGTCCCCACTCGTGACATCGGTAACATCTGATTGGTCAAGTAGATGGAGTGGTCGTATCTGCTTGCTGCGACCCAGATGGTCGAGCGGAATCTGTGCCACGTCCGACAAGTGCTCCTCCTAATGTAGTCGATAGAGATGAGCGAGCACTACCCGAAAATGCTTTTTCTCTTCTTGGGATATACTATGAAAATCAACGAAATTGGTGACATTTGTGGTTATTTAATTCGAATGTCATATTTCCCTTCTCGGACTCACGACAAGTCTGGAGACTGTCTCTATCCGAGAACTTAATGCGATCGGAATTATAATACCGCGAATGTGCGTATCGGGGTACCACTGCTCTGATACCAAACTGTGAACCCCTCAGGATCCGGGTACCCGTTTACGACACAATTCGTAATATTCCATTTATGACATCGCATTAAAAGTATAATTTTTATGGGTAAATTTTTTTGCGAATGAAATAATTTCATCTGACATTCACATAAACATTCATAACCACAAGTTCATAGAACAATTGTCACCAAAATTTCATTTCATTAACTTTTTATATATTTAACATGTACAAAGTCTGACAGTACATATAGTATATCCCAAAAATCTGACTGAAGAGAAAATAAGCATATTACATTAATAACAATTTAACTAAAGACTGTAACAAAAACCACATACCGTCTGGTATAGACCTTGTCTTCTGGAACCCTGTATAGCTACTGAACAACAGACTCCTTTCCTGCCATGCGTGCAAGGAAGAAAAGGAGTCACAATTGTGAATACAAACCCGTAGTTTAAATAATTAACAAGTAATTTAATGTGCAAAAGAGAGCAAGTAGAAGGGTAGAATAAGCACTATTTACATCTACTTGCGTAAGTAAAAAGGTAGTCATGAATGTAAGCATTTCTCATAAACTCCCATTATCCCAACACTTTTCATATTTAACGTAATTATTTTGTAATCAAATGTTGATAATTATAGGAGTATACATATATGTATATATCTCTATTATTATTTTGACCAGATATCAAATCTGTGGATTTGTCGATGTGAAAGATGGAATAAGAATTTCTAAATTCCCAAGTTCAATAGGTAGGCATCAAATTCTTAATTTCAATTGTTTCAGATATAACTCCAGCTGATGTAGATAAAGATCATGATTCTTGGTCTTGGAGATCATGTCGTGGAACTTGATGGCACATGAATGATGAAATTGCTAATTCCTTGTCATTGAGATTATATCATGGTTTTCGATATAGGACTGATATAATGATGATGGATTTGATTCTTAATGCTATTTACTCCTTTTAAGTTAGTGGATAGTCCGTGGTCTTGGTCTGTGTGTAGCCTCACACTATGACTCTAAGGTATTAAACTACCTTCGGGTTGGGGGGCCTCCGTAGGCATGCGGTGTTGTGTAATGCATCCTAACTAAGTTCCCAACACGTCCACTAACTTATAGGGATTTCGAATCAGATTAAAGTCACCTCCAATCAACTCAATTTTAATTGTAGTTTCCTCCAAACCTTCACTCTAACTCTCTTAGATGCAATTCTTGATGATTTAGATGTAGCTGTAGATATGAATGATCTGGATGTAGAATCGCCAAGTCTGTTTGGCGAAGGTAAACTCAAGCGGTGAAGAAGCCTGCAAATGGCTCTTCCGTCTCGCCCTCTAGTTGGAAGGCCGGTCCAATAGAGGGATAGGTCTATTCCCCAACTACGCCACTGAGACGGGTGAGAGGGACTTCCCGGGAAGTCGCTCTAGAAAAACAGCCCGACCGGTAACGGGCAACCGAGCTCGTACGTAAAACTGAAAAACCAGGATCCCCCGCCTGGGTATCCTAAAACAGGGTCAACGGAACTGGTCTAAAGTCGGGATCCCAACGAGGCGTAAAAACACTGTGAGCTCACGTAAAAACCGAAAGAGGACTGGGATCCTAGACCCGCGCACTAGGCGGCCGCTGCCCAAACTGGGCTTCCTTTCTTCCGCCCAGGTGAGAGTCACCGCGCTCTCGCACAGTCAGGTGTAAAGATCACCATGGCCGGCACTAATCGTTTTCAAATATCATTGATTCACCAAGATTTTTACTTGCTTGACTACTCAGTCTTTTCTTAAGCCTCTTCTGAGGTCAACATACAGAGATCTAAATCTTTTATCAAACATTGATCTTTCTTAAAGGAAGGACCCCCAACGTCCTTTAGGTCCTTGACATACTTAAGAACATAACTAGATTAGTTACTACAAAGATCAAGCAGCAATTATTGTGATTTTGGGAGGAACAACTAGATGTTGGATCAGTTGCTAAGAAGTGATATAAGTCTTCTAGGAACTATGATATCTAATCCATAGGTTAGGAATGAGATAAATACAACAAGCTAATCACCTGCGATTTTGATGGAAGGGATATGTCGTATAACCGTTTAGTAATGTCACACCATTATACCAACTTCGTAGTTCATATCTAGGTTAGTATTGATAGACTTCTTTCAATAAGATCTTTGGTCACACTCGGTATTTTATTTGCAAAGAGAGTTGACAATGATTTCCTATATTATTCATGGATATACAGTTATCTTGTACCATCTCTCAAAACCTTCTTTGATGGATTCCAAAATACTCCCTAATAGTTTCTTCTTACCTAGTACTAAGATATTGAATGTTTGAGGCTAAAGGTTATAAGCACAACCCCAATCACCTTTAATGGTGGTGCCCTGGATTATATGAAAATTCGATGTGATTAGAGATTTGATCTTAATTATTAATAAAGATAGATCTAAGTGTGGTAGAAGTTGATGTTGTGGGAATCTATTATGGACAACTCAAGACAGTCTCATGGTTATATATATATATATATAGATATATATATACACACAATATATATATACACACACTTTCCAGGTTGGGCCTAATATTGGCCATGACACTAACGTCATCCTCATATTTTCAAGGTGGAATGAGATGGCTTGTATATTTTAAGAGGTTTAACAATACAATCTCAGCAACAGTTCTCTAATTAAGAGGATCAAATAGCTTCACATGAATTGAGTGTAAACTGGAAGGAATGTGCAATCAATCGATAGCAAACTAATAGAAAACAGTGGATTCCAAAGGAATGCATCTAAAATTTAGAGGAGCACTGGCAACTGTTCTTATCTAATTTATTACTCATCTTTGGATTTCAAGAGTAATAACTGTGGTCTTAATTCTGAGATATAAACTGTCCAACAAGGATAGGAGATAAATATTTATTTCCTGGAATATCAATTCTGTTATTAGATAATTTAGAACAGATTAAGGTACACTTAAACCAAAATACTCATACGCATTCCTGATCTATTAACGAAAACCCAGTAATGCCGAGGAAATTCAAGATCACAGCAAACCAAACCAAAGGTAGGATTGGTTTATACAACTCATGAATGGCATCATATGAAGGGAAAGATTTGTGCCTGCATGGCAGCAAGAGGAGAGGGTAGGAACGTGTACATTTTTTTTTGATCTTCAAAATGATAATTACTTGTATGCAACATCATCATCTGGTGCAATAAAAAGGGGGCTGATGCATAGCATCTTGCAGATTTGAATGTACCAGAAATAAGTATGCAAAAAGAAGATGAAGGGGGAGATGCAGCTCCACTAATCATATGAATTGAGGTGTGTTTACGGCACATGCATGGCAGCAATAAGGCAGGGATAGGAATGTACCTGCATGCAGCTCTTATTGGGCCAATTGCAGCCGTATTTGCTTGGTTGTAGCTCCTGGAAAAGAGGGTATTCACTCATCAAAATTCCTGGACAGCAGCTCCTTAGGTGTAACTTTGTGTAGATAAAAGAAAACACAAGAGGATTTTGATGAAATTTAAAGAGAAAGATAGGAGGAGTGGCGTTAGAATTGGGGGAAAGAAAGGCTCCTCCCGTTGGAGGAGAAATAGGGCTGGATTGCGTTGAAAACGGGGGTAATTAAGAGGGCATGTGTTTATATAGACAATGCAAAGGCATTGTTAATTGCCAAGTGGTGTAATTGGCACACCACATGGAATAGAACAAGGGACGTTGTATTCCCACTACAGACAACGCATAAAACAATTTTATTTAATTCTAATCTCTATATTTTTTTTTTATATATATTTTTTTTTTTGACATACAAAAGTTGATCGTACTCGCACATCGATTCTCCGATTGTGACGACAAATGGCTCGTTTTGACCGTCTCGGAATGACGATCAATATGAGTATAATATTGGTACACTTCCGGTCGAGTTTTAAATACCCGAAATTTTCGGATACGGTTTTTGTTGAAGGTTAAATTTTGTAATTTAAAAATACCAAACGACCTCCGATTGACGAACGGTCGATTCCGTTGGTCTCGTGTCGTCGAATCGGATCTAATGACGGTCTCGGTTCGTTTCGCGGTTTCCGAATTTGCGTCGCGGCTTTTCACGGCGCGCGTTACGGATTGACCGATTTTTGGTCGATTTCTCCCGAACAACTTTTGATTCACGATTAATTGATCGTTTTAAGTCGTTTAGTATTGACCGACAGCGTTTTTGGGTTCATTAGACCCAAAATCGGACGACTTCGGGTTTGATTGGAAACCGGATGCTACAATTAGAAACTTAAATAATTATATTAGTTGTACTTGAACTGGTCTTGGGTGACAATTTGAATTTATTTCTAGTTCTACCATTCTATTAAAAAGTTTAAAGCTCTCTTTTGTGGAGAGGAAACTTCCTAAGTATTGTCGTCAATAAAAACCATATGAGCAGTCTTATAACATTTAATTCCCTAATTAGTGTAGTAATATCACATTAATAACATGCGCTACATGTAGGGCATCTTCAAAATGCGATATTGCCATTGAAAACACATTCTTAGACTTTTGATATCTGGAAGTAGGTCTATATCGCATTTTCATAATGCCATTTCAAAAGTACGCAATTTTGACATTGCCATTTGATGAATGAGCTATTTAGAAGACATGATTCCTTCAAACTTTTGCAGTATTGATGGCGTATTTTGAACGCATTTGAAAAATGACATATTACTACATTAATCAGGGAATTGAAATTTTTATGACCGCACCATTGGAATATTTTTTATTGACAATATTACTTATAAAATTTCATCCTTTTGCAGAAGCTGTAAAACTGCTAAAATGTGAAATCAAAATTTCTATTCAAAATCTTTGTTTGTTCAGTTCTTCGGCTATGGATCAAGATGCTCAAGAGACGGAATTTTGGAATAGGGAAGACGATGCTGATTCCCTAGACATTGATGAGGATATTTCTGATTCTGATGGTAATTCAGTTGAAATTATAAAGATGCTTATACATGGCTATCCACTAGGTTTTCTTTTCTTCTTATCTGAAGATTGCTTCTTGGAAAATATTTTCTTTCTAAAAATTGATAAAGATTTTGTGTTCTAAAATATTTAGAAATATTTGATTTGTAAAATATGTTTTCTTGAAACAATTATTTTTTTCTTGAGAATATATGTAAAATATTTAGAAAATATTTAGTAATATTGGATGAGATACCTCGGTGTATGTTATTTGCTGATGATATTGTGTTGATTGATGAGACTCGAGATGGAGTAAATGAGAAGCTTGAGGTTTGGAGACATACATTAGGAGACTAAAGGATTTCGTATAAGTAGGGTTAAGACTGAATATATGGAGTGCACCTTTGATGTCAACAATGATGAAGGAATCGATGTGAAGATTCGTGACGATAACATTCAGAAGAGAGATTCTTTTAGATACTTGGGATCTATTTTGCAATATGATGGGGAAATGGATGGAGATGTTACTAATAGAATAAATGCAGGCTGGCTAAAGTGGAGAGGAGCCTCTGTTGTTCTCTGTGATAAGAAAATTCCTTTAAAAATCAAAGAAAAGTTTTACAAAGCAACCGTGAGACCTGCTATGCTGTATGGATCTGAATGTTGGCCTGTGAACCATAGACATGTGCAGAGAATGGCAGTAACAGAAATAAAAATGCTAAGTTGGATGTGTGGACACAAACGTAAAGATCGGATTCAGAATGATGCAATCAGAAATAAAGTTGGTGTAGCTCCGATCAAGGATAAGATGCGAGAAAGCCGCTTAAGATGCTTTGCTCATTTGCTAAGAAGTTTAGTTGATGCAATGGTTAGGAGATGCGAGTTTTGGGATGTTGAGCCGGCTAAGAGAGGGCGAGGACGGCCTATGAAGTGTTGGGATGAGACTATACGAAGTGATCTTAGTTTTTTGGATGTAAGCCCGGGATCCACCCAAGATAGATCTAAATGGAGGCATAGAATCCATGTAACCGACCCTACTTAATTGTGGGAAAAGGCTTTGTTGTTATTGTTGTTGAAACATCATCTCGTAATCTTCCCTATCTATATATATGGCAATATGTCTATGCACACACTTTTTTAAACAAAATGTAGTTGCATTTTTTGTGCTTCAACAAAATGTAGTTGCATTTTTTGTGCTTCAAATCTATTAAGATTATTATAATATGTGATGGCCTTTATTCAGTCAGCGGCATACAGTGAAACAAAGTGACTTTATAAAAGCATGCCTAGATATTGACATTTGGGCAATGGTAGTTGTATAACTACAGAAGTTTATTTTAGGCATTTATTTAAAAACCCTTTCTATTTGTTGCTAAACAATGAAATTATATTGGTTCATTCAACATATAACTACTGTGATGATCCTGGACTGTTTCCCTACCTTCTGTGATTAATAGGTGACTTTTCTATGTTAGATGGAGGGCCATCTATTAATGCGTTCACAAGGATAAGAGCTTCCTCACCATCAATGGTAAACAGGAAAATAGATTGGCTGCAGCAGGCTGAGGAGAGATATTACAAGAAAAAAGATCCTTCCAAGAAGGTGGTCAGATGCCCTTGCAAATTTTTTCTTCTTTCAATGGAATTATGCTTTCTGTCAGATGGCCAGAATATTGTTCGTCCAAGTTTCTGGATTTTCTTAACCAGCAAGCCCAACATGCATTTACTTATGAATATTCTTTTAATGCGATGTACTTTGTGATACTTCCAGCACTCACAATGTCTTATTTGTTTGTCTTTCCATGATCCAAGAACGTACATGTACAGATATAAGATATGTTAGAGTAATTATGTTATTTGGTCTTTTAATTGTCCTTTTTCCTGTAATTTACCCGTAGAGCTTTTCTCCTATATAAGAGAGCTCTAGGGTTAGATGAATGATTATCTTGCTATTTTCCTTCAACATGGTATCAGAGCGACGGTCTTAGGCCGGAGTTTTGAAAACCTAACCCTAACCCACCCCACCCGCCGGCCTCTCTCTCTCCATTGGCGCCGCCCCACGCGCCGCCGCACACGCGGCTACGCTGCCGCTCGCGCTCACGCGCACCTGGGCTCCTGATCGCGTAAAGCCCTAATCGCGCGCCTCTCTGATCGAGTGAAGCCCCTCATCGCTCCAAATCGCCCCAAGTCGCGTGAAGCCCCAAGTCGCGTGAAGCCCCAAATCGCGTGAAGCCCCAAAATCGCCTGCGCGCCCCAAGTCTGATCGCGCGCCTCTCCTGATAGTCTCCTGGCGATTTGAGGTCTCCAGGCGATTTGCCCTAATCTCGCCATCTCGGCTGGAGAATCTATGGGTAATCGCCATCTCGCCTGACCAGTAATCGCCGTCTCGCCTGGCGACGCAAAGCCTCCAGCCTGGTGTGCGCAAAGCCCAAAGTCCTATGCGTGTGCGTGTCCTGTGCACACAAGCCTTGCAGCCAAGCCCTGTTGCACGCAAGTCCTGCCACGCAAAACCTAGCCGTGCTTCACATGTTTACCCGCGCGGCTTCTCCCCTGTGGCGCGAGTGTCCTGATCATGTTCTGTAGCGTGCAGCCGTGTGCACCATATGCCCTAGCCGTCCTTCAGATTGTGTAACCACCAGCTACAGGTTATTGTTGTCGTCATGTCAGACAACAAGGTAGATTTTCCATCTGTGGGCGCCTTCAAAGGTTCCACACCCATTGCCGTTACTACAGGTTACAAGGCGGATCTATCAGAATGGATCATGGATTCAGGTGCATCACACCATCTCTGTGGTGACAGAGGTCAGTTTAGTGTCTTTCATCCTGCTCAATCTGAACGATCGGTGGTGATAGCTGATGGTACATATTCCCCTATTACTGGTCAGGGGGAGGTGCAGTTGACTCCTACCTTGAGACTGTCCAATGTTCTCTATGCACCGAAGTTTTCAATGAATTTGCTGTCTATTAGTCAACTCACCAAATATTTACATTGCCGTGCTATATTTGATCCATCTACTCTTGTGTTTCAGGACATATTAACGGGCAGAGTGATTGGGACTGGCCGTGAGCAAGGGGGTCTTTATAGGCTGGTGAAATCTTCTTATGCTGGTGTCTCTCCTATGAGGGCTGGATCGGTGTCACCCTACACTTGGCATCTTCGATTTGGCCATCTTCCGTTGCAAAAGATGGTCCATATTCTTCCACAGATTTCTCCCAAGTCCAATCTTCAGTGTGAGGCATGCCAACTTGGCAAACATCACAGGTCATCTTTTCCGAGTCGTATAGGTCCAAGTCATCATGGTCTATTTGAGCTGCTACACTTTGATATTTGGGGTCCAAGTCGTGTCCCTGACCTTCAAGGGCACAGGTTTTATCTTGTTGCTGTCGATGACTTCTCTAGACTTTCGTGGGTCTTTCTTCTTAAAAATAAATCTGATGCTGGTCAGTTTATTCAGTCTTTTCTTATTGAAATAAAAAATATTTTCTCTGCTAAAGTAAAGTACATACGGTCTGACAATGCTCTAGAGTTGTGCAATACCCAATTGTCCAAATTTCTTATGTCTCATGGGATTGTGCATCAGACGTCGTGTGCTTATACCTCCCAACAAAATGGGGTGGCTGAACGGAAGCATCGTCATTTGTTAGATATGACCAGAACCCTTTTGATTCAGAGCCGTGCACCTCACTCCTATTGGGGGGATGCGGTTCTCACTGCCTGTTATCTTCTTAATCGTATACCGTCGACAGTGTTAGGGGAGAAGATTCCGTTCTTGACTGCGTTTCCCGAGAAGGATCTCTTCTCCCTAACACCACGTGTTTTTGGGTCTGTTGCATTTGTTCATTGTTTTTCTCCTGGTCTTGACAAGCTCTCTCCCAGAGCTGTCAAATGTGTTTTTGTGGGTTATTCCAAAACCCAGAAGGGATATCGGTGTTTTGATCCAGTTAAACGAAGGTACTACGTCAGTGCAGATGTCACCTTTTTTGAGTCCATTATGTATTTTTCTCCTACAGGTGACAGACTCACTCATTCAGAGGAAGGAGATGATATCTATGTGCCTCCTCCACCATCTATTCCGTGCTCTACTCTGCCGCCACCACCACCACAGCCTATCCCACCACCACCTCCACCACCACCTTCTACTTTTTATCCTCAGGTCTATCAGCGTCGACCCTC
Source organism: Ottelia alismoides (assembly GCA_037367405.1). Lineage (NCBI taxonomy): Eukaryota > Viridiplantae > Streptophyta > Magnoliopsida > Alismatales > Hydrocharitaceae > Ottelia > Ottelia alismoides. Next base: position 223,021 of record JAZKJV010010101.1, read on the forward strand.
TGCTCATGTGCCTCCTCCATCATCCAGCACGCCCGAGGTATGTAATGAACATTTGAGTACTAATAATGGCACGGGTGATTTGCATACGCAGACAGATGTACAGGGCACAGATGATACTACCCCTCCTCCAGCTGATGATCTTGATCTTCCTATTGCCCATAGAAGGCAAAAGCGTGCGCGGACAATGAATCCCAAATATGGGATGGACTTTGCATCACAGGCTTGTTTGGAGCGGTTGTCCCCAGAGTTTCGCAAGTTCGTCCTTGGGTTATCAGCAGTGGAAATCCCAAGGTCATATCAGGAGGCACTACAGAGCAGTCCATGGCGTTTGGCTATGGAAGAGGAGATGGCGGCGTTGCAGTCACGTGGTACGTGGAGTGTTGTGCATCCTCCACCAGGTGCGTCTGTAGTCGGAAGCAAATGGGTTTTTACTGTAAAGCATAGGGCTGATGGTACGGTTGATAGATACAAAGCCAGGTTGGTGGCTCGTGGTTTCACCCAAACATATGGGGTGGACTATCAGGAGACGTTTTCTCCAGTAGCCCGTCATTCTACCTTACGAATTCTCATTGCAGTTGCTATTGTCCGTGACTGGCCCCTGTTTCAGTTAGATGTCAAGAATGCTTTCTTATATGGTGACTTGCAGGAAGAGGTCTATATGCAGCAGCCACCAGGGTTTGCTGCTGAGGGGGAGTCCAGTATGGTGTGCCGTCTTCATAAGGCCATATATGGCCTGAAGCAGAGTCCACGGGCTTGGTTTCAGAAGCTCTCAGAGTTGATTGAACAGAAGGGCTTCGTCAGATCTACAGCAGATCATACTCTCTTTGTAAAGAGAGACCAGCAAGGTACTGTGATAATCTTAGTCTATGTGGATGATATTGTTATCACTGGTAGTAATAAGCAGGGCATTCAAGCAGCCAAGGATTTTCTTAGTGAGCAGTTTGTTACGAAGGATCTGGGTTCACTTCGTTACTTTCTGGGATTGGAGTTTGCAAGAAATGAGCAGGGCATGGTAATGACACAGCGGAAGTATGTTACTGACCTGTTATCTGAGACAGGAATGGCAGGATGTAGACCAGCTACTACTCCTATGGATCCTAATGTTAAACTCTATGATGATGACTCTGAGGAGGTGGACAAGAGACGGTATAGAGAGCTCGTGGGGAAGTTGCTATATGTCACTATTACCCGACCAGATATAGCCTTTGCTGTCAATAGGGTAAGTCAATTTATGGAGCAACCCAGACAGACTCACATGAATGCTGTTTTTATGATCTTGAGATATCTGAAGTCGTCTCCAGGTGCTGGTCTTCTGTTTAGGAAAGATACCTCTATATCTGTCACAGGTTGTGCTGATGCAGACTATGCTGGGTGCCCTAATGATAGAAAGTCTACTTCAGGCTTTATTGTATTTGTTGGCAGCTCACCAGTTGCATGGAAGAGTAAGAAACAGAATGTCGTGGCTCGATCCAGTGCAGAGTCAGAATATAGGGCAATGGCCCAAGGTAGTGCTGAGATGATGTGGGTTAAATCGGTTTTGAATGATTTAACTATTGAAGTACCTCTTCCTATGCGTCTTAAATGTGATAATCAGGCAGCCTTGTTCATAGCCAATAATCAAGCGTTCCATGAGAGGACAAAGCACATTGAAGTGGATTGTCATTTCACACGGGACTTAATTCAAAAAGGGCTTATTTCAACTTCTTATGTATCATCAGGAGAGCAGATTGCAGACATGTTCACCAAGGCTCTTGCCAGAGGTCCTTTTCATCTATGTTGTTCCAAGCTGAGCATGATAGATATATATGCTCCAGCTTGAGGGGGAGTGTTAGAGTAATTATGTTATTTGGTCTTTTAATTGTCCTTTTTCCTGTAATTTACCCGTAGAGCTTTTCTCCTATATAAGAGAGCTCTAGGGTTAGATGAATGATTATCTTGCTATTTTCCTTCAACAAGATATATACATGGCCGTTTTACCTATTTCTTCCTCCCAAATCTGTCCTCAAATTCGTAATATCACAGCCCTTGAAGCATGTGTGACCACATCCAAATGCAGCTATTAATGTGTTTTTTGTGGCCATTGATTTAACAATTCAACATCTGAGATATTCTGCATGGAGGTGCTAAGCTGAGATTCATATTGATTACTAATATCTTTCACTTAAAATCAATCCCTGGCTCCATTAAATATATATTATTTGTGTAATATTTCTGCTATAATTTCTTTGCAAGAAATTTGTGATGTAGTCGGGATAAACATCACAACTACAGCAAATCCTTTTCCCACATTAAGTAGGGTCGGCTACATGAATCCTTTGCCTCCATTTAGATCTATCTTGGATCATTCTCGTGCTTAGATTCTAAAAGCTAAGATCCCTTCATATATTCTCATTCCAACAATTCTTGGACCTTCTTCGTCCTCTCTTAGCTGACTCAACATCTCAAAACTCGCATCTCCTCACCGGTGCATCGGCTGACCTCCTTTACAAATGGACAAACCACCTTAAGTGATTTTCTCGCATCTTATCCTTGATCGGAGCTATACCAACTTTCCTTCTGATTGCATCACTCAGAATCTGATCTTTACGTTTGTGTCTACACATCCAACTTAGTATTTTCATTTATACTACTGTCATTCCATGCATTTGTCTATGGCTCACAGGCCAACATTCAGATCCATAGAGCATAGCAAGTCTCATGGCTGCTTTGTAAAACTTTCCTTTGTTTTTCAAAGGAATTTTCTTACCACATAGAATAGTGGATGCTTCTCTCCATTTTAGCCAACTTGCATTTATTCTATTAGTAACATCTCCATCAATTTCCTCATCATGTTGCAAGATAGATCCCTAGTATCTAAAAGAATCTCTCTTTTGAATGTTATCATCACCGAACTTCACCTCGATTCGTTCACCATTGCTTCCATCAAAAGTGCACTCCGTATATTCAGTCTTAGCCCTCTTTATACGAAATCCTTTAGTCTCCAATACATGTCTCCAGACCCAAGCTTCTCATTTACTCCATCTCTAGTCTCATCAATCAACACAATATCATCAACGAATAACATACATCAAGGCATCTCATCCTGAATGAGACTTGCCAGCTCGCCCATAATCAAAGTAAAAAGGAATGGACTCAAAGTTGAACCTTGATATAGTCAGACCAATGTTGATGTCAAAATAGTCAGTCTTCCTATATTGTATCCTTACGCAAGATGAAACCCAATCATACATGTTAGAGTAAACGATACTCTGATGTGTTATTCCATAGAACCCTCGGGTCTCTTATATAGAGAGAAAACCCTTGGGTAAATTACCTAGACGTACATTATATAAATAGGAAATACGGAACAGTACATCATAACATAATATAAACGTCTACACTCCCCCTCAAGATAGAGCATAGATATCAATCATGCTCAGCTTGGAAGAACATCTCTGGAAAGGTCCTCTGAGCAATGGCTTGGTGAATATATCAGCAGTCTGGTCCTCTGAACTGACATGAGAAGTGGAAATGAAGCCCTTCTGGATCATGTCTCTAGTGTAATGACAATCCACCTCGATGTGCTTTGTTCTCTCGTGAAAAGCTGGATTATTGGCAATAAACAATGCTGCCTGATTGTCACATTGGAGATTCATAGGCAAGGAGACATCTACATTCAAATCTTCTAAGACTGCTCTAACCCACATCATCTCTGCGCTTGCTTGTGCCATGGCTCTGTATTCGAATTCAGCACTGGATCTCGCCACAACAGTCTGTTTCTTGCTTTTCCAAGAAACCCAAAGAGCTTCCTATGAAGATAGCAAATCCAGAAGTAGATTTACGATCCTTTGGACATCCTGCATAGTCTGCGTCTGCACAAGCTGAAATAGACAGATCTGTATCTTTTCTGAATAGCAACCCTGTGCCTGGGGAAGACTTCAGATATCTCAATATCATATACAAGGCATCCATATGAATTTGCCTAGGCTGCTCCATAAATTGACTCACCCGGTTTACTGCAAAGGCAATATTCGGTCGAGTTATAGTAATGTATAAGAGCTTACCCACCATCTCTCTGTACCTCCTTTTGTCCACCTCTTCGGTATCATTGTCGTACAGCTTCATGCTTGGGTCGATAGGCGTGCTCGACGGTCTGCATCCAGTCATTCCTGTTTCAACTAGCAAGTCTGTGACATATTTTCTTTGAGTCATTACCATTCCTTGTGCATTTCTTGCAAACTCTATCCCCAGAAAATATCGTATCGTGCCTAGATCCTTCGTAATAAACTGGCTTCCCAACAGGGATTTGGTTATCTCAATTCCCTGAGCATCATCTCCTGTAACCAAAATGTCATCAACATATATCATGACAACAACTGTACCTCTAGGGGTCTTCTGGATGAACAATGAATGGTCCGCATTTGATCTCCTGAACCCCTGTCGTTCAATTAGTTGGGAAAGCTTCTAGAACCATGCCCGGGGACTCTGTTTGAGGCCATATATAGCCTTATGAAGTCTGCACACCATCTGAGTCTCCCCCTCAGCAGCAAACCCAGGTAGCTGCTGCATGTACACTTCCTCCTGTAGGTCACCATACAAGAATGCATTCTTGACATCAAGCTGAAAAATGGTCCAGTCACGTACCACAGCAACCGATAGGAGGATGCGAAGAGTGGAGTGTCGAGCCACTGGTGAAAAGTATCCAAATAATCTACCCCATAAGTTTGGGTAAATCCACGTGCAACAAGTCTGGCCTTGTATCTGTCGAGACGTCCATCTGCATGATATTTCACCGTAAACACCCACTTGCAGCTCACCATGGAGGCACCTGGAGGAATGGGGACTAGAGACCAAGTCCCTCGAGACTGTAAGGCACGCATCTCCTCTTCCATAGCTAGACGCCAGCAATCAATCTTCATGACTTCTTGATAGGTCCGTGGAATCTCAACCGACGAGACAACATCTGCAAATTTCTGGAAATCCCCATTGAGACGATGAAATGATACTTGAGATGCAAGAGGATATGAAGCACATTGTCTTCTCTGCTTCCTTTGAGCAATAGGCCGATCAAGATCATCTATCACTGTGGTGACTGGCGGATCCTCCTCCTGTAGTAAAGGCTCCCGCACTGGTGCATCATCTAACCCATCATTAGTGATAACATCAGAACATACCTGAGGCGTGCTGGATGGTTGGCATGTAACTTGAGCAGGGCCTGACCGCCTTGTATAGAACTTAAGAAATGGTACAGTTGGAGGAGGTGGTGGTGGTGGTGGTGGCGGTGGTGGTGTAGTGGAGTCGGATTGACCCAGGCTTGGAGGTGGAGGCACATAGACATTAGTATCCGTGGGTGTGGAGGAGACCAATCTGTCACCTGCAGGGGAGAAGTACATGACTGGTTCGAAAAATGTAACATCAGCACTCACATAGTACTTGTCGTGAATGGGGTCATAGCAACGATATCCTTTCTGTGTCTTTGAGTAGCCCACGAAAACACATTTGATAGCCCTAGGAGAGCTTATCAAGTCCTGGAGATAACCGGTGGACAAACGCAACAGTGCCAAATACCCGAAGTGTAAGTGTAAACAAATCCTTGTCAGGAAAGAGAACAGAGATAGGAGACTTTTCCCCAAGAGTAGTAGCAGGCATGCGGTTGACCAGATAGCATGCTGTAAGTATAGCATCTCCCCAAAAGGCTAATGGGGCACAACTCTGAATAAGTAATGTGCGAGCAATATCAAGAAAGTGTCGATGCTTCCGTTCGGCAACACCATTTTGTTGAGATGTGTATGCACATGTGGTTTGGTGGATAATGCCCTTAGAAGAAAGAAAGCTAGCAAGGGAACGAGTGCAGAATTCCAATGCATTGTCAGTACGCATATACTTAACAGTAGATGAAAAAACATTTTGAACTTCATTGATAAGGTTTTGAATAACACTTCCTGCTTCGGATTTATTTTTAAGAAGAAAAGTCCAGGACACTCAAGAAAAATCATCAACTACAACTAGATAGAACTTGTGCCCCTGATGATCTGGGACACGACTGGGACCCCAAATATCTATGTGAAATAACTCAATGGGGAGCGACTGCTCCGACCCTGACGACTGGGGAAGCTGGACCGATGGTGCTTCCCTAACTGACATGCTTCACAACGAAATGACGAACCCGGAGAGATCTGAGGCAGGAGGTGACGCATTTTCTGTAGCGGCAGGTGACCAAACCGAAGATGCCAGGTATATGGAGATATGGATCCCTGAGAATGTAGTGAGACGCCAGCATAAGAGTTCCGTACTAGACGATAGAGGCCATTGTGCTCAGAACCATAGCCAATCACCCTGCCCGTTAGTATGTCCTGAAAAATGACAGAAGATGGATCAAATATAGCACGACAGTGCAAATCTTTTGTAATCTGACTAATTGATAATAGATTCATAGAGAATTCTGGTGCATGTAGAACATCCTGTAAGTGCATAGAGGGCAGCAAAGCCGTCTCCCCCTGACCGACGATAGGGGAATGAGTGCCATCAACTATGAGTACCGAGCGACCAGGCTGAATAGCTCTATAGGACTGCAGGATATCTCTATCGCTACAGAGATGATGGGTGGCTCCAGAATCAACGATCCAACGTGTGAGATCATGGTTATGACAGGAGACTGGAGTACTACCTGAGGCACTGGTTGTAGCAGATGTACTAGCTGACGCCGAAGCCGCAACATCGGAAGTGTCAGCACCCTCTGAAGATGATTGTGGCATAATATCACGCAGCCGTGCCACTAGCTCCTCGAACCTGTGATCTGGAGTAGATGCTAGTGGACCCTGAATATGATCAGCGACACGTGTAGAAGGAGGGAAGCCATGCTTGGAATAGCATGTATCCTCCGAATGACCAGTACGACGACAGAATGAGCACGTAGAGCGTATGCGACCTCCTCGGCCACGTCCACCACTTCCTCTACCACGAAATGACGACGAACTACCTCGTCCTCTGGAGACTGCCATTGCCGAGGGAGGTGGAGTCGCTGTATTTGATAGAACTGGTACACGACTGAGCCTCCTGTAGACTTCTTCCATCGGTGGAATGGTGGCATCGGCAAGGATCTGAGAGCGTGCTGCCTCGTACTCTGCATCAAGGGCAGCAAGTAATACGCCTACCATAGTGGCGTTGCGGAACGTCTTCTGCTGTGCTGGCGTGGCTGTAAGTGGGATGGTGCTATATAGCTTCTCGAACATTCCACGAAGAGACGTGTACAGAGAATGAAGAGGCCTCCCATTTTGCTTCGTGGTAAAAATATCATGCTGCAACTGCAACATCTTCGTCTCGTTCCGCACCTGAGAGTATGTCGTGGCCAGAATATCCCACATCACCTTGGCGGTGGGCTGATGAAGGACATCGTTTGCTATCTCCAACGTGAGCGTTCCTGACAGCCAAACTTTGGCATACGCGTCATCGGCCTCCCATGAGGCATAGATCCCTGTCTTCTCCAGCAGTTCACCTTCGGTAAGAATATGCTTCTTACCACACGACTGCATAAGACTCTGGAACTGCATAGCCCAGAGTTCGTAGTTCGTCCCGTCCATTTTTGACGATTGGTGCCGAACCTTTAAAGGCACCTATGGCGGGCATATCAACCTTCTGTTTTGACATATCACCGAGGAAGACCTAGGGATGATAGACAAAAAGTGGTCTCTACAAAGACCCGGTTGGATTCATGTGCATATGTAGACGCTATGCACGTGAATCCATTGTTGTCGTGTCTCCGAATGTAGAACTAAGGCCGCACCGAAGCCCCTATTGGGTGCTGGAAACGGACCGGCTGGTGCCTTGGTCGAATGTGGGGGCCTCGGCAAGAGGCTGGCGGTGGCAGAACCTAGCGAGAACGCTAGGGATTAGGGCTGCGGAGGTCTGGCTGCGATGAGAAGGCGCAGCCCGGGCGTTGGAGGCGCAGCCTGGGCGGTGGAGGCGGGGCCTGGTTGTTGGCGGCGGGGCCTGGGGGGGCCTGGGCTGGACGCTGGTGGCAGCGAGCGGGAGGGCGGGGGGCTGGGGCCTTGAGGCGGCGGCTGCCGAAGAAGAAGGGGGGGGGGGGGCGGCGGCGGGTGGAGAGGAGAACCCTAGATTAGGGTTTCGGCTCTGATACCATGTTAGAGTAAACAATACTCTGATGTGTTATTCTATAGAACCCTCGGGTCTCTTATATAGAGAGAAAACCCTTGGGTAAATTACCTAGACGTACATTATATAAATAGGAAATACGGAACAGTACATCATAACATAATATAAACCTCTACAATACATATCTTTTATGAGGTGAGTATATAGGACATGTACTTGTCGCTTCTCCACAACTCTTCACAGTATCTCTATTGTGAGACAGAATCATAAGCCTTCTCCAAATCAATAAAAATCATATGGAGGTTCTTCCTTTTAGCTCTATAAATCTCCATTGTTCTCATCAGCAAGTGGATGACTTCAATAGTTAAACGACCTGCCATGAATCCGAATTGATTTTCTTTTACTTTGAAGACTTGCCTTGACTTTCTTTCGATCACATGTTCTCAAATTTTCATAGTATGACTCATCAGCTTGATACCTCTGTAATTTGAACAAATTTTGAATGTATCCTTTATTCTTATAAATAGGCACCATGATGCCTCTCCTCCAATCTTCAGGCATTTTCTTGCTTCATCAAATAACATTGAATAAGTTTGTAAGTCAAGTCAAACGACGCCTGAAACTCTCTAAACTTCTATAGGAACATTATAAGGTCCTATACATTTCCCATGTCTCATAACCTTCAAAGCCTCTTCTACTTCCTTTGTATTCGTCGCTAACTTGCACGATTCAAGTAACTTTCACTACTTGCTAGATCTCTCAAAGTGATCTCTCTATTCCTTCCCTAGTGAAAAGCTTATGGAATTACTGCTTCCATCTAGTCTCTATACCTTCTGAGTAATATGTACGCGACCTTTCTCATCCTTAATGCATCTCACTTAAGAAAGATCTTTGATCTTTCTCTCTTGCTTTAGCTAACCTGAATATATCCTTCTGGCACTCCTTAGAGTCGAGATTTTTGTACAAAACTTCACAAGCTTTTGACTTAGCTTCGCTTACAGCTGTCTTTGCTTCTTCCTTCGTTATTTTGTAGTTGTGACAGTTTCATTTGTTCTATCCTTAGACATAGCTTTAAAGCATGTTCTTTTAATTTTGAGCTTCTCTTACATCCCTCCACTCCACCACCAAGGCCTCTTTTTGGCCTGGAGCTCTCCTTTTGACTTGTCCAGCATTCTTTGGCTACCCTTCGGATACAAGATACTACCACCTCCCACACCTCATTTGCACTTCCACTACAATCCCAAGATAAGTCTTATAATACATTTTCCCTGAAGCTTGATTACTTCAATTGAAGATTCAACCATCTAGTTATAATGATGTTGGAAAACCCTCCTTTCTTTACCATTCATTTGTGTGCACATCCATGACTAACAAGCAATGCTGGGTGATCAAACTCTCTCCTAGGATTACTTTGTAGTCTTTGAAACACAACTGATGTCTTCTCCTAAACGCAAAGTAATTAAATGCTCCTCCCTCTTCTTGAAGAGTGTGTTTGCTATGAAAAGATTATAAGTTGTTACAAAGTTCAGAATAACTTTTCCCTCTTCATTTCTATCCCCGAAGCCATGTCCTCCGTGAATATAAGCATACCTTGAAGAATCCGTTCCCACATGTCCATTAAGATCTCCACATAGGCAAACCATCTCTCTTTGTGTGATTCCTTGCATAATCTTATCCAAATCCTCCCAAAAGCTTGTTTAAACCTTTCAATCTAAATCAATTTTGCGATGCATGAACTGATATGATATTCAGAATTTCTTCTCTGAGCACCACTTGTAGCAAAATAATCCGATCCTTGAATCTTTGCACCTCAACCACACAATCCATCAAATCTTTATGAACAACGACTCCAACACCATTTATGCCCTTATCTTTACCTAAATACCAAAGTTTAAAGCTTGTTTTCTCGATCACCCTTGCTTTCTCTCCAGCCCATTTTGTGTCTTGGAGACTTACTATATGAATCTTCCTTCTTTCCATCGTATCTACTATCTCCATCGATTTACTAGTCTAAGTGCCAATATTCCAACTACCTATCCACAACTTCCTTTAAAATCTCTTTTGAACTAACTTATTTACTCGCATGCGTCCATCATGCGAGAACCCTTGCCACTTTTGGACCGCATCCGGACGACGATGCAGTGGAACTAGCTTAGTTACTCACATGCATTTCTCATGCGAGAACCTTTGCCAAATTTTGAACTATATCTGGGCAACGATGTAGCGACCCTTGCCAACTTCTCATTGCATTTGGATGATGCATCGCGGCTACCAGGGGGAGGGCATCGCTAGTAGGGAACACCTCAACGAAATCTAATTGATTGTTTAAATCCATGTTGAAAAGATCCGAACTGTTTTGAGACAAATTCCTAAGTAGTGTTCTTAAAAAAATAATACTATTTAGGAATTTGTCCTCTCTTGTGTTGGTTGTCGGCTACCTAGGACTGGCCATTACCGAGTTAGTCGGGATAAACATAGGTTGCAAAAATGATGGGTTTAGAGAACGAGGGACGACGTACATATTACTCAAGGCTTTTGATGGAGTTTGCCGCCGAAACATCAAATTTCTGTTTATAGAGAACGAGAACAATGATGAGGCTTTGGCAGATCCAAGAGGGATAGAGTACATCGTTAAGGACAATGGGTTCTCTAAATCTAGGCCCTCTAGATATTTGTGTATTTTTTTGTTCTCCCTTCTTTATCTCAGAAATTTTGCATATCACACTCAAGTCTGTCTGCCACTCTTCAATTTCTGTTATGGAGTGATATTCCCATTCATAGTGAATTGAATTTGTGTTCTTCTGGGCGTTTCCATTCTTGGTCATTTGTTACATTCTCCTACATCACATGTAATCAGTTGGCGATGACCAAATGTCTAAGCATTTGTAGTAGGCACCTCATGGTGTATGCTATGCTTTCTCTCAAAACTGAGCTTTCAAGGTTCTCAACTGTGTTTGCATTGCAGTACATTCGTTTCATCTTCTTGGTTTACCTCAGAAGACCGCCGCCTTTTATCTTTTTATAGTCAAGTCATGTTCCATGCCAGCCTACTCGGAAGGTTGATCATATTCTGTATGTTTCTGTTGAACCTGTGAGATGTGGCATCTATTGAAGCCTCTTGCAAGATTTTTGTATCACTGGGCACTGACTTGATAGTCATTCTATCCTTGTGGGCTGATGAATTATTTTTTTCCTTTCTTTTTGTACAAGTTATACTTGTAGAAGACAAGTTGAATGCTTATTTGATTTGACACTGTGTTTCTCCTTGGTAGTTTTTTCAAACTAAAGGCAATTTCATGGGTATTAAAACCCTAATTGAGTTATCTTCCTCGTGGAAGCTTGTTGTTCTGCCATCTATTTTGATCCATTGCTCATGTACTTTAAATCGTTTCTTAATAAGTTTGTATATTTTGGATGCGGACTTATCAACGCCAAATCAAGCCAATATCATGCATTATGATGGATGGAGTTTAAGATTAAAGTGGAATGCGATTTCGATTGCATCTCTGACTATTTGAATTATATAACACTTTAAATTGAAATAGTTATTTCCTTAACAAAATTTATACGGTTCAGAATGATCTTCCAAGCTTTCACGGTACAATACTGACAAGAATCGTGCTCTACAGGCTAGTGTTCCTTCCAAAAACACGATATCAGATGCTCAACGGAATGCAATTAAGCAGCGGTTGTTGGATGCCCTGAAACAGAACCTAAATCATAGCAATATGTTGTAAGTTCAGTCCCAATGCCAGGAAATTGTTTGCATAAGCTCTCATGCTTCTTCCTTCTCTGCAGATGCTGATGGGGACTCTCAAACTGTATATTAGCTATAGTTTCAAGATACATTTTGATGGTAGCATCTGATTTTTTGTTGGTCACCATATTCTGTAGGACCGATGTTGAAACAGCTGCTTCTCTTCTAGAAAGTGAATGCTTCAAAAAATATGGGAAGGTAGGAAAATCTTTCTACAACTCAGAGGCTGCTAGCACTGTCAGATGGATTTCTTCTTCAGGCCCCAGTGAGATAAATGATCGGCTCCGCCCAATTTCCGCTCCATTGACGACCACCAGCAAATACGATAAAGAAGCAGCTTCTTCAACTTTTCCTGTTTCTTCCAAAGAAATACCTCGGACAGCGAATCGCAATAATTCCTCTGATGAACTTTTGGTCAAATGCAAAAAAGAGGAAAGTGCAGCTGAAGTAATTCAGACAGTGAATGGCAACGATTCCTCTCAACTTTTGGTTCCTCTTAAAAAAGAGGAAAGTGCACCTCCAATTGATGTTCCTCTAATACCATCTTTTGCAGAGTTCGCTAACAAAAAATCACTGGCTGTGAAGTCGACAACTTCTAGTTGCTTGTCTAAGCGTTCGACTGCTGACATCTTGAAAGGGATGGTGCCCAAAGAAGATGCAGGGAAAAGAGTTAGATTGATCTAGAAATCTGAATACCTTGATCAGAACTGTATTTGCACGTGTGCCAATAATTGGGTTTTAGGGGGTAGAATACTCAATATTCTGGAATTTAATATTGAATTCCTGTAATAACACGATATTTATAGGTTTGTTTGTGCCGGTGTTGCAGCTATTTGGAATTTTCTTGCAAACGGCAATGTGGTTTGATAATGAAAGTATTTTCAGGGCCTTCTTTTTGTTTGCGGATGCCATTTGCAACAACATTAATATAAGTTGATCTTGAATGAAAGCAAAAGAATTAATGGAAAATGACAAGAACGTATATGAACTTTGGTCTCAAGACACCCTTAGGGCCAGTTGATGGGAAATAGGAAAAAGTAAGGAAAAGGAAGAGGTTATCTTTCATTTTTGTGGTGGCCAATATACCATGGTATTATGAGGGGGTGATGATAGTAGCTATGACGAATGTGATGCTTATGCTACCCAGCTAGTGAAAGGCTGAATATGATGACTGGTAATTAGGATATGGAGAATGAGCCTGACAGTGGTGGGTAGCTAGATATTGAGGCGATGACAATTAAGGACATGGTTGTGATATTGTTTGTGATACATGTAGCTGATTTGCTCAAGGAGGTGCTTGTACAAAATTTCCCCCCATCAGAATATGAGGCCCTAAAAAACTCTCGATCAGAGTATGAGAGAAAAAGGATGGAGGGATGGTATGTATTGGAAAACCAATTGTCTCTTAATTGTGTGGAAAATCCCATGAAAAACCCCAAGTATACATCGATTCACAATTAAGACCTTATTTTGGGAACGCAACAATAAGTGATTTGATCTTTTTTTTCTTAAATACATACTGATTCTGCAATCCTTCTATGTACTATTAAAGCATAAACATTATCTAGAGGTGTCTCCTTCTTATCATTGTAGCCGCTCACTATGACATAAGAATATACATTCTCCATATTAACTACATCAAAAAGTACAACTGAATTTAGAAGGCCAACATGTGGCCTTGTCAAAAGAATGCTCGGCAAAAATGTCATGTAGCATACCAAGTTAAAAATACAAGTGCATATTAATTTGTTTATACAAAGACAAAAGGTAAAACATCACCTTATGTTGTACATTATGTACATTATTTACAAGTATCCCCTCCCTATTATTGTAGTCACTAACTAAGACATGAGGATTTATCTCAACATATTTGAAGCTTGAGACAACTCTCAAGGTACAATTAGAATTGAAGACATTGCAATTGCAAATTAAATTCTATATGATCCAACATAAGTAATATTGTAAAACTCACTTTAAGAACGAGAGCATATCCCTTCATGTACCCAACATTTTAAAGTCCGTTTTTTCGCATGCATTTGTTTCAAACTCTCAATCAACAGTATTGCATGATAAAAGCTCATACATATACATGAAGCTTTCCCAAATCCTCGAAATATTTCAATGCCATTAGATACACACACACACACACACACACACACATATATATATATATATATATATAGGGAAAAGGGAGCATGCACCGGCGGGTGCAGCTAACTAGCTACACCCGGCCATTTTTCTTATTGATTTTTTATTTTTTTGAAAAAAAAACTTATGGAGATTTACTTAGTTTATTGACAAGAATATGTGTTTCAAATTTCATGCAAAACAAACACTCCTAGCATGCCCATCTAGATATGGTCAATTTCAATAATTCTGAAACCGTTAAAATGTCATAGCCTTGATGGAGATGATAGAAATGTCGAATTTAGTTGAAATTGGTATGATATCATGGTGATATATGGTGATTTAAATCCCCCTAGGTTTCATTTCAAAAACACAAAAAAAAACAATGAAAAAAATGACTGGGTGCAGCTAGTTAGCTACACCCGCCGGTGCAGCTTCCCCAATCCCTATATATATATATATATATATATATATATATATATATATATATATATATATATATATATATATATAGGGATTGGGGAGCCTACACCCATGTGTAGGTAACTTACCTACACCCACCTCTTGTTTCTTAATTTTTTTGATTTTTTTTGAAATGGATCTTTAGGGGATTTACTTAGAATATTAAATGGAATATGTGTTTCAAATTTCATGTAAAACAGACATTCCTAACAGCTCCATCGGAAGGGGCCGATTTCAGCAAATCTCAGACCGTTAAAATTTGACTGTCATGATGGATAAGTTAGAAGTCTCAAAATAAGTTGAAATTTGAATGACGATATGGTGATATATTGTGATCTAAATTCCCCAAGGAATTAATTCAAAAAAATAAAAAAATTTGAGGGAAAAAGAGTTGGGTGTAGGTAAGTTACCTACACATGGGTGTAGGCTCCCTTTTCCCATATATTATATATATATATAATGGGGCTGCCCCCAGGGAGTAGCCAACTTGGCTACTCCCACCCTTATTTTTCCCTCATTTTTTTATTTTTTTGGAAAATAAAAATTTGTTTATTCATCACTATATCCCTCTCACATTCTATTAAAATTTCGTCAGAAACAGAGACTCCTAAGCCCTCCATCCAGACGTTATTTTTTTAACGGTCGCAGGATTTTTTAAATCGATCATGTTTGGATGGAGGCCGTAGGAGTCTCTGTTTCTGACGAAATTTTAATAGAATGTGAGAGGGATATAATGATGAATATACAAATTTTTATTTTCCAAAAAAATAAAAAAATGAGGGAAAAATAGGGGTGGGAGTAGCCAAGTTGGCTACTCTTCTGGGGGCAGCCCCATTTACCTCATATATATATATATATATATATATGATTTCTTTCAAATAGGACGCAGTCTTTTCTAAGTTCAAGAAGACCAACCCCTTTTTGTATAAAACAGGATGACTTTAGCAGAATACATATACAGTTTTGTATTATAATGTGCAGTTTTAATGTTTGTATGATAATGCGCAGTTTTGTATGCGGCTTTGTATTTATAACATGCACCTATAATACAAACTGTATACGTTCTACTAGCGTGTTTGTGTTTTATACAAAAAGGGACGGCCTTCCCGGACTCAGGAAGGACAACGTCCTATTTGAAAGGCCCCCCTATATACATATATATATATACACACTGATTACCATATGACAAAAAAATACCACAAGAAATAAAAATAAGAAGATAAAACGTACCATCCATGTCTTTTTCATAAACATATAACTGATGTTTATTCTTAACATTGCGAGCATGCATGATAGTTAATTCCTTCTTCCTAGATAACTGTTTCGAATGCAATGAGCTCGTGGTATTAAACAATTGTGAAGAACGAGAAAGGATAAGAAATTCCAACATGAGTAGAAATGTCATGGAGAGTTTGTGTGGACAACTGGAAATTAAACAAAGCAACAAGACATGATTACTTTCCCCTATCTTTCATTGATCAAATAGTCGAATGAATAGATGAGAAAGAACTTTTCTTCTTCCTTGATGGATACTCTGATTATAATCAAATTGTCAGAGCCTAGAAGATCAATATAAAACAACATTACATTTTCATTCAGTACTTAAGCATGTTGAAGAATGCCATTTAAACTATGCAACACACCAACCGCATTCCAGATATGTATGTTGGTATTTTTTGCTAAAATGGTGGGCGACTATATGGAAGTCTTTATGACTTCTCTATCTTGGTGATTCTTTTGCGGAAACCTTCATAGATCAAGTCTTATAAAAATGCATTGATGTCAACTTAATCTTAGTTTGAGAGAAGTCACACTTTATGGTTCGTCGAGGAATCTTTCTGGGGCATATTGTGTCAATGAATGGAATGGAAGTGGATCTAACTAAGTTTGAAATAATCACACATTTGGATCTTCGAAGAATGTTAAAGGTACGGTCATTTCTAGGGCATGTGAAATTTTATCCTAGATTTATCAAGGGTTTTTTCAAACCCTACTGCTATGCAAACTATTGAAAAAGGACCAAGATTTCATATTATCTAAGGAAGCATTATGATCTTTTAGAAATCTCAAAGTAACAGCGATTGAAGCACCATGTGTGTTGCATCGAATTTTACGAGCAGTGCTATTCTTGGTCAAAAGAGGGATGGAAAACATTATGCCATCCATTATGCTATCAAGACTTTAGATGATACGCGAAAGAATTATACGGTCACTGAGAAAAAAATTCTAGCCGTAGTTTTCTCCCTTGATAAATTTAGAGCATATCTATTCAGAAGTCTTGTGACATCTTCACCGACTACTCTACGATAAAACACCTATGTGCAGAAAAGGATTCCAAGCCGAACTGATCTGGGATACTTTTACTCCAAGAATTTGATATTGAAATCAAGGGTAAAGACAAATAATGTAGTTGCCGACCACCTATTTAGGCTACTCTGACCATTTCTCTCTGAAAAATCAACCGACTCTGAATTGCCAATTTCTGAAATGTTCCCAGATGAATCTATACTGGTCTATCACATTTGCCATAGTATGCTGACATAGTTAACTACGTGATTACACACAGACTACCTACGGATTGACCTAAACATAAAAGGGGTAAAACATTACCCTAACTCAATTTTATCACTAGGAGGAACCATTGCTTTTTAAGGAGGGAAATAATCTTATCTAACGACGTATTGACTCAGAAATCTCATAGTTTCCTAACTCAATGCCACACTTTTGGGTGTGGAAGACATCGTTCATGTAAACTAACTACAACCAAGGTTTTGTAATGCAGTTTTATTGGCTTGCACCGCACAAGGACACTGATAGATTTGTCCGAGCTTGTTCAGAGCTGGCAAATTTTCTACTCATGGTACTAATAGCACAACTATCATCAAAATTCTGAGTGATTTATTTTCCCGCTTTGGTCTGCACAAAGTAATCATTAGTGATGTAGGGATTCACTTCCTAAATATTTTAGTGAAGAGACTTCTGAACAATAATGGACTCCAACATCTAGTCTCAACCACATACTACACCCAAACCAATGGTTTGGTTGAGTTGTCCAATCATGAAATAAAAACCATCCTTCAGAAAAATGTGAGATCCGACCTTAGGGATTAGTGACAACACTAGACTTCTGCTTTTTAAGCATACTGGATTGCCTTCAACACCATTTTAGGAATGAGGTCATACCATATTGTATATGACAAAGCACGCCACCTTCTTGTGGAGGCCCAACACAAATCTCTTTGTGCTATTCGGAAATGCCACCTTCTATTTGATGATGCTAGGAAGAAAAGAATACTGGATCTTGATAAATTAGAGGAATTAAAATCCCAGGCATATGACAACAATCTAATCTATATGGATAAAACTAAGAAGTGGTATGTTGCCCATATTTTGAGTAAAAGCTTCAAGGTTGATCAAAAGGTGTGGTTGTTTGATACTAAATTCAAGTTATTTCCTCAAAAACTATGATCAAAATGGAAAGGACCTTATGTCGTAACTGAAATTTTCTATAATTGTTTGGTGGAAATTCGATATCTAAGCATCAATGCTACATTTGTGTGAATTGTCAAAGATTAAAATCCAAAATTGAACCCCACATCACGATGCTAGTATCTTAAACTTTGATCTTGTAGGAAGTCTGAGTATTGCCCAGCTAGCTAAGGCAGAACTAGCTATTCTTTTATACATCCGCTCAAGGTATTTTTCTTTCTTTCTTTTCTTGTGCATAGTTGGTTTTGTATAAGGGGAAATCCCCTCATAAAGTCTTTAAAAATAGAAGTCGCTAAAAAATGAAATTATTTTTTACATTGCACTCACCATGTAGCTTTGACTAAGTATGGGATTGTGCATAACATTATATACATGCATTCCATGCTTTTCAATAAAAGATTGCATAAAAAAATTTACATTGAATGTATGCTTGTCAAAATTTTCAAAAATCTTTTGTATCATTTTATGTACCATTTTTCAGAAATAAGAAAAAGATTGCATATACCTAAAATTTAATAAAAATTGCAAAAATTCTTAAAATCTTTTTCTTCAAAAATACCAGCAAAAACTTTCGAAAAAATCCCAAAAATTCCCCTAGTCTTCTTCTAAATTTTTGGGATTTGTTGGACTAAGAAGACCTTAGTCCACTTATTTTTAGAAGGCTTCATTAGACTTGAGTATTTTTGTTCTTCAAGTCTATTTTTGACTTAAATTATTGTGTTCTACTAGTTTTATGAAGAGAAAAAAATAATGTCTAACCATATTGGCTTGACAAGTATAGCGCTCTTTTACTCTTTAAATGATTTTTTGAACAATTTTCACCTTACGCCATATCTTCACTTAGTTTGATGTACAAGAGATCGTTTCAATCTCTACCAAGGAAAGGGAGTGTCTATGGTTGTAGCACCCGATGCTTAGATTGAATCTAGGGTTAATGAAGTTCAATGATGTAAGTTTTGGAACCACTTACTCTTTATACATGTACATTCTTGATAACCATGATTACAAAATCCTATAAAAAAGAAGGCACAATAAGGGATGCTTTTTCCAATAACAAAAATGCAGATTGCCAAGCAATTATTTGTCAATGAAAATTATAAAAATGACCTATCTTTGCCAAATAGGGCAAATATCAGACCAATGATGACATT
The DNA here is from genome assembly GCA_037367405.1 of Ottelia alismoides. Taxonomy (NCBI): domain Eukaryota; kingdom Viridiplantae; phylum Streptophyta; class Magnoliopsida; order Alismatales; family Hydrocharitaceae; genus Ottelia; species Ottelia alismoides. The sequence goes on from JAZKJV010010101.1 coordinate 242,098, forward strand.
GCTTTAAAAGAGATCAATGAGGCACAGGGTTATGCTTTTCAAAAAGAAAAAACAAGAGCACTGGACCAAAGTAATCTATGTAAAACCCCACCAAATCCAATCTCTACCATATGCTCCTTGTTAATAGACTTAGGTGAAATAAGCACGAGCCTAAGCTTAGGGAGAATGGAAACTTTGGACTTAAAGAATCTACAAGTACCTTGCTTCAGTTTGTGTAGTATACGAAGAGCCACGACCTTTAGACACAGTTCAAATATACTCAAGGTTAGAAAGAATATTTTTTGATCAAATTGATCTGATTTGATTTAAGCATGGAACCGAATAAGGGTAGTGGAACTTGATGGCTGCTGAACTAAATACTCTAATCTAAGAGGAGTCTGAACACTACTACTCTAGAGATCAGCTCAGTCTATTTCTGGTATTTGATCTTGGCTTAAAATCTCAAGACATTGTGGTGATGGCAGCTACAAACCCATTTTTCACTTTCTCTAATCATATTCTATTTATGTTTGCATATCATTATTTTGCTCGGGACTAACAAAGTACAATAAATTAGTGATTCATCATTTCATGTATTCTTTCGTGAGAAAAAATGCATGTCTAATCCATTGCATTCTGCGTAATTTCTTACATAATTTCATTCATATTTTTCATCCACATTACATGCAAAAACTATCTAAAACGTATAACATTTCCTGCGAAATAAATCCCCAAAAATTTAACTTCCATCTCATATCTTGTTTAATATTTTCAAAATAAATATGGACAAAGACCATATTAGTTTTAAATCTTCTTTTTATTTTTCAGGTCTAGTTTGAAGAGGACCGTTTTTTGGGTTCCCTTCATTTCTTCTCATATTTCCTTAAAAAAAGAAAATGACAAAAGGCAACCCTCTTCCCTATGAAGGGAGTCAACTGCATCCACCCCTCCCATGACCCCTTTCATTCCCCAATTCTGCAAATGCCGAGGTGGGTTGACCTCCAGTCCAACACCAACCGCACAGGCCCTCCAGCTCTTGCAAACGTCCACCTCCTCTGGCTATAAACGGGAGGAGGCACCACTGACAACGAGGATGACTCCCACCCATCTTTGGAAAGCATTAATGCTCTCTCCCCGAACCCATCTCCACTATCACTATCTGCGAGCACAAATGTGGTCCCCATTTGCTTGCATTATAGTTGTAATGTGGTCGTATTGGACATATGCGACTACAAATAGTCGAAAAGTCTATGGTCGTAACATGGGGCGCTGCAAAAACAATTACGACCACATTGTGGTTGTATTCTTATTGTATTATGCGAGCATAGTGGTTCTCCATGCATGTAGTAGTTGCTGCCAGTATATAAAAAAATAAAAATGTAGGAAATGCGACTACATAGGGGACTACATTTAGTCGGATTTTCTGATACCAGAAAAAAAAATTACCTAGTTCATTTCCATGTTTCTTTCACGATTACCTATACATGTACAAGCATATACAAATTATACATACATAAGAACACATTAACTCCATATAATATATATTCATAATCAAGCATTTACAAGTATATCCACATTCACAATCAAGAATCACAAGTATATCCACATTCACAATCAAGCGTCACAAGGTTCCACATTCACACGTGCCACACGACAATATATCGCAGGAATAATTTGAACTTAGAATCATAATGTTAATGACAAAGAATTGTGAAAACTAAAACATAAGTTACATAGTGCTACATTCCATCAAGTGTCAAATCCTTCACTCCTTCCATTGATGAAGGATGCCCTTCCTCTTTTCTTACCTTCTATGGCTTTGACTGTCCCTCTCTATTCTCTCCTCTGCCTCGACATCCCTCTCGGAGATGATGACTCCGCAACGAACTGACCGTTGTATCATTGTCATCCTCATCCTTGTCCTCATCACTCTAATCATCGTGATGGTCGACAACCTTCTTTACCTCCGACGAGTGCCCTATATTTTTAAAAATACATTAGTAATTCTATCATGCAATAATAAATAAAACATGAGATATTTAATTAACGAGCTACGAACCAAGATTCTAGGACATTGAGTTTGTTCTCCACCCTACTCATTAAATTCAAAACGCTATCAATGTTGGTAGATATCCTGCTGGTCTATGTCAGGTCTGGATGAGTGGCCATAGATGATTGTGTATACTGTAATGATGGTGCCATATATGCTCATGGCACTTGGAGTGTCGCAACTAGACTCTGACAAGAATTTTGGGGTGGAGCCCTCCCAAGGTCTACCGACGATTGGGGCCAACATGTCCTTCATCAATCACCTCCTGTCAGACCATAGCATCAAATAACATGCAATTCTCATCGTAAAGGAATCCATACTTATCCTTGAAGATCTCATCGTAGCGGTCATGCATGTTAAAGATACCTTTTACCAATATATATTTAAAGTTTCTACTCAAAAATTAAAAGGATTATGAAAATCCAAGAAGCATTCATAGCCACAACATGGGCTTCTTGTGTGGACCATTGATTGCACCGCATGTGGGTCTTCGCCCACCATGCCCTAAGTATCATTTGCATTAAGAAGCCACATGTTGTCACAATACAAAAATGAATACCACTATTAACAAGTGCATGCCCACTTTTCCCACCATTAACATCCAAAATGAAGTAGGCTGATATTGTACTGTGACGAATACTTACCAATCCAGCCCTCACTACCTCAAAACTCTTGGAATCACTATTAGATTTGATCTCTTGCCTCCATCTATTGATCCTTCCCGCAAGAGAACATCTCCCAAAATCTTTGGAAGCAAAGAGATCACAATATTGACTCCTTCTATTTGGAAGCAGATAAAGTAAGGATGTCAAACACTAAAATAACAGTGATCAAATTGATACTTAATACCTTTTTATAGTGAACCAAGATGGGAAGAATTCTTTGTCCCTCTCCCAATTAACCTCCCCCTACTGCTTGGCAATGCAGCCTTTCTGGCCCTATAAATGCTATATGTAATCGTGTTGTTGGATAGGTGAGTCAGAGGGATACGAAGTATCTCTCGATATGCTCATGAAGGAGGTCATAAGTGTCCTACATTTTAAATGTATTTTTATCAAATATATATGAGTCAAAAGGACTCACAAAGAGATATAAATAAATTACTTACGTAAACACCGTCCAAGATCCTATGCAGTCAGGCGGATTCATATGAGCCCATCTGTAGTCCTCACAATCTCGGAATCTCTTCCAAGCCTTACACAGCCCCTTCGCTACATTATGGTGATCCTTCAGTGTATAGTCATATTGGTCAACTTCATCGTATAATTAAGTTTAACATAGTAGATTAGAAATAATATGTAAATTCAAAAATTTAATTAAGGATAATATACCCATCGAGTAGGAGCTCTTAGAAGCGACGAGAGGCTTGGGCCACACCTACGAAGGTGGTAGGACGAATCATGACAGGAGTGCCATGTACATCCTCCACATCCGATATCGACTCATCCTCGTAGCATGAAGATCGTAGAGTAGGCTAATGTCCATCGAAAGGAGATAGATGGGACTGAGTAGGCTCTACATACCAGATGAGGTGCACGGGCACCTCCATCCCAAGAGAGATGCAGTTCTCAATGAATGCACTTATCTCTGGGTCCAATGATCCACTGACTGTAACTTGAAATCAATAGTAAAATATATCTATGTGTAATTATAAAACAATAATAATGTCAATTTTATATTAGATATGTCATACTTATAAAAAAACATATATTATCGTCATGTTAAGATGGAGGCCGTTATTGATCATCAGAACCAACCCATTTGCTAGAGGCCCCTCTCCTGGAGGAAGAGATGCCTCCTCTCATCACTGTCGTCATTGCATCAACACACTTTATATATTTAGCATTGAATAATAAAATTACTAAGAAAGAAATAAATATTTAATAAGATATGATGTCACATTTACTAACCCATTAAGTAGGTAGTAATGACATTTGTTGTGGATGTTCTCATTCAGAAATCAGTAAACCTGTCGAAACTTGACCCTCTTCAGTAACATCGATGGTGTCAATTTACATGTGAGTCATCCTTCTTAATATGGTATTGTTGTCATCTCTCTTTCTCTTTTTACCCACTTGAGACACATAACATATTTACTCAATTTGAGAAGCTAGTAAAAAGGGCTTAAACCTTCTTATATATCTACCATAAATGACCTCAACCATATCATACCTCGAGCTTACCTTAACTCCTTACTGTGGATCAAACCAGTCACAAGAGAATAAATATAGGTGATTTGGTGATGGCACGTTACACTTCAATTCAATCACCTCTCGAAGAACCCCATAATATCTTAAGTTGTCCTCACCGTACCAAGATCCGGAGACCATAACACCAGAATTACATGTAGACAAACCTTTATCCCCTTATAATGAGTGGAATCTTGATCCATTTGCATAGAAACCGTTAAATGTTTTGATCATATAATTTGGACTCAAAGAGAAATCATGTAACATCTTCGATTTCTCTTTAGTCGGGTCCAAAGATCCAACACGCTCTCTAAACCACATTGCAAATGTTTTTCAAAACTCTTTGATTGCCTCACTTTCTTCGAACATAGAATTATCTACCGATATTTTGTTCTTATACTCTCTACATTACTAACATAAATTAAGTATTTACAACTCATACTAAGTGTATACTTTTTGGAAATACGTACTTAGAGTATGGTGAAACTTCATCGGTATTGTCTAGAACATATACCTCCGTCGCTTTTTTTCACGTTGACTCAACATACTAGTACTCCCCTTTCTAAATGGCTACTCACTTGTCCGAAACACAAAGAGACATGCTTTCACCACCCCGATTCTGGGTCATCAGATCCTCCCATATCCGAATCTGGTTACTCAGCAATAATTTATTCAGCAATCACAATTACCATTCAGAAATAGACTGCAATTAAAAATACACAGAAGAAAGTATTTCAATACTTTTCCATTCATAATAAAGTTCACATGATACATTGTCCCACTATAACCATTTACATGTACATCAGCTTGAAAGGAAATACACAAAAAGATTACCAATTACCTTATAGAGTAAAGCTAGTATGGTTGGCTGGATGTCTACTATGTTAGCTGGCTGGATTACTAAATTCCTTGCAATGGCTCACTGACACCTGTTGGGTTTTCTATAAATCATAGGATAACAATTAGTGAATGCTAAGTAATGAAGAAGAGAAAAGCAAACAAATGATGTAATTTTTCAAAACTTGTTTCACAAAAAGTGTCATCCCTTCTCATTAATTTAAGTCTTGTTCATTTCTATTCCATGTCAGGGACTAGTCTAGGGAATTACCTCACCATTATATGGACTCCGAAGCTATGGAATCTTCGGGATTGGAGATTGCATTGATATGGTAAGCTTATGTCGCCGCACGTCACATCAACCAATCCTCCAATACTGCCCTGACAATTTCCTTTTCTTTTATTAAACAGGGTTCCAAACCCTTAGCCTGGTAAATAAAGGATCACACCGTCCTCGAGGATCCTGTTGATTAAAACCTCAAGCTAACCTTTAATCACATAACCTAGCGGCTTTAAAAAACATGTTATCGTGACCCAGCCGCTATTGAACGACCCGTGCCTCCACATGGCACGACTACATTTCCATCGTTCAATCTGAATATATTGGCTCCCGGTACCACGAGTTGTAAATCATTCATTTCGTGCGTACTTATCATAACAGGGCGACTGTGTACCACCTAGGTTAGGTAACGCCAATACGGGTTCCTTCCGACAAACCTACAGGTTGCATGCCTGACCTCTAGTTCTACTCCAGTCATTCTTAACGTAAGACACAATCCTTTTCAGGATCCAGCTCAAAACACATCAATTCCCATGATGTAATTCCTCCGTTAAGCCTTAGATTTGCATAAACATAAATATTAAGTATAGACTTACACATATATTAATTCATATATATTTATATACTCATATTTATGCTTATTTTAACTTCCAAACCCTAACTTTCCAAACCATTGCATCCATTCAATGCTTAGACCTTATTTTAATTGCATCACAAGCAACCTTTCATACTTTCTAAAAAATAACCAAATCGGGGTTCTTCGTAGCAAGGAGCATAAATACAAAAATCTCAACGATCTCATATGAAAATCCAATAGTAAAAGGAAGAATTTCATTACCTAATCGAGCTCTCTCTCTCTTATGTAGTTATTTATCGTGATTCTTTTTCAAAAAGATGATTTATAGCTCCTAGAATGATCGAATATCATTTTTGTATCAAAAACGCTAAGAACGTGCCAAGAACGCGAACACACGAAGAACATGAAGAGTATATTTTCTCTTGAAATTTCAGCAGAGCTTCCCCTTATACGGGGTGATATTTCTAAGAAACTTTTGACAGAGTTTCTCCTTATATTGGGACATATTTCTAAAAAAAATTCAGCAAAGTTTCACCTTATATAGAGACATATTTTAAAAGAAAACAGAAAAGTTTCCTCTATAAAATCACTAAAGGAAAAATAAGAAGGAAACTAAACAAGAATTGAAAACCTAGCTCATGAAGCAAACTAAGAGAGGATCGTACAATCCTCCTCCTCGTTCTCCCATTAGCGCTTCGCTAGTGCTCCTTACTCTCCTCCCACTCCCCCTCCCGACCTCTCGACCCTAGCCCTTAGGGTGGTGGCGGTAGTGGAAATCGTAGAGAATGAATGGGTAGGGGAGATATTTATAGGCTTCAAAAAACCACTAACCATGGTTAGAAAACTGTGGTTTATATCTTAACCGCGGTTAGTGGCACATGGTTTTGGCCAAAACTTATCCGAAACTTAGGGCTTAAGTTAGAACTATCCGGAATACTCTAGATTCACTAATGACGCTTAGTTAGCGCTAATCGTGATTAAATTTTACTAATCGTGATTTAAACATGCTTACGCTTAACTTTTGCCAACCATTGATTAGTGTTCACTAATGATCATTAATGATTCTCAATCCATCATTAATTTCTTTAATCGTATTTAATTAGTCATAATGACAGTCATTAAGATTTAATGGCGTCTTAAACCTCCTTACTTATCTTTCTTCTGAAAATTATAACAAGTCAAAATGAAGTCTAATTCACACGAAACAAATTCCGGTGGTTTCATCTTGACGAGCCTGATCCTATGATAAAGGATCTGTAAGACGGCCAAGTTTAATCCTTTACAATTATAACAACCTTAAAGGAAGTCTCGTCCTCGAGACTAGAAATACAAGCATAACAACCTTAAAAGGATTGAAACCATAGCAACCTTAAAGGGAATGAACGCCATTTTATTTATAATAAAGATATACACAGTACATAGTATTATCATTCAAACATGTACGAGTATTTTTCTCTCATTTCTACCTCAGGTTCCCATGTAGCTTCTTCAAACTCTTGGTTGCATCACAGCACTTTAACTAGAGGCACCTCTTTATTCCTCAACTTCTTGATATCTCTATCTAGTATTTACACAGTTATTTCTAGGTATGTCAAGTCTGGCTCAACATGCAGATCATCATAATTTATCTTATGCTCAGGATCCTTACTATACTTTCTCAGATTTGATACATGAAAAACATCATGTATTGCCGAAAGATGTGGAGGAAATGCAAGTCTATATGCGACTTTCCCAATCCCCTAATAATTTCAAAGGGACCCACAAACCCGGGTGCCACCTTCCCATGCAAACTAAACCTCTAAACTCCTTCATAAGCGATACTTTGAGAAATACAAAGTCGCCTACCTCAAACACAAGGTCTCTTCGTCCAGTATCACTATAGCTTTTCTGGTGACTCTAGATAGTTATTGGTCGTTTTCAAGCAAGCTCTACAGCTTCCCGTGTCTCCTGGAGTCTATCTGAATCGTCAAGGTTTCTTATCCCGACCTCTTGCCAATACAAAGGAGTAGTACGCCTACGTCCATATAGTGCTTCAAATGGTGTCATGCCAATACTTGTATGGTAACTATTGTTGTAGGTGAATTCTCCAAGAGGTAAATGTTTCACCCATGACCCTTTCCATTCTAAGGCACATGCCCGTAACATATCCTAAAGTCTGAATCGTATGTTCTGATTGACCATCTGTTTGTGGATGATATGCTGTGCTCAAGCATAGCTGTGTGCATAAGGCTTTCATGAAGTTCTCCCAATTGTGTGAGGTGAATTGTGAATCTCGATCAGAAACTACCTCCTTTGAGATACCATGGAGATGGATTATAGGTGTAATATATAACTCAGCAAGCTGATCTGGAGTGGAAGATAAACTTATCGGAATAAAGTGTGCTACCTTGGTCAAGCGATCTATTATAACCCATATATTATCTTTATCACTAGTTGTCTGAGGTAAGCCAGTAACGAAGTCCATGGAAATGCTTTCCTATTTCCACTCAAGTATAGGGAGGGGTTGTAACAATCTCGGTGGTTTTTGATGTGAAACTTTTACCTGTTGGCAAGTGAAATATGAATTCACAAACTCAACAACATCTTTCTTCATTCTCGGCCACCAAAAGTATGAATGAAGATCCTTATACATCTTCGTAATTCCTAGATGAATAAATAATATAGAGCAATGCGCTAGTACACTGGTTTTAGGAAAGCATGAGAAGAAGGAAGACCTGCTTTGATATCGCGTAGTAGTCTGTATGGAATTAGCTAAACATTTTATTCGAACAAATGTAGAACAAGGTTTTGTGTCTAAGATTTGACAAGCACTGACAAAGCCAACTTAGCGTTCACGTAAGACGTCGTTCCTTAGTTCAGGTGTGTTTGGTACACAAACTCTATGATGGTTATATAGTAACACATCTTGTATATGGAATCCCTCTATCTCATTCTTCTTAAGTTGTTGTCTCAAGTCTTTAAGTAATGGATCATCCTATTGTCCTTTCTTTATTCTATCCCAGATCTCTCGTTTGTATCAGTAAGGAATAGTTACGTATCGGCACTACTATCAAATGGTTTCCATTCACTTAACGTTGATAGTACACCCCAGAAGTGGATAGCACTTACAAACCGATGTGAATAAATTCTTCTGCTAAGGGCATCTGCTATGACGTTCTCCTTACCAGGGTGGTAGGAGATGGTGCAATCATAGTCCTTCAACAACTTTAGCCATCGTCTATGTCTCATATTGAGGTCCTTTCTATCAAACAGATATTTCAAGCTTTTATGGTTAGTGAAGATTTCAAAAGTAATACCATAGATGTAGTGTCTCCATATCTTTAAAGAGAAAACTACCGCAGCTAATTCAAGATCATGTGTCGGGTAGTTCTTCTCATGTGTCCTGAGCTGCCGTGATGCATACGCAACTACCTTACCATGTTGCACAAGAACTGCCCCAAGTCCTTGTTTAGATACTTCAGTGTATACTGTAAACCCTTTACTCCCAGAGGGTAGAGTAAGGATAGGTGCAGATGTTAGGCATTCTTTTAGTGTCTAAAAACTAGCTTCGCATGCGTCGAACCATATCAATAGAACTTCCTTTTGAGTTATCCTAGTCATTGGCAATGCTATTCGTGAAAAGTCCTTCACAAATCTTCTATAATACCCATCTAAACCCAAAAAGATCGTATTTCTGTGACAGTCCTCGGGCGTTCGCAACTCATCACCACACTAACCTTTGTAGAATCAACTGATATAGCTTCCCCATAAATAACATGGTCTAAGAAGGATACTTCGAACAACTAGAAGTCACATTTGCTATATTTAGCATACAGTTTGTTCTTCCTTAGTATTTCAAGTGCTTGTCGGAGGTGGTGTTCATGCTGGTACTTATCCTTGGAGTAGATAAACACATCATCAATAAAGACTGCTACAAAGTGATCTAGGAACTCCTTGAATGCTCTACTCATGAGATCCATGAAGGTCACTGGGGCATTTGTTAGTCCAAAAGGCATAACTACGAATTCATAATATCCATATCTATTTCGAAAGGTTGTCTTGAGGATATCTACATCTTTAATCATCAACTGATGGTATCCAGATCTTAAGTCAATCTTGGAATACACAGTTGAACCCTGCAACTAATCAAAATATCATCTATTCTTGACAAAGATACTTGTTCTTTACTATCTTTTTGTTTAACTGTACATAATCAATGCACAACCACATTGACCCATCCGTTTTCCTCACAAACAAGACATGTTCACCCCATGGTGAAGTACTAGGATGAATGAATCCTTTATCTAACAGTTGTTGTAACTATACTTTTAACTCTCACAACTCAACTGGGGCCATCCTATATGGAGGGATAGAGATAGGTTGAGTATCAGGTGCGAGAGAGATTACAAATTCAATGTCTCGCTCAGGTGGTACTCTAGGCAGTTCTTTTAGAAAGACATTAAGAAACTCACAGACTATAGTTACATCTTCTATCATTCTGTCCAACCCTGATGTAGTGGTTACATAAGCAAACTATCCTTGACACCCTTGCTCTAACAACTGTTGTGACTTCAAAGTAGAGATATATTCAATATTATCATTGGTATCTTTCCAATGAACTAGAACTCTATCGAGTTAGAAAGGTGAAAAGTTACTGTCTTCTGAAAACAGTCAAGGCATGCATGATGCCTTTCTAGCCAGTCCATCCCCAGGATGAGATCAAAGTAATTCATTTTTATTAGTAGTAGTGAAATAGGTAACTGATGTCATCATATCAGTACCACACAATTATCTAGTATTTCTCGGAATTTAAATACTTTTCCTATTGGTCCCTTAATCAGATAGGATTGTTGTCCTGCTACTGGTACCTTACCCAAAGTAGGTACTAACCATTGAGCAATAAATGAATGTGAAGCAACAAAATCAAACAAGACATGCATTGAAAAGCCATGAATAGTAACGTTACCTCATACGACCAAGCATGATTGTATGCTTATTCTTCACTGATTGCATTGAGCTTGCCATAAGGAAATGGCAAGCTAGAACCCGCAACACTTTGTGGTGGTTGTTGTGTAGGAGATGCTCCTTGTGAGCCATGGCCTCTACCATGTCTTCTTCCACGTGTTACTCCATTGCTCAGGGTGGATGTTATACTATTAATTGGGGTTGATTTAGACCCCAAACCTCTCAACTTTAGACAGTCTTTCCTTATGTGGCCTTCCTGATGACAGTAATAACACACACATGTTCCTATCTGTGCTGAATATCCAACCATAGCAGTACTAACTCCTGTTGTTGAGTCACGAGGGTATAGTGGAGGTCTAGAGAAACTCCCTCTTCCTGATAATTCCTGGCCCAAAGTCTGTGGTGAGATTATAGTAGACCCAACTGGATGATAACGACTGTCTCTTTGGTTATGATTTGCCTTACGTTTGGATGGTCCACCAGTAAAGTAGAAGCTTCTTCTTTGGCGTTTTTCATCCCTTTCCATCTCAATACGAGAGGTGATATCCATGACTTCATCTATAGTGGTGGCTCTAAAAGCTTTAAGCTTCTCTCTAAGATCTCCCTGAATCCCGCTAACAAATTTGGTAAGACATTCCTATGGTGAAGCTTCAGAGCTAGGGAGTAACGTAGTAGCTCCGCAAAGCGAATGATAACCTCAGACATTCTTAGAATCTTGGATCAGAGAAGCCAACTCCCTCCTCTTCAGTTCTTCCCAATGGTAGGCACGGAAGTGAGCTCGGAATCTTTCTTCAAAGATATCCTATAGAATGGGATCTACTAATTTCTTAGAAATGGCTCTCCACCATCGTCTTGCATAGTCTGCTAGGGAGTAATAAGCGAAGAGCACCCAAGTGTCTGCTGGTGCGTGTATTATTCTCAATATCCTGCTGACATCGTCAAGCCATAATTCTGCCTCAACAGGTGTCTCTATACCTTTGAATCGAGGAATCTTTCCCTTTCGATAATTGTCCAGTAGTTTTAAGTGTCTAAGAAGAGTTCTTTCCATTGCTCCTTTAGCTGGGATAGGAGTAGACTTAGTGGAAGGATGGTAACTAGATTCTTCCTCATAAATATGGACAAAACCTTCAGTCCAAGCATCCACAAGTCTGGATGCCTCAAGTCTCTCAGCTTATGGATTGAGCCTCTCCTCTGATGCTTGTTGCTTTTGCCCCATTTCTTGCAGCATTATCATCCTAGTCGCTAATTTCCTATACATATCTTGGTCTGCCATGATCCTGGGATGAGTCAAGGCCAAAGGTTAGGTCCTATACATTTTAGCATGATGTACATAAGGAACAATGACTTGTGAATGGTACTGTAGTCACTTATTAAGATTAAAGGATCTTAAGACAACCTTAATTTCTGAATATCATTCATGGTTATCAATTACTGGTTGAATTACTGGAGTAACCGGGCTCTGATACCAATCTGTCACCACCCCAATTGCAGGACATTGGATCCTCCCATATCCAGATCTGGTTACTCAACAATAATTTATTCAGCAATCACAACTACCATTCAAAAACAGACTACAATTAAAAAAACTCAGAAGGAAGTACTTCAACACTTTTCCGTTCACAAAATAAAGTTCACATGATACATTGTCCCACTATAACCATTTACATGTACATCAGATTGAAAGGAAATACACAAAAAGATTACCTAGTACCTTATATAGTAAAGATACTATGACTGGCTGGATGGCTACTATGTTAGCTGACTGGATTACTAAAGTCCTTGCGATGGCTCACCAACCCCTGTTGGGTTTTCCATAAATCATAGGATAACAATTAGTGAATGCTAAGTAACAAAGAAGAGAAAAGCAAACAAACGATGTAATTTTTCAAAACTTGTTTCACAAAAAGTTTCATCCCTTCTCATTACTTTAAGTCTTATTCCTTTCTATTCCACGTCAGGGATTAGTCTAGGGAATTACCTCACCATTATATGAACTTCGAAGCTGTGGACACTTCGGGATTGGAGATTGTATTGATCTGCGAAGATTATGCCGTCGCACGTCACCTCAACCAATCCTCCAATACTGCCCCAATAATTTCCTTTTCTTTTATTAAATAGGGTTTCAAACCCTCATCTTGGAAAATAAAGGAGCAAACCGTTCTCGAGGATCTAGTTGCTTAAAACCTCAAGCTAATTTTTAATCACATAACCTAGCGGCTTTAAAAAACATGTTATCGTGACCCAGCCGCTATTGAACCACCTGTACCTCCACATGACACGACTACATCTTCCATCGTTCAATCTGAATATATTGGCTCTCGGTACCACGCGTTGCAAATCATTCATTTCGTGTGTACTTATCATAGCAGTGCGATCGTATACGACCTAGGTAGGGCAACACCAATATGGGTTCCTTCTGATAAATCTATAGGTTGCATGCCCGACCTCTAGTTCTACTCTAGTCATTCTTACCGTAAGACACAAATCATTTTCAGGATCCAGCTCAAAACACATCAATTCCCATGATGTAATTCCTCCGTTAAGCCATAGATTTGCATAAATATAAATATTGAGTATAGACTTACGCATATATTAATTCATATATATTTATATACTTATATTTATGCTTATTTTAACTTCCAAACCCTAACTTTCCAAACCACTACATCCATTCGATGCTTAGACCTTAATTTAGTTGAATCACAAAGCAACCTTTTATACTTTCTCAAAAATAACCAAATTAGGGTTCTTCATAGTAAGGAGCATAAATACATAAATCTAACCGATATCATATGAAAATCCAACAGCAAAAGGAAGGATTTCATTACATGATCGTGCTCTCTCTCTCGTATGTAGTGCTTTATCGTGATTCTTTTTCAAAACGATGATTTATAGCTCCTGAAATGATCGAATTTCATTTTCATATAAAAACACTAAGAATTTACCAAGAACGCGAAGAACACATGAAGAACGCGAAGGATATATTTTCTCTTGAAATTTCAGCAGAGCTTCCCCTTATACGGGGTGATATTTCTAGGAAAATATCGATAGAGTTTCCCCTTATATTGGGATATATTTCTATAAAACTTCGGCAGAGTTTCCCTTATATTGAGATATATTTTAAAAGAAAACAGAAAGAGTTTCCTCTATAAAATTACCGATAGAAAAACAACAAGGAAACTGAACATGAATCGAAAACCTAGCTCACGAAGCAAACTAAGAGAGGATCGTACCTTCCTCCTCCTCATTCTCCCGATAGCGCTTCGCTAGCGCTCCTTCCTTGCCTCCAACTCCTCCTCCCGACCTCTCGACCCTAGCCCTTAGGGTGGTGATGGTAGTGGAAATCGTAGAGAATGAATGGGTGAGGGGGCTATTTATTGACTTTAGAAAATCGCTAACCATGGTTAGAAAACCATAGTTTATATCTTAACCACGGCTAGCGGCCCATGGTTTTGGTCATAATTTTGGACAAAACTTATCTGAAACTTAGGGCTTAAGTTAGAACTACCCAAAAGACTCTAGATTCGTTAATGACACTTAATTAGTGCTAATCGTGATTAAATTTTACTAATCGTGATTTAATCGTGGCTTATGCTTAACTTTTACCAATCGTTGATTAGTATTCGCTAAAGATCATTAACGATCCTCAATCCATCATTAATTTCTTTAATCGTATTTAATTAGTCCTAATAACGGTCATGAAGATTTAGTGATGTCTTAAACCTCCTTACTTACTTTCTTCCGAAAATTATAACAAATCGAAATGAAGTCTGATTCACACAAAACAAATTCCGTTGGTTTCATCTTGACGAGCCGAATCTTATGATAAAGGATCCGAGAGACGGTCATGTTTAAGGCTTTACAATTATAAAAACCTAAAAGAAGTCTCATCCTTGAGACTAGAAATACAGGCATAACAACCTTAAAGAGGATTGAACCATAACAACCTTAAAGAGAATGAACGTCATTTCATTAATAATAAAGATATATACAGTACATAGTGTTATTATTCAAACAAGTACGCGTATTTTTCTCTCATTTCTACCTTAGGATCCCATGTGGCTTCTTCAAACTCTTGGTTGCACCACAACACTTTAACTAGAGGTACCTCTTTATTCCTCAACTTCTTGATATCCTTGTCTAGTATTTGCACAGTTAGTTCTAGGTATGTCAAGTCTGACTCAACATGCAGATCATCATAATATATCTTATGCTCAGGATCCTTAATATACTTTCTCAGATTTGATACATGAAAAACATCATGTATTGCCGAAAGATGTGGAGGGAGTGCGAGTCTATATGCGATTTTCCCAATCCCCTGAATAATTTCAAAGGGACCCACGAAGCAGGGTGCTAACTTCCCACGCAAGCCAAACCTCAAAACTCCCTTCATAGGCAATACTTTAAGAAATACAAAGCCGTCTACCTCAAACTCAAGGTCTCTTCTCCCGGTATCACTATAGCTTTTCTAGCGACCATGGATAGTTATTAGTCTTTTTCGAGCAAGATCTACGGCTTCCCGTGTCTCCTGGAGTCTATCTGAATCGTAAAGGTTCTTTATCCTGACCTCTTGCCAATACGAAGGAGTAGTACACCTACGTCCATATAGTGCTTTAAATGGTGCCATGCCAATACTTGTATGGTAACTATTATTGTAGGTGAATTCTCCAAGAGGCAAATGTTTCACCCATGGCCCTTTTCATTCTAAGGCACATGCCCGTAGCATATCCTAAAGTCTAAATTGTACATTCTGATTGACCATAGCTGTGTGCCTAAGTCTTTCATGAAGTTCTCCCAATAGTGTGAGGTGAATCGTGAATCTCGATCGGAAACTACCTCCTTTGGGATACCATGGAGATGGATCATATGTGTAATATATAACTCAGAAAGCTGATCTGGAGTGGAAAATAAACTTATCATACTAAAGTGTGCTACCTGATGAATCCACATTTCGTCATCTTTACTCTATCATTTTGGCCTCAAAAACCCTAGCAAATGCCTGTAAATAGCATTAAATAGAGCATATTAGCATTCATGCATGTACCTATAAATAGTGTATAAATTATTGTAATTAAAGCCAAAATTATAGAATAAATAAAAGAAAAGAAAAAGAATAAAATATTGTAAATATTTTATGACCCGAAACCCCGAGACCGAGGCATCTTGATGAATAGGTCGACAAGGAATAAAGTAGGGAGAGATAAGGGCCAAATACAATAAATATTTCATTCATTCTTTATTTATTTTGGGACCTATTTTTGGTTCCACTTTTTATACATCAAATAAAGAAACTTTGTACATGAAAGTTGTAGATAATTAAATAAAGAAAAATACAAAATTGATTTCACTGAAAAATAATTTACAGATAAAAAGTTATGGTTTGCATAAAAATCTAGAATCCCAAGTTCCCAGACCCGTATCTCACAAATGAAAACTCCAAATGCAGCAAACTCACCTTTAATTGTATATAGAATAAAATAAGCTATTTAATGGTTATGGTTTCGCATTTGGCGGAGCTACGGTTTGAAAGTTGAGTTTTGGACCCATATTGTATACTTGTACAGATTAAAATATTCATTTTATTCTTTATTCATTATTTTTATATTTTTATATTTATGTAAATATTACTTATAATAATTATGTACACTAAAACATGAATAAAAATTTAAATAAAATACAAAATAAAAATACTTGTAAATAAAATACATAGGTACTACACCTATACTTATACCTGTATACTACATATTTATATTTTATTAAATATACAAAACACATAAATAAAATAAAATAAATATATAATTAAGTGTATAAAATATATTATGATATTATAAAATACTAAATAAAAAATAATAAAAGGAAATACACGAAATAAAAATCAATTAATAAAATATATAGGTATTATACTTATAAGGGCTATAAAAGGTAAGTTGTAGAAATATACCTCATAAAAATCATTAAAAATCAGAATAAAATACTACATAAAAAATAAATATTTTTTATTTTATAACCAAAATTTAATTTTTTCTTTTTCTATTTTTAATTGAAATTTTTTAATCTTTTTTAGGACCTTTTTCCTGGTTGGTCCACGTGGACCAACCAGGGGGCAGTTGCAGTTGACCTCAGTCAACTGTCTGCCCTAGGTCCTGTAGCCCGTGTCAGACCCATGTTTGACCCCTCTTTCTCAATTTTTCAAGGCCTATTCTTGCATCATCTCGTGATAGTTTCTTCTTGACTTTTGATCCTCGATCAATGGGCATGCCCGCCCTGATGAAACCTCGGTCGAAGGACCATTGTGCCCATCGCTATGCCTCGTTCTTCCTCCACTGTCCGTCAACCCCATATAACCCACCTCCAATTTTCTTTTGAATTTTGAACCGCATTCCATACAGATCTTCCCCCCTTTGACCACGCTCGTGCTACCTGGAGGTGACAGCTCCAAGTTCCTTGCTTCAAGGCGGCGGACAGTCAACCGATCTGGGCGCGTTCCTCACCTCCGGCAAGCCTCACCGCTGAGGTTTCTCAACCTCGGGTACGACCCCTTGAGGTATCCATTTCCTTCTTTTCTTGCTCCTTTTATTCTCTGTCATCGTAGGAATCGTTAGCACTCTTAATCACCCCATCTCATTGATCAAATCGCAATATCTAAGTTCTCGTCGGAGTGCTCCTCCAGCCGCGACCTTCACGTTACCTCCACCGTTCGCCCACCACTGCGGGACCGAGGCAATTTGCCCTCGGCCCTTTCACGTCATTTCCCTACAGGTCTTGAGCCAAATCGCGCACCTAGCGCTCATTTTGGGCGTTCGCCGGAGGCACCTGGAGCACCCAAGCTCTGTCGTCCCCGCATGAGAGTTCCGGCCATCGTCGGACCTTTTTGGAGCCGCCATCATCAAGAGGAGACCTCCAGGAGCCCCCAGATCCATTTTGAAGCCCAAATGTCACCGGAGGCCGGAGATCTTGAACGGAGAAGATCGCCTCGCCGGCATTCTTCTTTGTTCTTGCTCCAAGCGTCTCAACTATTGGATCGCGGCGGAGCTCCAAGTTGCACAGCCGCCCTCCGATTTTCCATCGCCTCAACTGTTCGATCTATCAAGGAGGATCTGATCTAGGCCGTCCAACGCCGAAGCGTCATCGCGCGACCAGAAAGCGCCACGTGGATAAGTGGCCCATGCCACACCGTTGGATCGCGCGCGAGGGGTATTTTGCATTCCTTACCCCTCGCATTTTTGTATTTAAGATTTAGTCCATAAACTTTTATCTGAAGCGTAAAATTTTTTGTAATATTTACAAATAGGCCCTTGAACTTTCACTAATTGCAAAGAGGTCCAGGCCACGTCACCTCACGTGACCAGTTCACGTGAGGCGTGGGTATTTTGCACGGACCCCCTTCTTATTTTGTTTATTTCGTAAAGGTCTATTAAATTTTGTATTAAGTGTAAAACTTTTGGGTATTTTGCATGATTGCCCCTGGGATTTTTGTATAGTACTTAGGTCCTTGCCAGGTGCGTGTATAGCATGTACGGGGTTGGGAAAATTGTAAGCATACCCCTGCGGGTCTGAGATTTTGTATTTGGTCCTTAAAATTGAATATTTAGTGTTATTTTTTGTGGAAAAATTGCATGCGTACCCCTGGATGTTTGTGTATTTGCATATATACCCTTACCAGGCTGAATTGTTTTTGCTTGCTTGATCCATTTATTTAAGGCATCATTTTAAGTCGAACAATTCCACAAAAATCACATTAAGCTCATGTGTGCTTGTACTTTAATGCCATATTTTTGCATTAGCATTTTATTGCATTTTAGCATTTATTAAAAATCCAAAACTTGCCATTTCAGTACTGTCTAGCTTAAAAATGCCAAACTAATATTAAAACACCTCGAAAAATTCCATAAAAAATTACTTACAGTGTATTTTATCCTACTTTAGTGTTAATCCAAAAATCACTAAAAATTGTAAAAGAAAAACCTTAAAAATAAGAAAATACTCAAAAACTTTTAAAAAAACTATAAAATCGTAGTAAAATCAGAAAAATACAAATTCAAGTCCTGAAGGTTCCCCATTTCATTATCTTTATTTTAAAATTAGTTTGAGAAAATTTTGTGGTTGTTTGATATTTTTAATTCCTATTTTACCTTCAACCAGTAGCTTATTCCATGTTTTCCTTTATTTGATTTTTAAAAATACCAAAAACATTTTGAAAAATACCCAAAAGTCACAAAATAGTAAAAATTTATAAAAAGACCAAAAAGATTTTATTTCTGAATTTTTGAGCATTTTTGCATATTTTTATAAATATTGTAGCACCTCTTTATTTACATAGTTCATATATTCCAATATTGAAAAAGAAGAAAAAATATAATATAAAAAGAAAAATATAAAATCAAAAAATTACAAATCAAAATACAAAATTAAAAATTAAATTAAAAAAATAAAAATTAAAAACCCACAAAAACATTTACATTTGCACAGTGTAGACAACACTCATATTCACTCACATACACACTTGTGCATCTACCCTGTTTTGCTCCCTGTGTTCGAACTCTCTGCATACTTGCTCTATACACTATTTGTGTAGAGTTAAAAATAAATTTTAACTTCACGTTTATTTCTTATTGCTTGATCTATAGTGTGGGTTAATTGTTGATTTTATACGGGATTTTGTAGTGGTCAACACACCGACTACGGTTTCGCCTTGTGAAACCGTATGACCCTCGAATCTCGTGTAAATCAAATGGTGTCGTTGCCGGGGAGCAACAACGAGTAGTTCATATTTTTGTCTGATTGTGTTAGTTGTCTACCATTGCTTCATTTTATCTCTTTTGCATTTTTGATAGATATTGTTGGGCTTTTCTGACCATCTCTTTTTGTCTTCTCACGAGGGACCGCAGAGCGAGGCAGATTGCCTAGGGGATCCGGAGCAACCACGTGAAGTGGAGCCGGCTTATCTTTAGCCAAGCCGGCAGGAGAGAGCAGGAAGAGTGAGAGAGAGTGATTAGATTAGCTTGCATTTTATTTTGTGAGACAATGATTAATTTGTAATAATACAGGACTTGGACACTCAGACACTTCGGGCCTAATTTCCGGGTGTTTGTTCACCCGGGGGCTCACTACGGATTTTGCCGTGTTTCCCGCAATCATTTTCTGATTTTGTTTTCATTTTTCATTTCTTTTGTGGATTGAGCCCTTAGTTCTAGGAATTGCTTGATCGATTAGATTAGGTCCAAACACCTTAACAACAATTGCATGCACCTATAGATCGTATTTGGACTTAGTCTAATTAAACAGTTAGTCATTAGCCTTCGATCCGCGCGTCGCGAGCTCATCCCGCCAAGCGCTTCTCCTAAACTCGATGTGTCGAGAGAAGGAGGGGTGAGCCTAGACCGGACATTAGGATTGGAGGTTGGTGGTTGACTTGTGGTTCTTCACGTAGCAATTGCCTATCTTAGGACAATTTCCGCATTGCATACCGGCATGTAGTTTAGGTTTATAAATTTCTGCTTTGCATCCCGCATGGAGAGAGCTGGGATTCGCTGTAAGTCTTCTTACTTGGCATTCATCATTTAAGCACAAATGTGAGATTTCCACCTTGTTGCCAACTTGCATTGGCTTTTCCGACTCTATTCTCCCTCTGTTTTTGGACAAAGTAGGATCAAGAAAATACAAAAATCGTTAGGCGCTTGTTTGAATTTACTCAAAAGAAGCGATAACACCAAAAAATTAAAAAAGGGAATGCTAAGAAAACCTTGACCTAAATAAAATTGGTAATTGGATTCATTGATTGGGGAGAGCAACACCCTCACTTGTATTCAGGTTGCATGGGAAGGTCTCTTTCCAAGTGAGTTGAGTGCTTCGTAAGGATTAGAGCCCAAAACCCAGCTTGTGGTTGCCTTGTGTATCGCTTGGATTTCCGAAGTATTGGCACTACTACCGTGCGTAGGCGAGTAGGGCTTGGTCACCATTGGTGACTCACTATTGTGTGAGCATCGACCTTGTCCGAAGTACCGAGCATAGGCCACGCCTTCACGGGTGTGTCTGTCTCACCCTCTGCGTCCGAGTAGGATCTTGCACGCTCACGGGTGATTCCGTTGTGAGCAAGGTCCGAAGTATCGGTTTCACCTATCGGCTTCCTCCCTCTTATTCTTTGGCTGAGTAGGGATCCAGGAACGGTTACAAGGACCTTAAAAAACGCAAGCTACAGTTTATACAGGAGGAGGACAAGTACGGGAACACTTTTCCGGCAGTACTCTCTCTCCTTTAGGCATAGCGCTCTAAGGACTCGTGATAAGATAAATTCCTGAATTCAAGCTAAAATTGAAAAGATAAAAGCCGAACCTTCACGGCTTCATGTGTCTAGTTGGTGAACTCACCCCTGTTTGTGTTTGATTGCTAGTCGATTTTAGGTCAAGATCAAAAACACAGCACAATTGTGCGCAATTTTGCTTCTCCTTTCTTCCTTCTTTTTCTGCATTCACCTTGCTCTTCCCAATAATCAAGATGATGGGACGGAGGTCTCTTAGGCCGACTCTGTCGGCACCGCTATCCAGCACTCCTCCTCATTCATCTAGGACAACCTCGGAGAGTCCTCTCTCCGAGCCTAAGTTCACTTCCACCCTGTTCCCCCTCGACACCCTTCCCCTTCCATCAGTCCAAGAGTCTCAGAATTTAGTGCATCGTAGAGCTCAGATCATTTGACGACACCTGAGATGGGTTCTTTTACTTTTTCAGAGAACCCAGACATGGCTGACAGAGGCGAGCACCCAGATGAGCACGAGCACCCGCCATTCTTATTCGATCAAGCCGCCATCAACAATTCACTTCTTGCATCCCTGGAGACCATGCAGAGGCAGATCCGCGATCAGGGTGTATTCATGGGTGACCTCATGCAAGAGATAGCACAGATGAGAGAAAACCGACCTGGGGGTGGTGGCGGTGGAGGTGGAGGAGACATTCCAGTTGTAGAGAACCAGGGAGGAGAACCCAACTAGGAAAGGCCGCCGCAAGCTATCATGCGAGAATTGCACAATCCGGCAGCTTCCCTCACACATCGGTGAATCCGACTCCTGCCTATCCATGGAGATTTCGAGCTTCAGCCCCACACTATTCAGCTTCTGCCCAAATTCCATGGGTTGCCGACCGAAGAGCCACACCTCCACCTCCAAGAGTTTGAAATGATATGCAGCACCATCCATGATAGGCTGATGACCGAGGACACTATCATGATGATCGTCTTCCCGTTATCCTTAGTTGACAGAGCCGCGTATTGGCTCAAACACCTGGGGCGATTCATCGACACTTGGGCAGATCTCCGGACCGCGTATTTGAAGAAGTACTACCCTCTCGGCTGGACGAATGCAGCTAGAGCCATGATCAGCAACTTTGTCATGATCCCGAATAAACAGTTCCATGAAGCCTGGGATCTATTCCGAGAGCTCATTGACCGGTGTCCACATCACGATATCTCCAAGCCCAATCTAGTTCAGAGCTTCTTTTGTGGGCTAACACCGGAGCTGCAGGGGCTTGTCAACGCCTCTTGCGGTGGGTCCTACACTTCGAAGGGTGAAGACGACGTTTGGGCCATCTACGAGGGCATGGCAGAGAACTCAACCGTGATGGCCCAAGCCCATTATTACACACAGCAGAAGCCCCCGCAAGGAGCGGGATCATTCCAGATGATTGCTCGCATCGATGCCGGTCCTCAAACTCCGTCGGCAGCCGCAACCCAAGCTGAATCAGCCGCAACCGACATGGGCATAATCAGTGAGAAACTGGACCATCTTGAGATCCTTGAGAAGAAACAGATGCAAGGCATGGCCCAGATGGACCAGATCACCAAAACCATGAGTGACCTGAAGATGCAGATCCTTTGCGTCCAGGAGGCACAGACTTCTTCCCAGCAGCCTCCCAGGTCACGAGTTGATCCGGGTAGTAACTGCTTATCCCAACCTTCTGCCTCGTACCGCCAAGTTAATCACATCCAGGCAGAGCCGGTTCCACTGCTACAGTACTACCCAGCGCAACCACCATCTCTGGACACTCAGATGGTGGTTTATCAGACGGAGCAGCCCCTGGCAGTTCTTTCTCCACCCTCCTTCGAGCAGGAACCATTGATGGAAGTCAATGGGATCTAGTACGACCGGTACCCTCAGCCCGGGATTCGTCACGATCACTCGGGATTCTGTTGGGGAAACGATGGCTCCTCATCTCAGCAGCAGAATCCAGCTCAAGGATAGCAGAGCATCCAGCAACCACGGCAGCAACAGCAACCCCAGTACGCCCAGCAGCATTACCAGCAGGGTCCTCGTCCCGCCTATCAGGGACAGCAGTGGAGGCAGCATCAGCAGCCTCATCAGTCTTATCCCCATCCTCCCCAGTATCAGCAACAACAGCAACGGCCTCATTTCCCGCAAGGGAACCCATCCGGTTCTCAGGCCCCCACTTTTGAGAACCCAGCTCTCGATGACCTTGCCCGCTTGCTCTCCGAACAGCGAGCGTCCTTCCGGTAAGAAATGGATGAGTTCCGGTAGGAGATGAGAGAAAACATCAAAGGCAAGGCCGTCATACCATCTTAGATTGAATCTAACCCGAACAATCTGAAAAGAAAGTCTGAGCAGGTAGAGTTTACAGAGGATACCTCTCCTAGTGACTATTTGAGTGACATGTCTCTTTCTTTGTATGATGCTGATTTTGTGACTACTAGGAGCGGTAGGATGCCAGCCGGAGGTGCCTCTTCTGAGCGACAACCACATGCAGGATCAAGAGCGCCAGAGGAGCAGAGTAGAGGTGCTGATGCCGCTAATGATGATGTTGAAGACGGTGGTGCTGATGCCATCAATGATGGAGTTCTAGACGACGGTGTGAGGCCGTCATGAGACCAGATGCAGACAGTGGTGCTGAGGCCACCATTTTGGATGCAGAGCCAGAGTGCGGTGTTGATGCCGTGAAGACAGGTGCCAGTGGTGGTACTGAGGCCACCATATCTACTTTTGTTGAGCTTCCATCTGTGATGTTACCACCTTTTGTATCTATGGACTGTGGTAACAAGAAAAAGCACAAAAATATGAATAAAGGAAAGGTTTCTGTTCACATTGCAGATCCATATATGTTGAATGATAATGATTGTATGGATTCTCCTCCTTCACAGGCACAGGGACCTATTCCTAGTCCTCCGTATGTGGAGGCCCCTACCATCCCCTTCCCTGAGGCACTCCGCCGGGTGAAGGGGAACAAAAGAGAAAATCCCAAAAAAGATCAACAGGTAGAGTTCAACAATCAGATGATAGACATATTCCATATTCAGCTGACTCTACAGGAAGCACTTGAGCACATCCTCCTCTTCAAAAGAACTTGAAAGAGAAGACTACCGTCCGCAGGAGGAAGAGGAACCACGGAGATCAAATCCATGTGCTCACTCATTCCACTTGCTGCACTATTCAGAACAAACTGCCAGCCAAGCGACCAGATGCAGGAGCTCCATATGTCAGATGCGAGACTCAGGAGCAGCAGTTTGATCGTACTCTATTAGACAGCGGCTCTTCAATTAACCTTCTTCCGACAGCCTTACTCGACCGATTCGAGTTTGGTCCTATTCTTAGGAGCAGGACAGTCCTTCAGTTTGTTGACAGGTCGACTAAGATGTTGAAGGGGTTATTGAAGGACGTGGTTGTTACCATTCAGGGCCTGAAATTCCCCGTGGACTTCGTTGTGTTGGACTTGGAGATCCCTGAGTCGGTAACTGATGCCCCCATCATACTCGGACGTCCATTCTTGGCCACAACCAAGGCAGTGACCGATCATGACAGTGGGAAGGTATGTTTTCGCGTAGAGGGCGAAATCATACAAATAGAGACGATCGAGGAAACCAGAGCCAGAGAGCTAGAATGCTCGGAGCAATCAAGCGAAGCCGCACAGATGACAGAGGAAGAGATAGGCATCCACCAGGAGTGCGATTTTGTGATGACAGATGATGAATCCAACTGGACAGATCCTGCAGCACAGACCCTCACCTTGCCTACAGATTCACCATATCTAAAGCTCATGGCAGTCGAGAGCCTGGAGAGCACACTCATGGACAAGGATACACCTGACGCTGATAGCGTTAGGACGAGTGGTGCTGATGATTTTCACTCCTGTTCATCTTCTTCTGATACCTCGGATTCAGACATTGACTAGGATGATCTCGATGACTATTTGCCTTGTCGGATTCCTTCTGAGCCAACAACCATGACAGAGTGCGAGCCAGTACAGTTTATTAATGATTCAGCAGGCCGCCCTTCGTCAGAGATTCATGCAGAGCGAGAGTTCTCACATGCAGACCTGGTAGCTTTTACACAGACATATCAGAAGCCAGACCTGCCACCTCCCAGTTGTCCAGAACTGAAGCCTCTACCGCAGTCGCTGAAGTATAGATTCCTTGCGGGTGAGCCTGATATGCACCCAGTCATTATCTCAGCAGGTTTGACTGGAGAGCAAGAATCTCGTCTGATGGAGGTTCTTGAAAGAAACCACAAGGCGATAGGTTGGAGTATAGGTGATCTCTAGGGGATTAGTCCGGCTCTGTGCTCCCACCACATCTATCTTGAGGAGGACGCTAGGCCGTCGCGTGAGTTCCAACGACGACTGAACCCGAATCTTCGAGATGTGGTTATGAAAGAAATATCGAAGTGGTGGAGCGCCGATTTTATTTACCCCATCTCCGACTCCAAATGGGTTAGTCCACTACATGTGGTACCCAAGAAGACGGGTACCACTATAGTTGTCAATGAGTCTGGAGAGGAGATCGCTACCTGAGTGCCCACTTCTTGGAGGGTCTGTGTGGACTACAGACGACTGAATGAGGCCACCAAGAAGGATCATTTCCCGCTGCCATTCATTGATCAGATTATCGAGATGCTAGCTGGGAAGAGTCATTATTGTTTCCTTGACGGGTACTCCGGATACAATCAAGTGGCCATTGCGCCCGAAGACCAGGAGAAAACGACATTCACCTGTCCGTTTGGGACGTATGCTTTCAGACGGATGCCCTTTGGTCTATGTAACGCTCTGGTGACATTCAAAAGGTGCATGGTGTCCATATTCTTGGACATGGTGGGTGATTGTTTAGAGGTCTTCATGGATGACTTCTCGATCTACGGCGACGGGTTCGATGCTTGTCTTGACTGCCTAGACCTTATGCTTCAGCGCTGCATTGAGGTCAACCTCGTATTATCTTGGGAGAAGAGTCACTTCATGGTGACTCAAGGGATGGTCCTTGGTCATATCATCTCCAACAGGGGCATGGAGGTCGATCCGGCCAAGGTGGACATCATTAGAAAACTCAATCCACCGTCCAATTTGCGTCAATTGCGGTCTTTTCTGGGGCATGTCGGTTTTTACCGATGGTTCATTCAGGACTTCAGTCGGATTGCCCGACCGCTTACTGACTTGCTGACAAAAGACACCGAGTTCATTGTAGATGATAAGTGTCTTGCGTCTTTTGAGACTCTCAAAGGTATGGTTGTTTCGGCTCCTGTCCTTCAGCCACCTGATTGGTCTCTCCCATTCGAGATCATGATGGACGCTTCAGATTTTGCCGTTGGGGCTGTGCTTGGATAGGGGAGGGATGGATTGACATTTGCCATTCACTACGCCAGCCGGACTTTGAAAGCCACTCAGCGGAATTATACTGTGACTGAGAAAGAGATGCTGGCCATAGTCTTTGCTTTGGATAAGTATCGATCTTATATTCTCGGATCTAGAGTGACATTTTAGACCGATCACACCGCCATCCGATACTTAATGGCTAAGAAGGATGCCAAAGCACGCCTTACTAGATGGATCCTTCTACTCTAGGTGTTTGATATTGAGATTAAGGATAAGCCTGGAGTCAAGAATGTGGTGGCGGATCATCTCTCCAGATTGGAGAATCTTGAGGAATCTGAGCCCAACGCACCTATCACAGAGATGTTTCCAGATGAGGCGATCTTGGCTATCACCTCGCTCCCGTGGTATGCCGACATTGTGAACTATCTTGTTGCCAAGACGGCCCCATAAGGTTGGCCCAAACAGAAACTCGAGACCTTCCTAGCGAAGGCCAAGTTTTACCATTGGGGGGATCCCATCCTTTATTGTGAAGGAGGGGACAATATCTGGAGGAGGTGCATTCCTCAAGAAGAGCATCATAGCGTCCTCACATACTGCCATAAGCTTGAGGCAAGAGGACATCATTCTGGAAAAAGGACAGCACAGAAGGTGCTTCAGTCCAGCCTATGGTGGCCTACTCTCTTCAAGGATTCAGATGAGTTCGTGAAGAGATGTACTGACTGTCAGAAAATGGGAACCTGCGGACAGAGAGACATGATGCCCATGCAACCCATTCACTTTTGTGAGGTTTTTGATGCATGGGGGATTGATTTCATGGGCCCATTTCCTAAGAGTCAGGGATTTGAGCATATTTTGCTCGTTGTTGATTATGTAAGCCGATGGGTTGAGGCCATCCCCGCCCGAGCCGCAGATGCTAAAACCGTGTGCAAATTTTTGAGGAAAAATATCATTTCACGGTTCGGGGTACCTAGAGTCTTGATTTCAGACGGGGGGTCACATTTCATCAATGACAAGGTTAGGGCCCTTACAGACGAGTTCGGCATTGACCATCGGGTTGCCACACCGTATCACCCTCAGACTAATGCTCTTGCCGAAGTATCGAACCGTGAGATAAAAACTATCTTGCAGAAGGTTGTCCGCCCAGACCGAAAAACTATGGGCCTATCGGACTTCTTTCAAGAATCCTTTGGGGACATATCCCTTTCGTCTCCTCTATGGCAAGTCGTGCCATCTTCCTGTGGAGATAAAGCATAAGTCACTTTGGACAATAACTGAACTATTATTGGATCCCGAGAGTATAGGAGATCAGAGGAGAGCAGAGTTGGCAGCCCTGGAGGAACTGAGAGATACAACCTTTTCTAGTAGCCTAAAGTACAAGGAGAAAGTGAAGACATGGCACGATTCTCATATCAGCCATAAACAGTTTGAGCCTGATCAGAGAGTATGGTTGTTTGATTCCATGCTGAAATTATTTCCAGGAAAATTACAGAGCAAGTGGAAAGATCCATATGTGGTCAGGAAGGTACATGACAATGGCAGTATTGACATATCCGAACCGTCATCTTCCTCTACCTTCCGTGTCAATGGTCAACGCCTGAAACTATATCTAGATCATGATCCGCCGACCATTGACGTTGCCCCCATTCTTTTGGTATGAGATGTGTTCTTTGACTCATATCATCTGCATCTCATACATAGTGATCACTTTCATCTTCCGCTGTACAGATCATCTGTCTATATCATGCTTTCATCTGTTAATTTCTTTTCTTCTTTTCTTCTTTTCTTCTTTTCCTTTTCTATTTTCTCTATCTATCAAAAAGGTCCCGTCCCTTGTTGTCAGTCTTCTGTACTTAGGACGTACTTTGTCCTAAGTATAGGGGGGTTTGCACCCTGAGTTCTTTAATTTTCTTTGATCCTCTCCATTGTCTCCTCTTCTTGTCTATACTTAGGGATATTTTACCCTAAGTATAGGGGAGACAATCTGAGTACGATCTGTTCATTCCCACCCTTGACCCTCCCTGCGTTGTGTACAATCTACTATACTTAGGATTATTTGATCCTAAGTATAGGGGGGACGGTCAACTTCTCATTCATTGATTCATTCATTAGTTCTTTATTCTTTAAGACTTGCCTATACTTAGTACGAGTTATGTCTTCTCTTTTCTCTCCGATCTATGAGGACATAGCTCAAGCTAAGTATAGGGGGTCGTATATACTATGTATATACTTTAGCCATAACTCGTACTTTCGTATTTTCATAATAATATGGCAAATAATTCTTTAAAATTCATAAAAATTCTTAATAAAAAGGTGTTCCATTCTCCAAATTGTTTTTGTATTTACTGATTAATAAATCATGTGAAAATGTTTTTTGCAAAATGTTTGAAAAATAGTTTGAAAATCTTTGTGAACATTTATTGAAAACTATTTTGAAAATATTTTGTTACATGTTTTCAACCTGTGTAAAAATGTGTGTTTTATAAAAAACTTATTTTCTTTGTGTAAAATAAAATGTTTGAAAAATGATTTGCAAATGGTTTGAAAAATGGTTGCAAAAATATTTTGAAAAATCTATATATATTGTTTTGGAAAACCTTTGCAAAATGATTTTCAAATGTGTGTACATGTTTGCAAACTGTTTGTAAAAACTATTTTGGACTATAGTTTTCAAAAATTGTGTGAAAAGCTTGTGTCAGATAAGTTTGAGGAATATAGACATCATACCCAAAATCCACTATATGTATATGTATAAAATTGAGCACTCACCCTTGTAAATTCTTAAAAGCCACTTCTTGTAAATATAAGAAGCACTCCCGTATACATATTTTCACCTAGTTTTCAGCCAAAATCTTTTTGTTTTCAAAAATTTCCAAAAACATTTGTAAAATTAAAATCCAAAGACATGGGAAAAATCTTTTTCAAAAATACAAAAAAATGCATATGCATCATCATCATCATCTTTTCAAAAATCCATAAAAAGTTCAAAATCTTTGAAATTGCATCACAAAATATTTTCTGCATTGCATTGCATAGCATTCGCATTTTTCGGATTGAGTTTGATAGTTGAACAAGTCTAAGTAAAATCTGGAGATTGGAGCTTGATTGGACCTTAAAATCTACCTAATAACAGGAACCTTATAGGAACTGGATTTGAGGTACTTCAGGTCTAATTGACTTAATTCTTTGAGGATCACGAGACTTGGTTCAATGAATTCTTGACTGCCTAAGTAGAGTATTTCGGAGCACAGGCACAACTCTTGTTGATAATAACCTAACTTGGACACCCGCACCTTTCACATGACTCAACTCAGTTGAAGTGGTGAGGGGATTGGATTTGCCGGTATGAGACGCACACAAGTGGAAACATTTGTCCTCCTCTAAGGAGGGAAGTGCACTCCAACCCGTCCAGTGATTAGGAAGTCTAAAGACAGGAGGATGTGGGTTGCGATAAAGCTTCAAAACAGGGATAGTCTACTGGCTCAAGAGGAAAAACTCCTTATGTAAATGCTGCTGTGAATAGTATTAAAAAAAAGAGTTCAGGCATGTACAAAAATAAAAAGCCTGCAAAGTATGTACAAATGTTGTAAAGTCAATAAGCAAGCTTGAGTTCCAAAGTCATATCATGTGAGCCTGCAGCTGGATGACTTGACTACACTGGTCTTGCATCCTAGGATAGGTAGATACACTGGCTACCGTCCATTCTTCTCTTCACCCCCTCCTCTTGAGCTGGTTGCCACTTGAACTTAGAAGGGAATACCCCGCTCCTCGAGGATGGAGTTGTTGGATTGGGGAATCATTGGGTTGTCGTACTGGAGAAGTCAGTTTCTTTGTCATTCTAGTTGGGGAGAGCCACCATCACTTACACTGTACGAGTCAGATTCATGGTCATAAGAGTTTGCGTATGAATTGAAATATTTCTGACCTGGCTATTGAGGAGACTTGAACAGAGTTTTGGGATTCTCAGGGACTGTTGGATTTCAGATCCGGTTCTCAATAAGATTCCGCCCGCACTAAAAATTCCAAAGGTCCGACTTAAGCCCTAAACTTTGATTTTGTGAAGACAAGTTTGATAATTAAACTAAATCCAAGTTCTTCTTTTTCTTTTCTTTGGTTTTATTTTTGCACTTATTGCATAAGTGTTTGCTAGGGACTAGCAAAGGTAAAGTATAGGGGGATGATGAATCCACATTTCATCATCTTTATTCTGTCATTTTGGCCTCAAAAACCCTAGCAAAAGCCTGTAAATAGCATTAAATAGAGCATATTAGCATTCATGCATGTACCTATAAATAGTGTATAAATTACTGTAATTAAAGCCAAAATTATAGAACAAATAAAAGAAAAGAAAACGAATAAAATATTGTAAATATTTTATGACCTGAAACCCCGAGACCTAGGCATCTTGATGAATAGGTCGACAAGGAATAAAGTAGGGGGAGATAAGGGCCAAATACAATACATATTTCATTCATTCTTTATTTATTTCGGGACCTATTTTTGGTTCCACTTTTTATACATCAAATAAAGAAACTTTGTACATGAAAGTTGTAGATAATTAAATAAGGAAAAATACAAAATTGATTTCACTGAAAAAGAATTTACAGATAAAAAGTTATGGTCTGAATAAAAATCCAGAATCCCAACTTCCCAGACCCGTATCTCACAAATGAAAACTCCAAATGCAGAAAACTCATCTTTAATTGTATATAGAATAAAATAAGCTATTTATTGGCGGTGGTTTCGCATTTGGCAGAGCTACGGTTTGAAAGTTGAGTTTTGGACCCACATTGTATACTTGTACAGATTAAAATATTCATTTTATTCTTTATTCATTATTTTTATATTTTTATATTTGTATAATTATATAAATATTACTTATAATAATTATGTACACTAAAACATGAATAAAAACTTAAATAAAATACAAAATAAAAATACTTGTAAATAAAATACATAGGTATTACACCTATACTTATACCTGTATACTACATATTTAGATTTTATTAAATATACAAAACACATAAATAAAATAAAATAAAAATATAATTAAGTGTATAAAAGTATATAATGATTTTATAAAATACTAAATAAAAAATAATAAAAGGAAATACACAAAATAAAAATCAATTAATAAAATATATAGGTATTATACCTATAAGGGCTATAAAAGGTAAGTTATAGAAATATACCTCATAAAAATAATTAAAAATCAGAATAAAATACTACATAAAATAATAAATATTTTTTATTTATAACCAAAATTTAATTTGTTCTTTTTCTATTTTAAATTGAATTTTTTAATCTTTTTTAGGACCTTTTTCCTGGTTGGTCCACGTGGACCAACAAGGGGGCAATCGCAGTTGACCTCGGTCAACTGTCTGCCCTAGGTCTTGTATCCCGTGTCAGACCCATGTTTGACCCCTCTTTCTCAATTTTTTCGAGGCCTATTCTTGCATCATCTCGTGATAGTTTCTTCTTGGCTTTTGATCCTCGATCAATGGGCATGCCCGCCCTGATGAAACCTCAGTCGAAGGACCACTGTGCCCATCGCTATGCCTCGTTCTTCCTCCACTGTCCATCAACCCCATATAACCCACCTCCAATTTTCTTTTGATTTTTGAACCGCATTCCATACAGATCTTCCCCCCTTTGGCCACGTTCGAGCTACCTGGAGGTGACAGCTCCAAGTTCCTTGCTTCAAGGCGGCGGATAGTAAACCGATCTGGGCACGTTCCTCACCTCCGGCGATCCTAGCCGTTGAGGTTTCTCAACCTCGGGTCCAACCCCTTGAGGTATCAATTTCCTTCTTTTCGTTGCTCCTTTTATTCTCTGTCATCGTAGGAATCGTTAGCACTCTTAATCACCCCATCTCATCGATCAAATCACAATATCTAAGTTCTCGCCGGAGAACTCCTCTGGCTGCGACCTTCACGTTACCTCCACCGTTCGCCCACCACCGCGGGGCCAAGGCAATTTGCCCTCGGCCCTTTCACGTCATTTCCCTGCAGGTCTTGAGCCAAATAGCACACCTGACACTCATTTTGGGCGTTCGCCGGAGGCACCTGAAGCACCCAAGCTCCGTCGTCCCTGCGTGAGCGTTCTGGCCATCGTCGGACCTTTTTGGAGTTGCCATCATCAAGAGGAGACCTCCAGGATCCCCCAGATCCATTTTGAAGCGCAAACGTCACCGGAGGCCGGAGATCTTGAACGGAGAAGATCGCCTCGCCGGCGTTCTTCTTTGTTCTTGCTCCAAGCGTCTCACCCGTTGGATCGCGGCGGAGCTCTAGGTTGCACAGCCGCCGTCCGATT
Source organism: Ottelia alismoides (assembly GCA_037367405.1). Taxonomy (NCBI): domain Eukaryota; kingdom Viridiplantae; phylum Streptophyta; class Magnoliopsida; order Alismatales; family Hydrocharitaceae; genus Ottelia; species Ottelia alismoides. The sequence goes on from JAZKJV010010101.1 coordinate 274,842, forward strand.
TTCCATCGCCTCAACCGTTCGATCTATCAAGGAGGATCTGATCTAGGCCGTCCATCGTCGAAGCGTCATCGCGCGAACAGAAAGCGCCATGTGGATAAGTGGCCCACACCACACCATTGGATCGTGCGCGAGGGGTATTTTTCATTCCTCACCCCTTGTATTTTTGTATTTAAGATTTACTCCATAAACTTTTGTCTGAAGCATAAAATTTTTTGAAATATTTACAAATAGGCCCTTGAACTTTCACTAATTGCAAAGAGGTCCAGGCCACGTCACCTCACGTGACCAGTTCACGTGAGGCGCGGGTATTTTGCACGGGCCCCCTTCTTATTTTGTTTATTTCGTAAAGGTCTATTAAATTTTGTATTAAGTGTAAAACTTTTGGGTATTTTGCATGATTGCCCCTAGGATTTTTATATATTGCACTTAGGTCCTTGCCAGGTGCGTGTATAGCACGTGCGGGGTTGGGAAAATTGTAAGCATACCCCTACAGGTCTGAGATTTTGTATTTGGTCCTTAAAATTGAATATTTAGTGTTATTTTTTTTGGGAAAATTGCATGCGTGCCCCTGGATGTTTGTGTATTTGCATATATACCCCTGCCAGGCTGAATTGTTTTTGCTTGCTTGGTCCATTTATTTAAGGCATCATTTTAAGTCGAAAAATTCCACAAAAATCATATTACGCTCCTGTGTGCTTGTACATTAACACCATATTTTTGCATTAGCATTTTATTGCATTTTAGCATTTATTAAAAATCCAAAACTTGCCATTTCAGTACTGTCTTGCTTAGAAAATGCCAAAAAATATTAAAACACCTCGAAAAATTCCAAAAAAGTTATCTACTGTGTATTTTATCCTACTTTAGTGTTAATCCAAAAATCACTAAAAATTGCAAAAGAAAAACCTTAAAAATTAGAAAATACTCAAAAACTTTAAAAAAATATAAAAAATCGTAGAAAAATCAGAAAAATACAAATTCAAGTCCTTAAGGTTACCCATTTCATTATATTTATTTTAAAATTAGTTTGGGAAAATTTTGTGGCTGTTTGATATTTTTAATTCCTATTTTACCTTCAAACAGTAGCTTATTCCCTGTTTTCCTTTATTTTGATTTTTAAAAATACCAAAAACATTTTAAACAATACCCAAAAATCACAAAAATAGTAAAAATTTATAAAAAGATAAAAAAGATTTTATTTCTGAATTTTTGAGCACTCTTGCATATTTTTATAAATATTGTAGTACCTCTTTTATTACATAGTTCATATATTCCAATATTAAAAAAGAAGAAAAAAATATAAAATATAAAATGAAAAATATAAAATTAGAAAATTACAAATCAAAATAAAAAATTAAAAATTAAATTAAAAAAAATAAAAATTAAAAACCCAGAAAAACATTTACATTTGCACAGTGTAGACAACGCTCACATTCACTCACATACACACTTGTACATCTACCCTGTTTTGCTCCCTATGTTTAAACTCTCTGCATACTTGCTCTATACACCTTTTATGTAGAGTTAAAAATAAATTTTAACTTCACATTTATTTCTTATTGCTTGATCTATAGTGTGGTTAATTGTTGATTTTATACGGGATTTTGTAGTGGTCAACGCACCGACTGCGGTTTCGCCTTGTGAAACCGTATGACCCTTGAATCTCGTGTAAATCACTACCTTGGTCAGGCGATATATTATAACCCATATACTATCTTTACCACTAGTTGTCTGAGGTAAGCCAGTAACGAAGTTCATGGAAATGCTTTCCCATTTCCACTCAGGTAGAGGGAGGGGTTGTAACAATCCTGGTGGCTTTTGATGTGAAACTTTTACCTGTTGGCAAGTGAAACATGAATTCACAAACTCAACAACATATTTCTTCATTCTCGACCACCAAAAGTATGAGTGAAGATCAATATACATCTTCGTAATTCCTGGATGAATAAATAATCTAGAGCAATGCATTTCACGTAAGATGTCTTTCCTTAGTTCAGGTGTGTTTGGTACACAAACTCTATGATGGTTATATAGTAACCCATCTTGTATATGGAATCCCTCTATCTCATTCTTCTCAAGTTGTTGCCTCAAGTCTTTAAGTACTGGATCATCCTCTTGTCCTTTCTTTATTCCATCCCAGATCTCTGGTTTGTATCGGTGAGGAATAGTTATGTATCGACACTTCTATCAAATGGTTTCCTTTCACTTAACGTTGATAGTACACCTCAGAAGTGGATAGCACTTACCGACCCATGTGAATAAGTTCTTCTGCTAAGTGCATCTGCTACGATGTTCCCCTTACCAGGGTGGTAGGAGATGGTGCAATCATGATCCTTCAACAACTCTGGCCATCGCCTTTGCCTCATATTGAGCTCCTTTTGATCAAATAGATATTTCAAGCTTTTATGAGTGAAGATTTCAAAAGTAATACCATAGAGGTAGTGTCTCCATATCTTTAAAGCGAAAACTACCGCAGCTAATTCAAGGCCATGTGTCAGGTAGTTCTTCTCATGTGTCCTGAGCTGTCGCGATGCATACACAACTACCTTACCATGTTACATAAGAACTGCCCCAAGTCCTTATTTAGATGCTTCAGTGTATACTGTAAACCATTTACTCCCAGAGGGTAGAGTAAGGATAGATGCAGATGTTAGGCATTCTTTCAGTGTCTGAAAACTAGCTTCGCACGCGTCGGACCATATAAATGGAACTTCCTTTTGAGTCATCCTAGTCATTGGCAATGCTATTCATGAAAAGTCCTTCACAATCTTCTATAATACCCAACTAAACCCAAAAAAAGATCGTATTTTTGTGACAGTCTTCGGGTGTTCCCAACTCATCACCGTACTAACCTTTGTAGGATCAAATGATATAACTTCCCCAGAAATAACATGGCCTAAGAAGGATACTTCGGACAACTAGAAGTCACATTTTCTATATTTAGTACACAGTTTATTCTTCCTTAGTATTTCAAGTGCTTGCCGGAGATGGTGTTCATGCTGGTACTTATCCTTGGAGTAAATAAGCACATAATCAATAAAGACTACTACAAAGCGATCTATGAACTCCTTGAATACTCTATTCATGAGATCCATGAAGGCCGCTGAGGCATTTGTCAGTCCAAAAGGCATAACTATGAATTCATAATGTCCATATCTAGTTCAAAAGGTTGTCTTGGGGATATGTGCATCTTTAATCTTCAACTGATGGTATCCAGATTTTAAGTCAATCTTGGAATACACAGTTGAAACCTGCAACTGATCAAAGAGATCATCTATTCTTGGTAAAGGATACTTGTTCTTTACTATCTTTTTGTTTAACTGTCTATAGTCAATGCACAACCACATTGACCCATCTTTTTTCCTCACAAACAAGACAGGTGCACCCCCATGTTGAAGTACTAAGACGAATGAATCCTTTATCTAACAGTTGTTGTAACTGTACTTTTAACTCTCACAACTCAACTGGGACGATCCTATATGGAGGGATAGAGATAGGCTGAGTATCAGACGTGAGAGAGATTTCAAATTCAATCTCTCGCTTAGGTGGTAATCTAGGTAGTTCTTCTGGAAATACATCAGGAAACTCGTACACTATAGTTACATCTTCTATCATTCTGTCCAATCCTGATAAGCAAAATATCCTTGGCACCCTTGCTCTAACAACTGTTGTGCCTTCAAAGTAGAGATATATTCAATATTATCATTGGTGTCTTTCCAATGAACTGGAGCTCTATCGAGCTAGGAAGGTGAAAAGTTACTGTTTCTGAAAACAGTCAAGGCATGCATGATGCCTTTCTAGCCAGTCCATTCCCAGGATGAGATCAAAGTAATTCATTTTAATTAGTAGTAGTGAAACAGGTAACTATTGTCCTGCTATCGGTACTACACAATTATCCAATATATCTTGAATTTTAAGTACTTTTCCTCCTGGTCCCTTAATCAGATAGGATTGTTGTCTTTCTACTAGTACCTAACCTAAAGTGGGTACTAAGTGTCGAGAAATAAATGAATGTGAAGCACCTGAATCAAACAAGACACGTATTGAAAAGCCACGAATAGTAGTGCTATCTCATACGACCATGCCTAAATTGTATGCTTGTTCTTTAGTGATTGCATTGAGCTTGCCGCAACACTTTGTGGTGGTTTCTGTGTAGGAGATGTTCCTTGTGAGCCACGACCTCTACCATGTCTTCCTCTGTGTGTTGCTCCATTGCTCGGGGTGGATGTTATACTGTTAATTGGGGTTGATTTAGACCCCAAACCTCTCAACTTTAGACAGTCTTTCCTTATGTGGCCTTTCCGATGATAGTAGTAACACACACGTGTTCCTATCTATGCTGAAGATCCAACCATAGCAGTACTAGCTCCTGTTGTTGAGTCACGAGGGTATAGTGGAGGTCTAGAGAAACCCCCTCTTCCTGATAATTCCTGGCCCAAAGTCTATGGCGAGATTATAGTAGACCCAACTGGATGATAATGACTATCTCTTCGGTTATAATTCGCCTTACGTTTGGATGGTCCACCAGTAAAGTGGAAGCTTCTTCTTTGGCGGTTTTCATCCCTTTACATCTCAACACGAGAGCCTATATCCATGGATTCATCAATAGTGGTGGCTCTAAAACTTGCAAGCTTCTCTCTAAGATCTCCCTGAAGCCCGCTAACAAATTTGGTATGACATTTCTATGGTGAAGCTTCTACAGCTGGGGATTAATGCTGCAGCTCCGTAAAGTGAATATGATAATCTCATACATTCTTAGAACCTTGGGTCAGAGAAGCCAACTCCCTCCTCTTCAGTTCTTCCTAAATGAGAGAGACAGAAGTGAGCTTGGAACCTTTCTTCAAAGATATCTTATGGAACGGGATCTACTAATTTCTTAGAAATGGCTCTCCACCATCGTCTTACATAGTCTGCTAGGGAGTAATCAACGAAGTGCACCCAAGTGTATGTTGGTGTGTGTATTATTATCAACATCCTGCTGACAACATCAAGCCATAGTTCTGCCTCAGCAGGCATCTTTATGCCTTTGAATCGAGGAATCTTTCTCTTTCGGTAATTGTCCAGTAGTTTTTAGTGTCTAAGAAGAGCTCTTTCCATTGCTCCTTTAGTAGGAATAGGAGTAGACTTAGTGAAAGGATGGTAACTAGATTCTTCCTCATAAAGATGGACAAACCCTTCAATCCTAGCATCCACAGGTTTGGATGCCTCGGGTCTCTCGACTTGTGCATTGAGCTTCTCCTCTAATGCTTGTTGCTTTTGCCTCATTTCTTGCAGCATTGTCATCATAGCCGCTAATTGTCTATACACGTCTTGGTTTGCCATGATCCTGGGATGAGTCAAGACCAAAGGTTAGGTCCTATACATTTTAGCATGATGTACATAAGGGACAATGACTTGTGAATGGTTCTGCAATCACTTAAATCAAAGGATCTTAAGATAACCTTAATTTCTAAATATCGCTCATAGTTATCAATTAATGAGTGAATTAGTGGAGTAACTGGGCTCTGATACTAATCTGTCACCACCCCGAGTCCAGGTCGTCAGATGCTCCCATATCCGGATCTGGTTACTCAACAATAATTTATTCATCAATCATAACTACCATTCACAAACAAACTACAATTAAAAACACTCAGAATGAAGTACTTCAACACTTTTCCTTTCACAAAATAAAGTTCACACGATAAATTAAATTGTCCCACTATAACCATTTACATGTACATCAGGTTGAAAGGAATTACAAAAAAAGATTACCAACTACCTTATAGAGTAAAGCTACTACGGTTGGCTGGATGGCTACTATGTTAGCTGGCTAGATTATTAAAGTCCTTGTGATAGCTCACCGACACTTGTTGGGTTTTTCATAAATCAATGGATAACAATTAGCGAATGCTAAGTAACGAAGAAGAGAAAGGCAAATAAATGATGTAATTTTCAAAACTTGTTATCATAAAAAGTTCCATCCCTTCTCATTAATTTAAATCCTATTCCTTTCTATTCCACGTCACGGATTAGTCTAGGGAATTACCTCACCAACATATGGACTCCGAAGCTGTAGACACTTCGGGATTGGAGTTTGCGTTGATCTGGTAAGCTTATGTCGCTGCACGTTGCCTCAACCAATCCTCTAATACTACCCTGACAATTTCCTTTTCTTTTATTAATCAGGATCTCAAACCCTCAGCTTGCAAACAAAGGAGCACACTGTCCTCAACGATCCGGTTGTTTAAAATCTCAGGCTAACCTTTATCACATAACCTAGCGGCTTTAAAAAACATGTTATCGTGACCCAGCCGCTATTAAACCACCCGTGCCTCCACATGGAATGACTACATCTTCCATCGTTTAACCCAAATATATTAGCTCCCGGTACCACACGTTGCAAATCATTCATATCGTGCACACTTATCGTAACAGGGCAACTGTGTACCACCTAGGTAGGGCAATACCGATACAGGTTCCTTCTGACCAACCTAAAAGCTGCATGTCCGACCTCTAGTTCTACTCTCAGTCATTCTTAACGTAAGACACAATTGTTTTTAGGATCCTACTCAAAACACATAAATTTCCATGATGTAATTCCTCTATTAAGCCTTAGATTTGCATAAACATAAATACTGAGTATAGACTTACACATATATTAATTCACATATATTTATATACTCATATTTATGCTTATTTTAACTTTCAAACACTAACTTTCCAAACCACTGCATCCATTCGATGATTAAACCTTATTTTAGTTGAAATCATAGAGCAACCTTTCATACTTTCTCAAAATAACTAAATTAGGGTTCTTCATAGTAAGGAGCGTAAATACAGAAATCTCAACGATCTCATATGAAAACCCAATAGCAAAAGGAAGTATTTAGTTACTTAATCGAGCTCTCTCTCATATGCAGTGCTTTATCGTGATTCTGTTTCAAAAGGATGATTCATATCTCCTGAAACGATCGAATTTCATTTTTGTATCAAAAACCCCAAAACATGCCAAGAACATGTTGAACAAACGAAGAATGCGAAGAACCCCCGAAGAACACGAAGAACATATTTTCTCTTAAAATTTCAGTAGAGCTTCCCCTTATACAGGTTGATATTTCTAGGAAAGTTTCGACAAAGTTTCCCCTTATATTGGGACATATTTCTATAAAACTTTTGGCAGAATTTCCCCTTATATCAGGACATATTTTGAAAAAATATATGAAGAGTTTCTTCTATAAAATCATTAAAAGGAAAACAACAAGGAAACTGAACATGAATCAGAAACCTAGCTCACGAAGCAAACTAAGAGAGGATCGTACCTTCATCCTCCTCGTTCTCCCGATAGCGCTTCGCTAGTTCTCCTTCCTCACCTCCCACTCCTCCTCCCGAACTCTCGACCCTAGCCCTTAGGGTGGTGGTGGTTGTGGAAATCATAGAGAGTGAATGGGTAGGAGGCTATTTATAGGCTTCAGAAAACCGCTAACCATGGTTAGAAAACCATGGTTTGGATCTTAACCGCGGTTAGAGGCCCATGGTTTTGGCTCATCGTTTTGGACAAAACTTATCCGAAACTTAGGGCTTAAGTTAGAACTATCCAGAAGACTTTCGATTCGCTAATGATGCTTTATTAACACTAATCATGATTAACTTTTACTAATCGTTATTTAACCTTCATGGCTTACGCTTAACTTTTGCTAACTATTGATTAGTGTTCGGATCCTCAATCCATCATGAATTTCTTTAATCGTATTTAGTTAGTCTTAATGACGGTCATTAAGAGTTAATGACATCTTAAACCCCCTTACTTATCTTTCTTCCGAGAATCATAACAAATCAAAATGAAGTCTGATTCACACAAAACAAATTCCGTTGGTTTCCTCTTGACGAGCCAGATCTTATGATAAAGGATCTGAGAGACGGCCAAGTTTAAGGCTTTACACATGCATCTATATCTGTGGTTGGAATTTCATTACTTGGAAGGTGGTTATGAATGGTCTCCACATCCTCGACCAAATATCTCGTGTAGAAGTTTACAACTTCATCCATGATGTATTGTGCACTTGTGGGCCCTTCGACCTTGTCTTTTTTATGAACCTTCCATTTCAGAAAGAACATATACCTATACAAACCAATTCGTTAGATAATGACTATTTAACATTTTAGAATGATTCATTTTAGTGATGCCTCTTGAATGGGTACATCCAGTGGTACTTAACCAGTCCTTTGACCTTAGCCTCATATGGAAAGTGTACCAAGAGGTGCTCCATTGAATCAAAGAATTGTGGTGCAAAAATCTTCTCCATATTGCATAAAAGGACCGACACATTCTTTTATAATGTTATCATGTCAGATACATTGATCTTAGATGGACAAATGCATTTGAAGAAGTTGCTGAGCTCTACCAAAACATCTGCAATTGGCTTGAGGAGCAAATCTTTGATTGCAATCGGTAATAGCTACTCCATGAAAACATGACAATCATGATGTTTAATAACCTTAAAATAATTCTTGTTTTGATAAACTAGTTTCAAAATATTCAAAACAGAGCCATATGGAAATTTTACTCTTAAAGCCCACACACATACTTCCTTTACTTGGTCACTGCTTAGCGTGTATTTTGCACTTGGCATGGAAAATGAGCCATATGCATGCTCTACCAAAGAAAAATCTGGACGAGCACAGATGTTCATTAAATATCTTCATGTATTATTTATATCTTTGATCTTGTTAGGAGTGCACAACACCGTATGGAGTACATTATCGAACACATTTTTCTACGTGCATCACATACAGATTATGTCTAACAAGGAATTTTGTACAATACAATAACTCCTAGAAGATGCTCATCTTTATCCAGTTATGATCTACCCTAAAAGTTGTGAAGCGTATCATAAGTACATGTCGTCAACTGTAATAATCGAGCATGCAATTCTTCTCCTGACAATCTAGGCGGCGGTGATGAGTCCTCCACTGCATTCCTTTTGGATGCCATTTTTTTGTCTTCGGTATGTATGATCCATTGGGAGAAATTGTCTATGTCAGTCAAAGAAGCATGGCTTTCCATCCTATTGAAGCTGAAACAACTTTGTCTTCTCCATACAATGATGAAAACTCTGTAATATGAGTGTACTCCACTTAGCATACAATATGATGGGAAATCACTAATGATCATAGTAGTCTGACTCTCATTCGGAATTTTTCTTTGCTGACCGTATCGTAAGTTTCCACACCATTTTCCAAGAAATCCTTCAACTCTTCTATGAGTGGTCATACATAAATACTTAAAAATCTACTTGGATGAGTCGGACCAGGAACAAGAAGAGAAAGAACATGTATGATCTTTTGGTATACAACAAAGGTAGTAGATTATAATGTGTTGTAATGAGGGTCCAACATGAGTAATCCTTACTTCATCCATGCAGATTAAACACGTCAATCGACCCATGATTACTACATTTCTTTTCTCTGTAGTGAACCTTGGAGATGAATCCATCAATGCACGTTAGCATTGAGAATCAAAAGGATGCTCAATGGTACCATCATATCTATGTTTGACATGCCACGTCATCTCTTTCGCAGTTTCCATACAATAATTCAGTTTCTGAAGTCATGGGGCCAATGGAAAGTATCACAATATTTTTTGTGGGACATTCGACTTCAAATCAGACTTGTAATGATCATCACCACAAACATGATAATTTATTGCATGTTGATGTTCTCCATAGTACTACATATGGTTATTCGAGAATGCATCAATCTAGGCATCAGGCATACCCAGTTTACTCATTATTATCTTAACCTTATAGAAACTTTCAGGTAACTCATTTTACTCAGGTGGCATTCTCTTTATCAACTTGATCATGACGTAGAAATCAGAATCTATCATTTTGTATTTATTCTTCAAAGACAACAACTCAACAATAATAGACAATTGAAAAAAATTAAGGCAACTAGGACATAATGGCTCCTCTGCCTTCCATAGAAGGTGCTCAAAATGTTGATTGTCTACATTGTTCTCCTTTGCTTCAGATGTCTAATTGAATTCAGGTCTGGCCACATCTCTAACCATTTGGGAAAATATTTTGTTAGGATGATCATCACTCTAGACACTAGAATGCTTCTTCTTGCCATGCACATACCATGTCTTATAATTGTCGACAAATCCCTTTCTACACAATTGTTCCGCAATGATGTTCCTTGATGCCTTCTTCAGTAGACCGCACACAGTTCTTGTAGGGACACATGATATTTCCTCATATGTCAAAACCCCCCAATCCTTATTCGTAAGCAAACTTAAGGAATCTTTCCACACCATGTAAGAATATTTCGCTCATAAAACTATTAGAATCCAAATGATTGTATATCTAAGAACGAGCAGGGTCAATCGCCTAACCTACTGCATGAGGATATCTTGAGATTTGTCCATCACTTACGAGTGCCACATCGGTTGCTTACATTAGCATCGATCATCTATTATGTACTAAAGATTTGATCAAGAAGGAGACACCTAACGCCCGGTCTTGGAGGGCATGCGGTGTCTGACAAGTTGAATCCAACAATCGCTGTGACGACCGCTCTCTCGACACTCGATGCGCAACTAAACCAAATAGATCAACAATCAACCCACGATATAGATAAACAATGAATAAATGCATGGTGAAATGTATTATACCCTACAAAATGTGTATAGTTACAAAGTAGTAGGGTTCGAACCACTGGAAGCAAACTGGGATAGGTATAAGTATTATCAATTAACAAAAACTAATAATAATTATTTATATATTTTTTCTACTTTTTTGATTTGTTATGATTTTTTAATTATATTTATTTTTATGGATTTTTAATTGTTTTATTTTTAATTTTTATTTTCTTTTTTAATTTTTCAATTTTTAGTTTCTTTTATTTAATGATATGATATGTATATTTGTGTAATAATAATAGATATTATAAATAATATAAAGAATATATAATAAATAGATATATGTAAATTTATACATGAACATCCCTTTTTATTTTTAAGGGTTTTAAAAATATAATAGGTATATATGTAATGATAATGATGATAATAAGTATACATGTATTGTGAGATATATAAAGTATATATAGGGTTTTATAATTTTAAATATACATATAAACAAAATTCAGAAAAAAAAAATTATTTGACGTTTTTGATATTTTTATCTAATTTTAGGATATTTAGATAGATTTTTCTAATTTTTATGTATTTTTAGTGTATTAAAAATATCAAAATAGTGAGTATAATATATAAGTCGAATTGTTTTAGGTATTAAAAACAGATAAAAGGTTTAAATTTCCCAAAATTATTTTTAATATGCACTATATAATATAAATAAAAATAAGAAATATAAAACTATTTTCTATTTTAAATTAACTTTTATCGATTTTATAGGCTTTTTAGGGTTTTGTATTTTTTAATGTTTGCTTTTTATATTTTTGTGATTTTTGGTTTGTAATATAATATATTAATATATATACTCTAATTATTTTTGGAATTTTTAGAGGTGGTTTTATAATTTTTTGTATTTTTATAAGCAAACATCGGTTAAATAGTTCCTAAATGATTTTAATAAATGGAAATTTCTATAAATGCCTAAATAAAAATTGTGGTCATGAACAAGCATAATTTAAGGTATCTATAGAAATTATCCCATATTTTTTTAGCATGGGACCTATTTAACAAAAAATAAGCAAAGAAATAATTACAAGTTGGAATGGGTATTTTTGCAATTAAAAATAGACTGCAATATCTCGCATGCAAAATACACAGAAAATGTTACACGTATTTTAGAAGTTTCCTGACTAAAGTTAAATAAATAAAAGCATAGAGGTTAGCTTGCAAATATCATAGTGCATCACGTGGAGCAACAGGTGGGGCATGAGGACCTTTTTATAATATTCAAGAAGTTGAGGAGTCCTATTGCAAAATATATATAAAATTTAAATGTACACAAATATTTACAGGACTAAAATATAAATTTAAAAATTCAGCAGAGTTACTTAATAATTTACCCAGGGCGCTTGATCGGACGGTGGGTAGCGTACCATGTCTACTTTACTTGAACGGTCTCACGGTCTGAGGTGCATACTACTTCACCTCAAATGAGTGGACTAGATTAGATCTGGGCCACGGTTCTTGATAGGATGATTTTGCATAACACCCCAAGAACAGGTTCCCATCGAGCTTTGACCGACTGTTACTCCTCGATCCATCCTCTAATCTCCTCTCCGAAGTGCTCCTTATCTTCCTGGAGCCTCCCATGTCTGCAAAAGGTGTCAAATAGAACCAAGCCCCGTCAATAGGGGCTTGGAGCTCGACGGTACATGGAGGTACTATTGGTTTTCAAGGTCTAGATCCAGGTGTCAGCCAAACTCCTTATCCTACGCAAAAAGATAGAGGAAGACAAGAGGGTCACTGTTGACCCTCTATTGAAGCTAGAAGCATAGTGGATGATAGGGGCGAATGAACTCCGATGGAAGGCGGTAGAGGGAGCTTTGTGGATCTCAATCCTTGCAGGATCGAGGGGGAATAGAGGGGAAAGATGGAGAAGATGAAGGGGAACGAAGATGAGGTGGAAAGGCAAGTAAAAAATAATGGATTAATAACCAATTAAGTTGGAGCACAAAACTTCAGTAATCGAAAATGCTAAAATTGTGCTAACCTACTGATTGATTAACTAAACAGACATCTAAATTACGCTACTGGAAAGAAATGCAAGAGTTTAAACCTATATTAATAGATCATACCTAACAGGATGTTAAGGGGCAGAAGGCTTCACTGGAGGTGCTTCGGCAAAACTTGATCACCACTCTTCGCCTCTTCTCTTCGCCAACAAGGACTGGAAGCGCTTGTTGTTACCAAGGGCTTCAACAAGGAGTTCCTATTGGGGTTACAAGAAGGAAAGTGGGATCAAAATCAAAAAGTAGGGATTGGGTTATTATTTATAGACATGGATGTGGGGGGAAAAGGGTAGTCGATTGCGTGGAGAAGAAAGGTGGCAAGTGGAAGGTACGGGTAGCGCGTAGATTAAGGAGATAAGGGCTGCAGGAAAGTGGGTATCTCAAGAAGGAAGGAGGTATGGATGAATGGAAGAAAAATGGAGAAAGTCAGAAGTCACGAGCCTTTTGACAAAGTCGGTTGGAAGAAAGGACTGTTGACCCGCGGATCAAAATTCCTTACATCCTTGTTGGTCCACCTAGACCAACCAGAAAAATCAGAGGGATAAATCCATTATTAATTCTTTGTAAAATAGTAACTTATTTTATTAAATTTAGGTGAAAATAAAAAAATTGGTATTTTATGTTGTAATTTATTATTATTTTATTTATTTTTACAAGGCTTTTTATTATGTGTTAATATTTACATGTATATATAGGTATATATACCTGTATTTATAATTTTGTATTTTATAATTTTATTTAAATATTTAATATATTTATAATATATTTGAACAATATTTACATTTTTTTATTTTATTTTTTTGATTTTTTTATTTACTTAAATAAATAAGTATATGTATTACATAGGTATGGTTACCTATATTTTTATTCCTTATTTATTTTAATATGTTTTAATGTTTTATTTTATGTTTATTATTTAAATGTGTTTTGATTGATATTTGTAAGTATATAATAATATAAAAAAGATAAAAATACAAAGAATGCGCTAGTGAATATAATATACATGTATACAGTACAATATGTACCTAAAAGTCAACTTTTGCATCTCAGTTCCAATTTAAATGAAACCACCGTCATTAAATAAATTATTTAATTTTATGAACAATAACGATGATTTTGGTCAATTTTGAATATGCATGGAGGAGATCTAGGATTGGGAAGTTTTGTTTGCAGCTATTTATTCTGAGTGTCTCGGGTGTACTATGTTTTATTTTTATGTGAAATTAATTTTGTATTTTTCTTTGTACTTTTATGTACAACTTTCATGTTGAGGTTTTATTATTTGAGGTATAAAAATTGGAAAATAAAATAGGGTTTCTGAGTTATATTATGTACAATTTCTTTGCCTTATCTCCCTCTACTTTATTCCTTGTCGATCAAGTTAATAGTGACCTAGTCTTGAGGTCTAGGGTCATTCAGTGTTTTTGACACTTTAGTTCTTTTACTTTACTTTATTTTTTTATTTTGGAATTAAATACTTATATTAATAAAATATTAATGAATCAATTTATGAGTGTTATTTTGTACAGATTAATGTTATATGCATGCATTTAGATGGGGATATAAGGCCAAAATGAAAGAATAAAGGTGATGAAATGGATATTCATCACCCCCTATACTTGCCTTTGCTAGTCCTTTGCAAACACTTATGACAATGAGTGCATAAAAAGAAAATAAAGAAAAAAGGAAAGAACTTGGAATTACTTGTGACTCTTAAAATTGTCATGATAAGGTCAAAGTTCGGAGCTCAGTTAAGACCTTTGGCTTTTAGGTTTGTTGGGAACCACATTCAGGTTAGAATTTGTGACTCAATAGCCCTTAGGTTCCATGATCCTCTATTCAGTTCAATTCACAGCCTGGTCAGAATCATTCTTTTAGTCGCATACTCTTGCAACCTTGAAATGACAAGTACCATATGTGTGGATTGTGTTAGCTCTTCCCAGACAAATCGTTGAGCTATCAAGTGATCTCCTCTTATGGTAACTCATCCTCGGTTAGATGGATGTTTCCTTCTAAGTTCTGGTGCATGCTAGTTCACAACCGAAGGGGGAAAAGCTAGAAGAATGGGAAAAGAGGCAGAAATGGACCAATATAGTCGCATTTCCTTGCGAAGCTCGGCCAATGTAACTAAGTCTTCACCAAGAAGTAGACCTTTTTTGAAAGCTCGATATTTTTAGAATTTTTGGTATAGGTTTTTTTATAGTTTCTTGATTTGGCGTTGCTCTGTATTCTTGTTTTTCCCCAATGGATATAGAATCCTTTGTTCCACCCATGTTTTGCGGTCTTGGAAAAAGTTGTGCTAGTAGACCATTCCTCATCTGAAGCTTTATTACAATCCAACCTCCAGTTGTTACATGTTCATGTTATCAGAGGAAGTGGGTTGAAGTACTGGTTTCAACAATCCTCAAAAAAGTTTCTTGAGCTACCCTTGACGAAACGACCCAGTATCAACCCGACTTATACTCCAAGATCTTTCAACAATCCATCTGGGGTGAGCTAAGTGTTAAGTTTGAGGTCTCTAGTCAAGCTACTATCCCAACAGTTGTACGGATGACATGAAGGGTTCTAGTTAGATACATTGATTTGACTCATGAACACAGTCTCATGGAATCTAAAGAATTAAGTCCTAGTGACCTGAAGCTTCTCAATTCTAGTCCTTAATGGGTTCCTCTGATTAAGTGGATCATAGTCTAGACCAAGCTCCAATGTTACGACTTTATTTATACTTGTTCAATTGTCTACATCATTCCAATAAATGGAGTTGTTATGCAATGCAAGAATTTTTTTGTGAACTATTTTCTAATTTTGAACTTTTTATAGAATTTTGAAAAGGTTTTGCAAATATTTTATGCAGACTATGAAAATATTTTGCAAACTTTTATGGGTTTCGAAATTTTGAAAAATTTCGGGATTTTTCATAAAGGTTAGTGAAAGAAGTATTTACAAATATTTACACGAGAGTGTGTGCATATTTACAAGAATTGATTATAGAATTTACAATGGAAATTTACAGAAGTTAGTGGTTATTTATAAGATCTATATACAAAGGTTATGTACATAATTTTATACAAGTTATTATTTATCACAATTTATGTACAAGGTTCTCAAAATAGATTGAAAACATTTTTACAAATATTTTGAAAACTTTATTCTGTAAATAACTTTTACAAATAATTTATAAAAAATTACGAAATCATTTTGTAAATATTTTTCAAAGGTATAAATAGATTTTTTTCAAAATATTTTTGCAATGAATTTCCAAATCATTTGCAAAATAAAGTCTGTAAACTTGTGAATTCAAGTTACACTACTTAACTATATTCTGTTTGCATTTTTTATAGGTATCCGCACTACAAAAAAGGTGGGATTGGCGTACACATAAATGCTCGTTAGGTGCACGCCATGTGCACGCCCGAGTGGTGGGCGAGCACATGTGCTCGTTCAGGGCGTGCTCGCTTATATGAGAGTCACTCCGGCTGGTGGGCGAGCACATTAGGACATTATGTGCTCGCCCGCTGTCTGGAAGGCACAGATGTGCTCGCCGAAGTGATCGCCTCCATTAAATATGGTGATCAATAACGGAGCACCTGGAGAGCACATGTGCTCACCCAAACTGATTTCCAAGAAAAAAATTATACATGTTCGACGGGATTTTGACGCCCTGTCGAACCTGTATAGCCTGCCAATAAACCACTGCAGGTACTTATAAGAGCTCCCTAAGGGTATATATATTATAATAGTTCGTTAACTAAGATAACTAGCACTGACAAGTGAAAGTCACACAATATACATGAACTTAGAAATAAACACTTAAATTTAACATCCAAATATTACAAACAAGTCAAAGCCAACAAAGTTCATATAAATTAAAAGATGTGCTAAAAGTTTAACAAAAATATAAGTCAAAACCAACAAAAATTTACTTCTTCTTTGATCTAAAAAATTTAGACATTAAACCCTGCTTTGATTTCTTCTTTTCCTTCTCCTTTTCTTTGAACCTCGCATACATGTGTGCCTCTTCTTCAGGGTCGTTCTACTCCTCCTCTTCGTCATCAGATTCAATCTCTTCAGGTTCAGATGCATGCTCTTGCGACCTATATTATATATGGAAGATATATATCTATTACTTGCATTTTGTAGATATAGAAATATAAAATTATTACTCATTCTATAATTAAAATACTTACATGTACGCCGTGAACTCTTCTCGGAGCTTCGTCACCTGATCCACCATCATCGCCATTTACGACTCCATTGGAATTGATGATTGGGACGGATGTGGTTGTGTATACGACGGCTGAGAGTATGCAGAATAGGAGTGATGATGTTCCTCCACATAATATGGAGGAAGACCACCAAGTGTCTGCTTCCTGTTCGCCACAACGTCCCTCTCCTCCAACACCCTATAAGATTTTCATTATTTAATATAAAATTATATATTAGAAATGAGTATAGTAAGATAATATTTATCTATATATACTTGCTTCCAGATCATTTTATCAAATGGTGGTTGCTCTCCAGTTGTATCGACACCCCATTTTTCTGCAGATAGTGCCACATAACGATCCTGAAATACAAAGTTTAATATATTTAAATGAGTTATAATATATCATTTAATTGCAAATATATTGATAAACTTACCAACAATTCTCCTGCTTCATGAGTGAACCATTGCGACTCCTTCTCTCCCACTCATGTGGGACCTCGACCACCACTCTTGAAAAGAGGGTTCCCTTTCCAGCCTAGCTGCCTGAAAATAATTTTAAGATGTAATAACAACATTGCATTATATTAAAGCATATCTCTAAAAATTAATTTTAAATCGTAATAAAATCTCCGCTTTATTCTGATTGTGGCTTTTAGAGCCATTTGTCGACTTAATCCTTTGTTTTTGGCAGTTTGTTCTTCCCACCGTAGATCTTCTTCCAAACTCAGCATCCGCAACAAATGCATCAAAGAAATCCACCCATCTGCAAGGATTATGTTATGGTTATTGATTATTTTAAAAAGTTTATTATAAATTATTTGACAAGTACAATACCTATCCTCCGTACACTATGTTGGCGGGAACCTCTTCATCACCTCAAAATTCATTTCCTCGCATCCCGTCTTCGCATGCGAGTCTCTCCTTGCCTTGAAAAATGTATCGCTCATTCTCTTTTCTGCCAAATGAATGAAGGCTCTACGATAAGCCTCCTTCCCCAGACTAGAGCCAAGGCGAAATCTACTCTGAAAAATACAACAAATTATCAGATACAACAAACTTGACCAAAAAATTTTGTATCACTTCTAAGAAAATTTTTTTACCAGAAACATGTCAAACAATCTCTCCTATTCTACAGCAGGGATGCGGCACCATCTAAATTACATGGAAGTCAAGTATGTCTTTATTATGTTGGTTATCTCCTTTACCACCCTGTTGCTATTCACAAAATCCCTGCATTTGCTAGAAATTTTAATTATGATACAGTCTATAAATATTTGGAAAATTTTTAATGATAAAATCTATAAAAATTTTACCTCCCATCCGCCGTAACCTCCAATAAAGGGTGTGATTCCGACGTCTGTCCAACTGTAGTAGGTAAATGCACGGAGGTGCTCAGATGCCCAGAAGAAGGAGAGTCAGAACCCATCGATATCCGTGCTAGTATGGGGACCTGGATTGGGAATCCTGTAGGGGCTGCTGAGGTAGATGGCTCTCCATAGCCTCCTACGTAAAAGGGTGGTGGAGGATAACCAAGAGACTCGTAGTAGGCTATCACCCGGCGGACCTCATTGGACTGTGAATCAAGAACAACATCTGGGGTGGGCTGCCTACTGGACGAAGGTGTGTCTGAGGAAGATGGACGAGTGGATCTATGTGATCCATGCTCCCCGCTATGTCCAAAACCTGCCATGACTGTAATAATGATGTAATAGTTAATTACATATTTATTACTTAAGATTTTAGTTAATTCGATTATAATTGTGTAATAAAACTTACAACTAATCTTCATAATTTATTTCTGTGGGATTAAAGGATATTTCTTCATTTTCTGAGTTTTCTGAGTCATTATTTCTGGAGTCGGTATCATCTTTAAGTCAACAAAAAAACTTCATTATCAGCCAATCAAATCGATTCGATAATTGGAACTTCTTCTGTTAAGTCTATTCGTTCATGTGTCGGTGTGAATGCTTCATCTATGTCATCTTCCTGATTAGTGTAATCATTAGAGATATAACCTCGAGAATTTATCTTCACAATAGTTACTGTTTCAACGCTCTTTATGTTCTTTGATATTTGTGGGGGATAACATACTTGATCTGCTTGAGATGCTAAGATGAATGGTTCAAATCTGCGTATAAATTTTCTTTACACCACGTCGACAATGTTATTTCTTCTATCGAGTACTACACCTCCATTGGGTTCATACCAATCACACAAGAAAAGAACTACTTTATTCAAGCCTGGTATACTATATTCCACTTCTAGTATCTCCTTTAAAATTCCGTAATAATTCATATGATCTTCCTCATAACAAGATCCGCGAACCATCACTCTATGATTTTGAGTTGTTAAATATTTACCAAAGTTAAGGTATGAAAACGATACCCATTACTATAACAAGAGTTGTATGATCGGACCTTATAAACAGAGCCTTCTCCAAAATATTTTAAAATATGAGAATAGAACTCACCACCATCCAACTGTTTTGAGTGATCTTTAAACCAAGCTGGAAATTGATTCCTATAGGCGCTCAGAACTTCGTCATCTGAATACATAAGATTTTCCTCCATAATTTTCTTTCTAAATTCCCTAAAATTAGTAAGAGAAACACAAGAATTACTTGTACATGAATATATACATAAAGTAATACAAATACTTACTGAACATATGGTGTTATTTCCTCGCAATTGTCTAATACGTATAACTCTGCAGCATCCTTCTCTTGTTTCGATAAGAAACATTCAGTTGCTTTTCCTATTAGATGAGTAGATGGATGAAAGATACTGATACAAAGTTCTTCATCGGAATAAATTGTCTCATTCCTCATGCATCTATTGTGGATAGTCTCCACATCTTCTGGAAGATATCTTGCGCAGAATGTTGCGACTTCCTCATATATATATATATATATTGTGAACTTATAGATCCTTCAACTTTACTTTTGTTTCGGACCTTTCTTTTAAGAAAGAACATAAACCTATAAGAAAGTAGGTTAACATTTAGTTGAAATAGTAAAGAATGCAAGGAGATTATAATATTTTTAATTACCTTTCAAATGGATACATCCAACGATATTTTACCGGCCCTCCTACTTTTGCTTCCCATGGAATATAAATCATTAGATGCTCCATCAAATCAAAAAATGAAGGCAGAAATATCTTCTCCAGGTTACGCATAATCACAGGAATATTTTTATGAAGATAATCCATCTCCATGCGGTGTATGCGTGACGAGCATATCTCCTGGAAAAATCTGCTAACATCTGAAAGAGCATCGACAACGTTTTTTTGTAACAATCCTCTGAACACTAACGGTAGCAATCTTTCCATAAAAACATGGCAGTCATGACTTTTTATTCCCTTAAATGTAAACTTCTTCAAATCGATCAAATTGGAAAAATTTCATGCATATCCGTCTGGAAACTTCAATTTGCTTGTCCATTCACAGACAAGCTTAACTTGATTTCTATCTAAGGTATACTTTGCTTTGGGAACTTCAACCCTTCCACTATCATGTTCCTTTATATACAACTCTGGCCGATTGCATATGATTTATAAATCACGACGAGACTTTAATGTATCTTTTGATCAACCGGTTACATTCATAACAGTATAGAAGATGTTATCAAACATATTTTTCTTTATATGCATAACATCTAGGTTGTGTCGTATCAGTAACTTACTCCAATATGGTAACTCCCAAAATATACTCTTCTTAATCCAATTATGACTGTCACCAAAACCAGGAAGGTTTTTTATTTTATCTCCATTCTCTAAGGCTGATTTCTCTAATTTTTCCAAGTATGATAATACCATATCGCCTGTCTTAATTGGTGGAGGATCTGAAAGATCAATTGTGTTCCTTTTAAAAGTCTGCTTCTGTCTTCGATATGGATGATTATTTGGAAGAAACCGTCTGTAAAAATCAAAAAAACATGGTTTCTGACCGTGTTGAAGCTGAAATGATTTAGTACTCTCCATACTATATGGACAACTTTTACGTCCATGCGTACTCCATCAAGATAACATTCCATATGCTGGGAAGTCATTTATCGTCCAAAGCAAAGCTATTTTCATATTAAATATTTGACTCTTATTAGCGTCATATGTATCAACTCCATCGACCCATAACATTTTCAACTCATCGATAAGAGGATGTAAATAAACGTCAATGTATTTTTCCGGATGTGTAGATCCTGGTACCAACGACGAAAGAAATATAAACCGTCTCTTATTACATAACCATGAGGGTAGATTGTATGGTGTTGCCATTACTGGCCAGCAAGAGTAATCTTTACTTCTTCTCTGAGGATTAAACCCGTCTGTACATAAACCTATAATGCAATTCCTCTTTTCATTGTTATATGTAGGAAAAGCTGACATCAATTCTTTCCAACAATCAGACTCGGATGGATGCTCCATATACTCATCGACTTTATATTCCGCGTGTCATGTCATGTACTTCGCCGTTTCTTTGCAATAATATAGCCGTTTCAATCTCGAAGTCAATGGGAAATAACGTAGAATCTTTCTCGATATTTTTGTTCCACTCTTACTAGCTGTCTGATATCTTGGCTCATTTCATTCAAGACACCATTGTAAATGTTGGTGTTCACCGTAATATAAAATATGGTGATTTATGCATGAGTTTATTTTAACTTCTGCTAAACCCATCTTCCGCGTCATCTTTTTTGTTTTGTAATAATTATCAGGTAATTCTGCATCTTCTGGTAACATTTTCTTAATAACCCTCAGCATTGCATCAAAATTACGATCGGTCATATTATACTCCATCTTCATCGATAGAAGAGCCGAAACCGTAGAAAGTTTTGAATATGTCTTACAACCCAACCACAATGGCTCTTCTGCTTTTTCAACAGCTCGTAAAATTCTGCAGACTCTCCATATGGTTCCTCATAATCTAACAAAGTAGCATTAAATTCTGTACCCGCAATGTCCATAACCATATCTGTAAAAGGATTAATATTGTCAGCTTCTTACGCATCATTCATACTGTCCTCGAAATCCTCACCATACCTCCACCAAATCTAATATCCTTCCATGAAACCCATTCTATAAAGATGTAACTGAGTTTCATCTTTTGATCTCTTCCTCGTTAGATGACATTTCTTACACGGAAACAAGATAGTTCCATATGAATCCACGATACGGGAACCTTGTGCATAAGAAAATTGTATAAATTCCTGAACACCTCTTTGAAAGGTATCTACTAGACGTCCATCTACTACACGGTTGTACATCCACTCTCTATTTATCATATTGATGAACCTGTATTAAATAATTTATAATGTCAAATCTAGGAAATTGAGGATATCTAAACGTATCACATTATTGAGATAAAAGATGAGAAGAGAAGCGTATTAATTATGTTATCACTTGAGCCCATCCATAAGGATTCAAACTTACTAAAAGATGATCGTTGTTACAAGCATCTTTATTTCTAACGAAAATTCGGCAGCATAACCCTGCACCTCTCCCGTATACCTCATAAATCAATCGCAATTAACTATCAAAATAATCATATTAGTGATTATTTCGATAGTAACTATGATTGATTTGGTATACCGAAGAGGAAGGGGTTATGAACCGAATTTCCGTAAGAAATAAAGACCTTGTGATAACGATCACCTTTTTGTAAATTTGAATCCTTACGGACCCCCTTAGTCTGGGATCTCTGAACTAAGGAAAGATAATATAAATGTAATACTTTAAGATCACTTTACGTCATACATTTGTACGTGCTACAAATGAGACTATAAAATAATATTAAAATATTTATTTGTTTATATTAGCCGGGCAATTACGTAAATTTGGCCGGTTAACGATGGAGATAGGGATAAATGTGATCCTAATTTAGTGCTTAATACAGTGCTTGGGTCACTAAGAGTTTAGAGGCACCTGCAAAAAAAAATCAAACCTGCAAACATCAAAATCCACGACCATTGGTCTGGGATAAACATCCCAAAGTGAGTCCAATAGTGATGTGAAAAAATAAAAAAATTATAACACAGTTAGAGGTGATCAAATCCTCCAATGTGTTGCACACGCCTCCCGTTGTGCAGGGCCACACACTACCCGGTGTGGAAGGACGCACTGTGTGTGAAGGATTTTGTGCGATTTAATATTCTAATTAGTGGTTAGCATTTTTGTCTTATAATTAATTAACCTAACTATAATTTAATGTGATATAATTGGTCACATTAACTAGAATTTAATGTGATAATAAATTATCACAAAGGAAACATTGGTGTATATCATATCTCATATCAACACGATATGAAATTTTCAAACTATTATTAATGATGTTCATCATATCTAATATCTACACTATTGAAGTTGTCTAACTAATGTTATTCACAAGTTTCATAACTAATCTTTTTAAGAAATTAACAATACTAACTAGTGTAGATGTTGTAATGGATATTTTATCATGTATAATTTACATAGTCTAAACATAATGTTGGTTGAGGTATTTTATCGAACACCTACAGGGTATTAAATTATACATATAATTGAGACAACCACAATAGAAATTACAACACTATATTGATCAACTATTATCCTAAACATGTAAAAAACATTTAAACTATCAAAATAATACACTACATTCAACAAAAAAATCAAAAAATTGAAACCCTAAACTATCGTAACAATACAAATATATAATGGAATCTTAAAAAAAGAGAAAGGAGGAAGGATTATACTGAACGGTAGATGTATATCTACTCAAAAGACGAAAACTGCGGGTGCCGGTGTTGGGGCGGAGGGGTGGCGGGTTGCAGGAGGGAAGATTTTAGGGGAGCAATGCGTGAGAATGAGGAAGAAGGGGCCGCATGAGATTCTATTTACGGACCTGGGCGAGCACACTTAAGTGCTCACCAGGCCGTCGCCAAGTGCTCGCCCATAATTTATCAAGCGCTAAAGTTATCCGTGCAAATAAATTCAAGTGGGCGAGCACATGTAAGCGAGCACATGTGCTCATCTAAAATGGTAATCGTGCCGCTCCACATAATTCAAACCGGCGGCCCCCACGGGCGAGCACATGTGCTCTTCGTGTGCTCGCCCATGACTGAGCGAGCACATGTGCTCGCCTAGTGCACGCAGAGCTGTGCACGATAATCCCGCCTTTTTTGTAGTGCCGGGATATGGATTCCTTTCTGAGAGAGAGAGAGAGAAAGAAAGATAAAATCTTCCTTTTGAAGTTATCCAAGGAAGGGTACAAGTTATATTATAGGTTGTGCTACCGTCGGGTTAAAGTAACGATGGAATAGTGGAAACATGATTTGCCGAGAGAGCGAAGGAAAAATCCTAGAACAGAGTTCTGGGTTGTGGTTTTCACCCACTTGAATTTCTATGTAAAAATCACTGAGTCTTTGTGGTTTGTTTTTTGCCTCTGTGGTTTGTGAATTATTTTTTAATTGAAAATTATTATTGAGATAACTGTATTTTATGCAATTCTCCCCCTCCTGTGCTAGACTCACAATACCAAGTTATGATGCACCTAGGATCCATAAATTTAATAGACCATTTCACACACGCAGGTTCCACATTTGAAAAAGTTTAGAGTGAATTGAAGAAATGGTTTAAAAAGTATCTGATTGAAAATGCCCGAAGTGGTTTAAACCCTTCTATTAGATGTAAATCTAATTATCAAGTCACTATACATTGTCTATATAGTCCCTGTGATTTTATCTCAAGGATTCCTTAATGTTCCACATGAATCCTAATTGGATTATGAGTTGTACATTGAGATATTAAATATCATGATAATAATTATTGATATCATTGGCAAATTGATGGGAATATGTGAGTACGATTGACATTATTGGAAATTATTAAACACAGATGTAGATCCATAATAAATAATATTAATATGAATACATTTCATATTTTATTTAGGACATATGTAAATGCAGTTTCATAAATAAATAAATAAATAAATATAAATCAGATTTACATTTTATTACGTAGTAATGAATTAGATTCATGATTGGTTTGATGATATTATTAAATTTACCCATTAATAATTAAAGGTAATTTTCTAGATTGATTAATCCATAATTACATCAATAATCCATAATTATTTAAGATCAGTCTAAATTTTTAAATAGAATATGAACTTTTCTTTTCCTTGGTCGACATCCATGTGATTGGATGAATTGGAGAGAGAAAATTATTTTCTCTTTCTTTGTCTCATCATTTTCATTCAAATTCAAAAATATAAGAGATAGAGTCTTATTTCGAATTGAATTAAAATTCAAAATTAACAAGAGACAAAATGGAGAGAGAAGACTCTCTCTCGCTCCCTCCCCCATCGTGGATGTTCACATAGATAGAATAGGACCCCATCTTGACCTTATCGTATAAAAAGCTGGTTAAAATTTTCTTTAAAATTAACTTAATTTTATCTTAATAAGTACTCTCTAAATCGAAGAAGAAAGAGGAGAAAACAAAATAGAAAAGTTTCTCTTAATTTTCTCCCCTAGGCTTGGCCTGTCCATCCCATTTCCACCCCATGTCTATCCATCATAAAATCCCATTGATTCTTCATTTGTTTGGCAAATTTTTGTGAAAGGAACAATCTTCTTTTTCTTCGTCCTCCATGATCGAGTAGGACTTGATTTTGTATGAAAATCAGAGAGTATGGGTCATTTTAGATCTTTTTTAGCATGGACAACTTCGCAGGTCATCTTACTGATTGAGCCTCTGCTCAATCACGCCTTGCCATTGCTGAATACCCTTAACTACATGTACAAGTAGGACCAATTTCTACCCCACATCTGAGTCAACAGGAGGTGTCATGGTTTCAACAAAAAGAACCGTAGCATCAACATCTGCGTTCACAATATGAGAGACACATGGACATGGATACTAAAGTTATGCTAATATCCTCGAACTCGATCAGGCCAGAAGACTTTAAACACTATCCCATATTTTGAAAACCTTTGAGGAATTATGTACGTGAAAGATAATGCAATAGACCTTAGGATCAAGATACTTAGTAAACCATTCCATGTACACAAGTTCTATATTGGAAATACAACCACAAAAGAAAAAGAACTGACATGTTTCCCATAGGCAAGTATCATTAGATGAGCGGATCCTTTGCTGTGCAGCAGGGATTTGCTGTAATGCGGGAGTGTGCTCGAACCGCTCGATTGAGATCAAGCGGTTCATATGAAATCAGAGTTTTTATAGACCTTTGCTGTGCGAACCGATCTCAATCGAGCGCACACTCGCGGATTACAGCAGATCCTCTCCCGTGTCATTAGTACGACACCAACTCTCCTTTCCATATTGTCAGTATTTTTTATTTATATCAAGAGCCCACACAAGCTTCGTAGTACCACACCAACTTCCCTTTCCATATACGACATAGCACCACAGCACAGAGAGCAGCTCCTCTGCTGGCCAGCAGAGTCTGTTGTACCACGTGGGTTGTTCGATCAAGATCGAGCGGTTCACGCGAATTCAGGGTTAAAGTGACCCTTTACGTGTGAACCGCTCGATCATGATCGAGCGGCCCACGTGGTAAAGCAGGCCTCTGCTGGCCAGCATAGGATCCTTGCTACCACAGCACAACCCATGCATAATGGATACGTTACCCAGTCTCTTCCAATCGAATATTCCCTATATATTAATGCATCGAATCGTAACGTCCGCAGCCTCTCTCCTTATTACACCAATTCTAATCTCACTACCACCACATCATTCGTCCCACTGAAGGGGGTTTCTTCAGATATCCGCGATGTCGGCGGCAGCTGGGGAGGCGCATGGGGAGGAGGTGCTGGAGTTGGCGAGCTGCGAGTGCTGCGGCCTCATGGAGGAGTGCACCGTCGCCTACACGGCACACGTGCGAGGGCGTTACGCTGGACGGTGGATATGCGGTCTCTGCGCCGAGGCCCTCAAGGACGAGATCGGCTTGCTGGGGACCGAGGAGGCACTAAGACGCCACTCCTCCTTCTGCGGAAAGTCCCGTTCGACAGAGAACCCCGCGGAGCAGCTCATGTCGGCCGTCCGGCAGCTCTTTCGCCGGAGCCTCGACTCGCCAGTGGGACTCCGGCGGGTGGGCAGCGGGGATCGCTGGCCGGGACCGGGAATTGGCGCGCTGAGGCGCCAAGTGGGGAGGAGTTGACTATGTCCTCTCTTCACAATTTGGGCTCTGAAAAATTTAATGCTTAGATTTTACCTTTTTTAATTAGAATATTTCTGTTTTGTTCTCTTTTGGCAAAAATTGGAGTGGGGATTTCGCAATTGTAAAGACTTATATTTACCGTTATTGCAAAGTTAACTGGGTAAATTACAAAAGGCATCAACTATGCGTTAGATTTCTAATTAGGAACTTTATTTTTCAAATGTAATAAAGAAGGGTTTGATCTTTTTTGTTTCATATAAGATTCCGTGACCTTTGTATGCTGACGTTAAATCCTGAAAGTTGTAAGATCGGGGCTTTCTTTTGAAAACTGAGACCTAGACTTGGAAATCAATGTATAGTTGATGTCTTTTTCTTGTGATTTACTCAACTTAGAAACGTTGTTGTAACATAGGCTCGCAAAGAAAAATACAAACTCCTCTCTTTTTCTCGGTCCAAATTGGAATCTCACCAACTACGTTAGTTAATTGGCATACGCACACATGAGCTGCGTTAGCACTTGGTTTTTAGGTTATCTTCATACAAAAGAAAGAATATTTTCCTTTAAATTCTCACTTTTGTAAGGTATTTTTACACTCATAATCGTGTATTCTTTCAATATTACATAAATAACCCACGTGAATTACACACAGATGTCTGAATATTGCTTAATTATTAAGCTAATAATTTACCCATAACCCTCCTCCGGCAAAAGTATGCATGGTTATGGGTGCAAAAATCACTAAGAGTTGAGCACTATTCATCATTCTGGGTGTAAGTCGCGATTACAAGAGGCTATATATGTAATATTGAAAGCATACAGGGTTATGGGTGTAAAAATCCCTATTGATTAGCATAAAAGAGTTGCAGATATCCATTAAAAGTGAGGACCAAATTATCCTATATTGGCACTTCAAACCACATCCCACAAGGTTTCATCGCCAAAACGAATGTCTTCATTATATGTAAGGATGTCAGTGGGTCAGATTTTGAGAGAGTATCAATATTTCCAAACTCGTACATATTTATAAAATTACTAATCATATCTGCTTATCATATACCTACAGATACTTGTGTACCCAATGTGTATCCATATATTTGAGATGATAAAATTTTAAGCTATTCATAATGTACATAAGATTTTCACATATAGATTAAATAGAGGGAGATCATGTAATAGGGCGGTTCACAAAGATGTGCAATGTGTAGGGAATGTTAAATGTTTATATATTTTAGGTGTTTAAATATTTTGTTTTGATAATTTTTGATACAAAAATGTAGTTCAATATGATTAAATGGATGGAGAGGAGAAAATTGAGTTGGACTTTATTTATGTAAATCGACGCCTATTAGATATGAAGTGGATTTGATGACTTTGACTAAAATGTAACACATATATCTATATTTATATTTATTTTTATTCGGGTTTGGGACGGATCCTGATTCGGGTACCCACAAGGAAATCCTAACTCCATACCCATACCCGCATGGGATAGTAAATTCAAACCCAAACCTATCCAAAAGTAAATGGGGGCAGATTTTGAGTCCTTATATTGGGCGGGTTCGAGTCGGACACTCAGTGAGCATACCATATTGACATTCCTAATTATAATAGAGGAATATTTTTAAGAATTTTATGACGAATTACTACTAATTGAATTTTTTCTTGAAGCGAAGTAACCAGGAATACGTTATGTACTAACATGTTAAGGTGAAAGAAAAGAGACAACTTTATCTTAAATTTCCTTCTGAGATTGAACTCATCTAGAGATGCTTTTGGATGAGAGGCATTGTCAGCATTCTCCTGAATAGGACCGCTTGTAGTATTAGGCACCATTTATTTTCATATTCCAGAGGCATCGTTGTCCTTTTAAACCACGGTCCTTATCCCCACTCCTCCTTTCAAATGTCAATTGATAAGGAAATACACCTTACACAAAAGTTCCTATCTATACTCTTGATTTCAATAACATATCTTAACGGACATTGATCGTCTGTTGTAGCGGAATCTACAGCAGAGTCTGCAGTAACAGCTGGGGTCGCTCGATCTTGATCGAGCGGGTTACATGATTTTAAACTTTTTGTGAGCCTATATCCTGTAAAATCGTGTGAACCGCTCGATCAAGATCGAGCAGCTCAAGCGATTACTGTAGAAACATCGCCACAGCAGACGATCCTCTCTATATCTTAACTTTAAAAGGTAGCAATGTTGTATCCCATCTTTAATATTTACCTCATTATGGTCTTGAGCTATTATGATTTAAAGTTTCAAAGACAAAACGATCAATAATTTTTAATAGTAAAAGATTTTACAATAAGAAAAAAATTTAAAGATTATATGTCAAATTATTACTTTTTAAAGTTCACCTATGACATTGAACTTGGTTGTATACTTTAGTGACTTTTCTGTAATTTATTCTACATATTTTAATTAACAAAAGATAAGTAATAAAATGTATTCTGTGCAACTTATTTACTTCAAAACTCAACTTTATTAACCAAATTAAAAAAAAGACGCGACTTAGTAATACCTTCCAACTTAAGATTTGTGAGTCTAAAGTGGAAAAGAAAAGGACAAATTAAAAAAAGTTATTAATTAAACTGTGAAAAAAACTAATAGCTGTATTTCCAGAATAAAAAGAAACTAATTCTGGATGGTGTAAACAAAAATTAACAAGGGAATAACAAAAATCTAAACTAGCAAGTACACTTCCGAATATTTTTCTAAGGTCTAGATTTGGATCACAAAGTTTTGAAAAAATGAGAGAGTTTGCCCAACAAACATTATATAAAAGCTCTACAAAGAGAAAGGGTCAATCAAGAGAGATACCCTAATTATGAATACAACCAGGAAATCTTATATATACAAACGATATCTATTTAAAAAGGATTTTCATAATGTAACGGCTGAGATTTCCATCATTTTCTTTTTTTCCAATCACCAAATTTAGCTGAATTTTTAATACCAATTAAGGATGAATATCTAATTGAAGGAGATGTTAATACCCTATTAATGTCTGCTTAATCACCATAATAATCCAATGGCCTCCTCATTCCCATAGCTGAATTTTTAATACCAATTAAGTGTTGTGGAAAGAGAGGCTACCGGGAGTATTCTTCTCAATAGGTATTGATAGTGACATCTCAGAGGAGCACACGAATTCACGACGTTGAAGGAGTTTCAGAGGTGTAATTGCGAGTTCGAAGGTTACGCGTTGGATCTAAGGTATGTTTTAATTTATGATCGTATGGAAAATGATCAAATGTGAAATACGATTTAAAAAAAACATATCGGCTTAAGATTGAGTTATACAAATGTGAGTGTTGATTTCATAGGTTAATATACGTATGCAATGACTTGATTTTGAATAAGACATAAGAACATATGCGTCGAACCCTTAGATGAACATATGTTTCATGTGGGTAAAACATTTAACATTAGAGATGTACCTTAAAGTTTTGCACTTTCTCCAAAAAGTTTTGCATGTCATGGCTCGAGTTTATATGCGGAATGGTTGGCCTATAGAATGACTCCTTGCGCCTTGACGAGGTTGAATGGTATAAATTCACGTTCCATGCAAATCTCAGATTCTGTGACATTGAGGATGGCGTTCCTTGTTTGTTGATGTTGCTTACATAAAGTTATTTAATTTAATCTAATGGACAAAGTCCGCAAGCCCTATATTGTTTTGGTATGAATGGTTTGGATACAAGATTGTAATTAACAAAACGGAGATGACATAATTTAAATACAAGTCTTGCCAGTTGAGAAATTATTTTCATATAAGAAATTAATCTATTTCCAAAAAGTTATCTCATAACTGCATCCTTATTCATATGGATATGTAGAAACCCAACACCGATTATATATGTTTTTATTCATCATTAAATAAAATATCTTGACCCTCTAGTTAGAAGTTCTTATAAATTATATATTGTTTGTGTTCTGATTATAATCTCAGTTACAAATTTGTATACAATATACATATTAGTCCTCGTATAACACGCATGCTGCTATCAGTTAATCGCATATCTATTATGCATTCAATACCAGTGGCTTCTTGATGGGACTGAAGTAATATATTGTATATCTCAGAATTAAAACTAAACATTTTAATGTATAAGTATCTACCATGGAGGCATATAGTTTGATTAATAAAAAAGTTCTTTGTGTAATAACAATCTCAATTGTAGATGTGAGTCTATATGAATTAATTTATACATTAAGTAAATGTTCAATTATTTACTGTTTATAAGGTACTTTGTATGTATCTCACACTCAATGGTGATCTTTAAAGCTATCAAGTAATAAAAATTGACAATAAGATATTGAGTTGCAAAGTTCACATGAACCACTTGGCATGGAAAATGAAACGACATTATTGGAATTTCTCTAATAAGAGTAATATCATGATAGCGGTAATCGGAGCTAATTGCTACACTTAATGGTGGGAATCACCTCTAGAGTCCAGCTTTTGTTAAGTCTAAAGGGGATCAACGCCTTCCAGGGGCGTACGGTTCAAGGAACCGATCAAGGTAAAAGATAAGTCCACTACAATATCTTGTTATTGCTTATGGACCTCTTGTACCAGTGGTAAAACTATCGAAGTCATCAATGCCGTCTAAGAATCTAACAATCAAGATAACCCTTAACACCGAAAATATCATAGGTATATGTGCAATTATGTTAATGTCATGGGCATACGTGTAATTATGTTAATGCCATGGGCATATGTGTAATTATGTTAATGTCATGAGCATATGTGCAATTATGTTAATGTCATGGGCATATGTGCAATTATGTTTATGCCATGGGTATATGTGTAATTATATTAATGTCATGGGCATATGTGCAATTATGTTAGTGTCATGGGCATATATGTAATTATATTAATGCCATGGGTATATGTGCAATTATGTTAATGTTATGAGCATATGTGCAATTATGCTAATGTCAAGGGTATATGTGTAATTATGTTAATGTTAAGGTATATGTGCAAATATATTGAAAAGTCATGCAAAAAAATAGTTTAAAGAAAGAATAAATTATTACAAGTTATTGCAAGAAAAGGTTTAAGAAAGCAAACCATTATAAGTCATGTGAAGTCATCTTAAAGGGGCTAACATGCAAAGAGATTAATATGATAAAAGAATCAAGTACACACCATAACTCTTATATGCCCCACAAGATGAAAGAAATGTATGTGCGTGTTTATATACATACATACATACATACATACATACATATATATATATATATTCTTATGCATATTACAAATATATATACATATGTTTATGAAAGACGCCAAAATACACATGTTAGGGAATAAACTTAGACATGCATGGGAACAATTAGGTTCGTAATGATGTTTTTTCACGGAAAATCAAGTACATGAAATATAACAATTAAAAGGCTGATAGAATTCCATGCATGGATCCTGATACATACGGGACACTAGGCTCATGCAAAATTATGGTTATTTATTTCAGGTGCAGGAAAAGGTTGATCATGCAGATAGAATCATGCGATAGTTTCAACAAGTTATTCGATGTGGTAACATTTACTGCATGAACATGAAGGATATATGTATGCCCAATGGAATCAAGGAAATATTATTGTATTGATAATTTATCTTTTGCAATCATACCCTTTTTAGTGACGTAGTGATGGAACTCTCAGTTTGAATTGGATTTTACGGATCCTTGTGAGAATATTTCTTCGTATTCTTATTGATTACCATGCATGATTCAACAAATGCTATTGAATGTTGCATGCTTTCATTGATCGGGCGACCCGTTCCATTGCACATAACCTCAATATTTAGGTATGAGCATGTTATTTAGTTCATTTATTTACATTTAATAATTCACATAATATATATATGTGTGTGTGAAAGTAGAACACTTATGAGTTATATGAGTCAATAATAATTAATAAAAAATATAATATGACAAGATTTCCAACAACTACTGAACAACTGAAAGTGATGGATTTTATTTTATTGATATTGTCGATTATATTAAGAGACATACCGATCCAATCTTATCCATGCAATGAGTGGAAAGAGATGTACACCCATAATCACAAGTCAAGCTACATTGCCACACAACTCTGATCACTTTCTACCTCCCTCCGGCACCTTCCCCTCTTCTCTAGCCAACTCAGCCGCTATTGTTGACCCACTGGTCAACCTTCTACACCCCTTTATTGCAGTCGGGGAGTAGGAATGTTGACTTAGCATGTCAACAACCCCTCTCCCTCACGTTTCCCAACACTATCCCTCAACCCATCTCTACAATCGCTTATCCTTCCCGTTTAAACCCTCACCATCTCACAAACTTCCTTTAAGTCATTCCAACGATCGTCAGTTGTCGTTCCCACACATTATTCGAGTAAAACCCTAACCACCAAACCCTCAACAAAAGAGACTCGAGCCCCAACCATTGGGGATATATGATATTTTTGTGAGAGGGTCCCGAGTTCCCGATAATGACATCATCTGATGGACACGCAATCCGATCTTTTGTTCTACATGCAGAATAATGACATTGTGACAATTGATTTGGTTCATAGAAAAAGTATGTAGTGAATGATTTTATTTAGACTCCTAAACTTATTTATAAGGCGCAGTATATGAGTGTCGAACTCAGGGAGGCAAGTTGTTTTTCAAGGGTAAATTAGAGTTGTTTAGGATTTTAAAATTTTTCTTTTTTAATTGTTTTATAAGTTTCAAATAGTTTTATACTTTTTATGTGGATTTCATTATACCAATTTAGATATAGATTTTCCAATTTTTATTGGATTTTATACTTTTACCATTTTATATTTTTAATTTTTAATTATAGATTTTTAATTTGCATTTTTATGTATATTTAATATTTGAAAATAAATTTATAAATTATATACAAATAAATAAAATAAGTAAATTTTCTAAAAGATAAACTGCATGAATTACGAACCTTTCCCAATTCGTTTCATCAAGTTCTCACAAGTATATACATTCCTCTTGAAGCGTGTTTGTGATCCTCTAGCCTCTAAAGCAAGAGACCTCAAGTGCAAAGCTTGATTTGACAAAGACAAAACTTGTAGGTATGAGGATGAATCACCTTGCTCTCACAATCCAGAGAAACTATCCTTCTTTCCTCCTCGTCAGCCTTGGAGAAGGGGACAACCTCAAGCAAGAGGAGAAAGACGACCTAAAGGGAGAGAGGTTTTCTTATGAGCTTCCAACTGGTACACAAAAGGCATGAGAAGCCCTCCTTTTATATAAAAATGGACTGTTAGGATTGCAATCCTAATCAATCAGTCAAGGGTCATGATTAGAGGAGGCAACTAACCTCTAACAAGATTAGGATTGATGCATAATTATCAATTTAATTTATCTTTTTATCCAAAATAAACAAATATATAAATAGATAGATGATAAAATATGAGAGATAGATAATTCCCTCTCTTTTTGTTTATCTAAATGTTGGTTAATTAGATCCAACATATTATCCATTTATTTTTGTCAATAATTTGGAACAATTGCAAATCAAGTCATTGATTAGAATGAGTCATATTCATCGGTTCATAATAAAATGTAAATCATATTTATATTTATATATTGGAACGTGAATCCAATACACACAAACAATATAATGTGTGAATCCTATTCAGAAATAAATCTACAAATAATAATGTGAATCATATCCATAATATTCCAAACTTTATTATGTATATCACTATCCATATTAACTTTATCCTAGATAATTAAATCCAATTTAATTATCTTAGTTTCATCTCTTAACCTAATAATTAGATTGTGTTTCTTTCCTAACAATCCATGAACCCTTTCATGGATTGTATGCCTTCTCCAGGGATACTTGGAGATAAGGTCAGGATAATTGTATTATCCATTTATAGTAACTTGGATATTGAGATTCAGTATCATATCCATATGTAAAAGACCTCTCGGTGTTGTTTGATCATATCAAATAAAGTATCCTATCTTCTCATTGTACTTGAATCTAATTCAAAATAATGTCCAACATTTGGACTAAGATTGGATAATTAGTTCATCTAGTGAAATCACTATAATCCAAGCCTATACATCCTACATATTGGAAGAATGTGAGTAAACTTGAAGTTATGATCTCATTTGAACTGTCTTCTTCAGAGTTTTATTGTTAAGTTTCTCATTTAATCATTGGAGTTAGTATCAATCATGTACTTTCCAAAAGCATATATCATAGATACGAATTCTGTCTTGTTTCCAAAATGAGACAACCATCGAAATAATTTGATTTATCTTAATATCTCATGCGTGAGCTCATATCTTCCTGTTCAATAGTGAACCTGTATGATCCTATTTAGAGATCGTATCAATCAAAATGCCTTCATATGCATACTAGTACATCCATGTATAGACCTTGATTAGGTCATCAACCTAATGGTCTACCAAATGTACATACTCAAATATATAGTGCTACACCTATCTCTAGTTAGAGAATTCACGCCTATATTGTGACAACATACAACATACGTCTTTGTTATCTTGATCTCCCTAAGTCAACACTTTGACTCAACTCATCCAATACCGCTGAATCTCTATTCCCATACAAAGGACCTACATCAAGTTGTCGGTTGGATGCCAGACTTTGGAGCAAGGATTGCCATCTCCTTCTCAGGTTGGATATCTTTTCCTGATAATCACTTGATGGTGTGATTGATTCCTCAATCTAACACTTAAGATATTCAACCTAGCACTGGTGTCTATGATCCTAAGTTGTATGATCTCAAGATGGCCTAGGTACATAACCCTATTTGCACAACGTGACCCAATAAGTGCATGCATAATATAATATCAGAAAAGGAGTGAATAAATTAATAACTTTTATGGATAAATAATTTACAATAATATTTATTATAGAAATGGTTCTCTAGGGGTTCACATGTCCAACATACTCTCACTAGCCCTTAGGATCAATCTAGTACATTCTTTAAATCCATACTCATTCCATGATGGTACAAAACCTTTTGGTATAAAGGTTTGGTAAGGAGATCATTGATGTTGTTGGTGGAGGCAACCTTGGTGATTTTGATGTCACTGTATCTCCTGGATGATGTGGTATTTCCTCTCCACGTGCTTACTCTTTTGATGCTACCTAGGTTCCTTTTCTCAAGTAAAGGCTCCCATGTTATCGTAGAGTAACATGATTGGAGTGTCTTAGGAAACTATGCCCAGCTCCAAAATGAACATGCACAACCATACAACCTCATTTGCAGCATCCGATGCGGTGTATAGCATGTGTATAGCATGCCTCAATGGTGTGAGGAGCCATCACTTTAGACATGCCTATAGCATGCCTTAATGGAAAGTATCCCTTCCTAGATTGTTCTTTATGAAACCTTTCCAAGATCTTAATGTACCCTTTTTGTGATAGTCTAGAAATGATCTTTTCTCAAAATATGAATAGCTTCAGACCTAAGATGTAAGAGTCTTCTCCAAGATCTTTCGTCTAAAAGGTATGGGACAACCAGATTTTAACACTAGTCATCATCCTTGTGTCACTCCCAATAATAAGGATGTCATCAACATAAAGGATGGTGAAAACAATGATGCTCTCACTAAGCTTCTTGTAAACAAATAGCTCATCGAGATTATGAATAAAATCATAGCTCTTTATGGTTTCATCTAATCTGATGTTCCAACTACGGGAAGCTTGTTTGAGCCAGCAAATGGAGTTTTTCATACTATTAATCTATGGGATTTTTGCACATAGGCCCTCATACTTTTAATCTATGTTCTGGAATGCTTGCTAGGTTTATTTAAATTATGTTTAGGTTTCTGCTAGCATATTAATTTTTATTTATTTTATTTTGACCATTAAAAATATTATTTTACATCTAAAAATTATAAGAAATTATTTTAAGTGCTTGAACATTTATTAAATCATATATATTTTTTGTAAGCCAATTCAAAATATTTTCCTATTTTTAAAAATATAAAAACATTGCATTTATTCCTTATTTGCATTTAAAAATACAAAAAAAACATAAAAATGTTTTTAGAATTCCCAAAAATTATAGTATCTTTATTATTTTATTTTACAACTACAAACCAAAAATCAGTAAATATTTCAAAAGAAAAACACTAAAATTTTAAAAACACTAAAAACCTTATAAAAATTATAGAAAAGATATAAAAATCTAAAAGGGATCATTTTTTCTATATCTTACCCATATTATATAGTATATATTATAAATAGTTTAGAAAAATTTTGATTTGACTATTTTTAATTTCCAAAGCAATCTGACCTTGTATTTTTGTTCACCATTTTACCATTTTTATTCCTTTAAAAATATAACAAACATAGCAAAAATTATTAGAAAAATTCCAAAAATAGAGCAGAATATAAAAACGACAAAATTATTTTATTCTACCTATTTTGAGTATTTATGGCTATATTTATATATATAATATCCTATATTCTATATATAACTATATTTACTTATATTATTATTAATATTCATATTGTTATTATTATAAGTACCCTATATATTTAAAAACCCATAAAAATAAAAAGGATTGTACCTAGGGTATTATATATATATATTATATTTATATCCTATATATATTATAGTATACATACTATCTATATACTTATTTATATATACCTATTATATATATTGAAAAGGAAATTAAAAATCAGAAAATATAAAAATAAAAAAAATTATAGAATTATATATATATATATAAATTAAAAATCTAAAAAATATAAAATATAAAAAATCCTAAAAAATAAAACAATCGCTATAAAACATAAATTATTTATTGATTTTATTGTCAATTTTTGTGGCTATCCTTGTTACTCCTTAGTGATTCGGCCCCTACACTTGCATAATATACATATCATTTTGTAGGGTATAATAATTTTTAGTTCACTTGTACTTGTTGTTTAGGCATCATTGTGGGTTAATTTTTGATTGACACCAATTGAGAATATCTGAGAGCTGAGAGAGCGGTCGACACATTGATTGTCAGACCCGACCTATTGGGTACCCCAGACCCTCCAAGATCGGATGATAGGATCCCCCCTGTACTTTCAGTTGTTCATCATCGCTCAAAGACACAAGTATGATTTTGTAGTTCGCAGACACATCAGTGAAGTGGAACAAGGGAATTTTGGAGGATGTCATCAATACAATCCAAGGGATGCAATTCCCTATAGATTTCATTGTGCCTGATATGGACACATCAACACCCCTTCTGCATACCCCTACCATATTGTGACGACTATTCCTTCGAACGGTCGAAGTAGTCGTCAACTACAATAACAAAAAGATCACTTTTCGCTCAAGCAATGATAAGGTACTTATTAAAATGATCCATGTGCCCAAACATGCATAATCAGTGTCTGATGAGCATGAGTAGATATAGAAAGAAGCAAAAGACCATGATTTCCTTGTAGAGATTAGAGATACATCCTTATTCTTAAATGATACTGAAACACAGGAGTTCCTCTCCAAGGAGGAATCCCTAGACAACACAGTCAAATTCTCTGTCGTCCTGGAAGATGAGGTATATGCTGATTTGCTAGATGAGTTTGATGAACTAAAGGAAAGCAATCCATCCTTGTCAGAGCAGGATGAATTCCTTGAAGTTGTATCAGAAGTCTTGTAGTTAGAGCCAGAGCTACTAGAGGTGGAAAACACACTACAGAGAGAGCTAACACATGTTAGAGTTGCTGAAGTCTCCACAGAGCCGACTCCAAATCTCCATGAGCTAAAGCCATTACTTGTATCAATGAAATATGCCTTCCTTGCGAGTGAAGAGAACATGTCCCTGGTCATCATAAATTCCAAGTTGGCTGTGGATCAAGATCTTGCTTGCTCGAGGTTCTGGAGAGAAACCACAAGGTGATAGGCTGGAAAATTTCATATCTTCATGAGATAAATCCTTCATTGTGCTCACACCACATATATTTGGAAGAAGATTGTAGGCCTTCTCATGAGTTTCAGCATTGGCTGAACCCAAACCTCCGGGAAGTCGTGATGAAAGAATTCACGAAGTAGTGTGATGCATTATTTATACATCCCATTTCCGATTCTAAATGGGTAAGTCTGTTGCATGTTGTTTCCAAGAAATCAAGGATCTCCATCGTAACAAATGATAAGGGAGAGGAGATCCCAACCAGAGTACTTACTTCTTGGTACGTCTGTTTGGATTACAGAAGCCAGAACCTGACAACTAAGAAAGATCATTTTCCTTTGCCCTTCATTGATCAAATTATTGAAAGACTAGAGATCAAGGAATATTTTTGTTTCTTGGATGGGTACTCTAGGTATAATCAGATTCCAATTGCCCCCGAAGATCAAGATAAGACCACCTCCACCTGTCCATTTGGGATGTACACTTTCATACGCATGCCGTTCAGACTGTGCAATGCCCCTGTTACATTTCAGAGGTTTTTGGTGCTCGTCTTTGCAGACATGGTAGGTAGTTTTCTTGAGATCCTAATGGATGACTTCTCAATCTATAGATATAATTTTAATCAATGTCTGAACTATCTAGACCAAGTACTTAAATGATGCTATGAAGTCAATCTAGTGCTCTCGTGGGAGAAGAGTCACTCTAGGGTGACTGAAGGAATTGTGTTGGGTCATTTCATTTCCATGAGAGGTATGGAGGTCAACCTAGCGAAGGTGGAAGTCATCTCTAAACTTGAGCCACCTACTAATCTTAAACAAGTTCTGTTATTTCCGGGGCATGTCGGTTTTTACCGATGGTTTGTCAAAGATGAAAGACCGCTCGGATATTGACAAAGCTCCTAGAAAAGGACACCGAATTTATTGTATATTACATAGTGCTCTAAGACTTTCATCTGTTAAAGTAGATAATCACCCATGCTCCTGTCCTACAATCACCAGATTGGTCTCTACCATTTGAGATCATGACGGATGCTTCTGATTACATCATTGTATGGGATAGATGACCATTTGCTATTCACTACACTAGAAGAACTCTGGATGAAGCCCAAAGGAATTATACAGTGATAAAAAAGAACTGCTAGTTGTAGTCTTTGCTTTGGAAAAATTCAGTTCACATCTTCTCGGTTCTAAAGTAGTTGTGTACACTGCTCATTCTTCCATCTGATACCTACAGAGAAAGAAGGATGCAAAGTCACGCCTACTTCGTTGGATCCTTCTACTCCAGGAGTTTGACCTTGAGATTTGAAACAAACTTGGAGTAAAAAATGTAGTGGCAGACCACATTTACAGATTAACAAAGATTAAGGCTCTTGAGCAGGACATGGTACCAATAACAGAAACCTTCCCAGATGAAGCCATTCTGTCAATCACATCACTCCCTTGGTACACTAATATCATCTATTACCTTGTCTCTAAGGAAGTTCCTCAAGATTGGCCAAAGCTGAAAGTGAAAAAATTCATGTCTAATATACATTTTTACCAATAAGAGGACCCATATCTATTTCCTAAAAGTGCAGACTATATCTGACGAAGATGTATTTTTGATGAGGAGCACATGAGTATCCTAAAGCAATGCCACAAGTAGTTGGAATCTAGTGGATGCAAGTATAGAAAGAGAACAACATCTAAGGTTCTTCAAAGCAGCCTTTGGTGGACGACCCTTTCAAAGATGCTACTTAATTTATGAAAGGATGTATTGACTGCTAGAAGATGGGAGGCATAATCAGTTCTCGAGGCACCATGCCATTCAAATATATTCATATTTAAAATGTCTTTGACGCATGGGGAATTGATTTCATGGGCCCATTCGAACAATCAGGGTTATGAGTACATCTTGGTGGTTGATGATTATGTAAGTAGATGGGCGGAAGCTATCCCCGCTCGAGCTGCCGACAGTCGCACAATCTCCATACAATTTATGAATCAATTCCTCAAGGAAAACATCATTGTCTGAAAATATTGATATCCTACGGAGGTAGACATTTCATAAACAAAGTTGTCAAGAAGCTGGCCAAGGAGTACGACATCAAACACCATGTCACATCTCCATACCACCCACAAACTAATGGCTTGGCTGAGTGCTCAAACAAGGAGATCAAGACAATCCTGAAGAAACTTGTAAGTCCTGATCTTAAGAATTGGTTACAGTTGCTCAACTCAGTTCTTTGGTCTTACCGAACATCGGACAAATCTCATCTCGACATGTCTCCCTATTGTCGTCTACGGTAAGCCTTGTCATCTGCCCATGAAATTGATTCATAAATCCTTGTGGGTTGTATGTAATATGGATAGAAAAAGACTAGAAAGAACCAAAAATTGGATATGGATTGTTTGCTAGAATTTCGAGATTCTACGTATGACAACAACCTTATGTACAAGGAAAAGGTCAAACATTGGCATGACAAGCACATCAGACGAAAGACCTTTGAGCTGAACCAGAAGGTGTGGTTGTTTGACGTAAAGTTGAAGTTATTTAGAGGTAAATTGAAGAGCAAGTTGTATGTGCCATTCATTGTTAAAATGTACGTGACAATGGTAGCATTTTGATATCAGGATTGTCAACTGACGCACAACCTTTTGTAGTTAACAGGCAGCTTCTTAAACCATACCTCGAGCATGACACTTTCCTGTCCATTATCGATTTAGTTCAAGTCATCTATCAAGGAGCATTCAGATGTTGACGGAGCAAGCAAATGAAAAATATTAAAAACAATTTTCATTTATTCTATCTTCTTTTCATTTCTTTGTTCTTTATTTTTCTATTTACTCAATCCTCCCTTCCATCACTACTATATTTAGGATATGCTTCATCCTAAGTATAGGGGGTCGACTGACTCATGTGTTCATTCTTTGATCCCTCACTTGTCTCCCTACTTGTTGATATTATATCTATACTTAGGGATATATTACCCTAAGTATAAGGGGAAGACAGGTTGGGCTGATGATTTCGTAAATTCCCACCCTCACCTCCCTGACTTGTATACAGTCTGCTATACTTAGGATTATTTGATCCTAAGTACCATGGGGACGATCGACTTATCATTATTTTATTATTTAGTTGTTGTAGTATAGACCTTTCTATACTCAATACAAGTTATGCCGTCCTTTTTTCTCTCTGGTCTATGAGGACATAGCTCAAGCTAAGTATAGGGGGTCGTATATACGTTGTATATATTTTAGCCACAACTCATACTTTCATATTTTTAATAAATAAACTATTATATGGGGCAAGGTTTATAAAAAGTTCAATTGTAAAGAACACACTCATAAAAGTTGCAATAACACACTAACCTTGTTTCTTTTTATTTTTAAAAAAATCTATAAAATTTTACAAAAACCAAAATACCTATTAAAAAACATTTTATAAAAACCACAAAAAAATACAAACCTTTCTGAAAAATCCCATATAATATCAAAAGCTAGAAAATCCCCCAAAAAATATCTCTTTGCGTTGCATTAGCATTTTTCAAAATGATTTAGATACCTGAACAAGTTTACATAAAATCCGAAGATTGGATCTTATCTAGATCTTAATATAACTAATTTCAGAGGAACCTTCTAAGGATTAGAATTGTGACGCTTCAAGTCGTTATAACTTAATTATTTTAGTTCTATGAGACTGAGTTCATGAGTGAATTCAATATGTCTAATAAGAACCCTTCATGTCATATGTACGACTCTTGAGATAGTGGTTTAACTAGAAACATCGCACTCAGCACTTACCTCAACCCAGATGGATTTCTGAAAAATCTTGGAGTCTAAGTCATAACGATACTAGGCTGCTTCATCAAGGGTGGCTCAGGAACCATTCTTGTGTACTGCCGAAACTGGTACTTCAACCCACTACTTCTAGTAGCAAGGACATCTAACGACTAGAGAATGGATTGAGATAATGCTTCAAATGAGGAATGGTCTACGAGAACAACTTCTTCCAAGACCACAAAACATGGACAGACCAAAAGACTCTATATCCATCGGGCACAAATAAGAATGCAAAGAAATGCAATATAAAGAAAAATATCCAAAAGAAGCCTACATCAAAAACTCCACAAAACTTCTAGAAAAAGTCTGCTTATTGGTGAAGACTCGATTACACTGGCCAAGCTTCACAAGGGAATGAGACTACACTGGTCCATTCCTACTTCTTTTCCCATTCTTCAAGCTTTTCCCTTTCTCGATTGTGAAACTAACAACATCTGCCCTTAGAATGGAATATCTGTCTCCACGAGGATGAGTTGATAGAGGAGGAGACTCGTTAATATTTCAATGGTTTGTCTTGGATAAGCTAACACAATCCACACACATGGTATCTATCACCTCAACGTTGCAAGAGTATACTTCCAAAGGGTGGTTCTGACCAAACTGTGAATTGAACCAGATAAAGGAGCATAGAACCTTGAATCACATGTCATAACCATAACATGGTTTCGAACACATCATTAATTCAAAGGTTTTACCAAAGCTCCAAATTTTTATTTTGTACGGATAAGTTTAAAAATCGGAATCATTCTACCTTATTTATTTTCCTTTTCTTTATTTTCTTTTTGTGTCATGTATTCTCCCAATAAGTGTTTGCTAGGGACTAATAAAGCTAAGTATATGGGGGAGATGGATACTAATTAATTCACCTTCATTAATTTATTTTATCTTTAGAACCCTAGTTAAATGCATATAAATATAGCTAACTTGTACAAATTAACATTCTGACATTTACCCGTAAACAACACACAAATACTTGTATTTAAATACAAAATAAATGAATAAAGAAAAGAAAATAATAATAAAGGAAGTATTGCAAATACTGACTGAGCCTAAACCCCGAGACTAAGTCAATATTGACTTGGCCGATAAGAAATAAAGTAGGGGAGATAAGGGAATAGAAATACATAGAAAAAGAAACGGTCACCTATAAACTATAGGTGATCTGTACACTATATATAGCTGAAACTTTCACTAATTTATACACACTCTTTTACACTTCAAATAAGAATACTTTCAACATCAAACATGTACATAAAAATACATATAAAAAGAAAATATTGTACATAAATAAGGTATAATGTGACAAGGACGATGAAAAAGCCACAAACAGAACTTCACAGATCTATATATTCTCCATATAAACTCAAAATGACCAAGGTCACCTCTATTGTATTCTAAATTCAATTATCTATCTAATAAAGGTGATTTCATTAAAATTGGAGTTAAGATATAAAATATGACTTTTGGGATCCCATTGTATTCATTACCAATATAGTTTTATATATTTAATCCATTCTTTGTAATTTTTCTCTTTTTACATTTTTTGATATTTGTAAATATTATTTGAATTATATTAAAACTATAAACACAAAAAGAAACAATTAAAATTCCATTGAAATAAATAATACAATGAAATATATAGGTAAATTTTATCTATATTATACATACTTCTATTTATTTAAGTGTATAAATAAAGACATACAAATGAAATAAAAATATACAAATGTATAATTAAATATATTATAAATTAAAATGTATGTAATAAAATAGTAAAATATAAAATAAATTTAAATTTAAATACACTATATATAGTGATTATACCTATAATTATTCTTGTAGAAATTAACATATAATAAATTGGTCGATAAAAAATAAAAATCACCTAAAAATAGTACACAAATAAGAAACAACTTTCATATTTTAATGAAAATAATAAAATAATTTTCAATTTATTTATATATAACTTCTATTATCCTTTCTTTTTTGTCTTCTAGCAACTGACGTGGCCCAATTAGGTGCGGATCTTGGTTGACCGCCGGCCAACTGTACCTGCGCCTAACCCTACATGTGTGACAGTGCTAACCTAGTCTCTTCTCTCATTTGTCCCTCTGAATCTTGCATTTTCTGGTTTCAATTCCTTATGCAAATGTGTTCCTCGTTG
Organism: Ottelia alismoides; assembly: GCA_037367405.1. Taxonomy (NCBI): domain Eukaryota; kingdom Viridiplantae; phylum Streptophyta; class Magnoliopsida; order Alismatales; family Hydrocharitaceae; genus Ottelia; species Ottelia alismoides. The sequence goes on from JAZKJV010010101.1 coordinate 319,779, forward strand.
ATTGGACTTTCACGTCCTAGTGGTTTCTTGAATGATGGAGCATTGATTCACCCGCAAACCCTTATCCAAGTCGCCTTCCTATTGAAGGATACGGGAAAAATCCTCAAGCGCATCACGGAAGCGTGATGATCGCATCGAATGCGATCGAGAGCGACTAGTCGCACTAGTTGCTCGATGCATCGGAAATTAAAAATTTTATGTGACAAAACCACATGATCCAAGAACGCTTCTCAGATCGTTTCGTCAAAACCACAAACAAGTAATAGGATTACCTCTTGAAGCGTGGTTGCGATTGAGTCTCTAAACAAAGAGACCTCCTGTCTCAAGTCATTTCTGACGGAGGAGACGCTTGCGAGCGCGGGGATGAATCGCATGCTCCTCGCAATCCATGTTGATGATCCAAGCCACAGATCTCCTGATCTCGACAAACGAGATACGACATCTTCTTCACAAGCAAGGCACGCCGAAGTAGACAGAGATCCACGAGCAAACGATCGGACAACATAACGACGACACTGCGACGATGGAGGATCTCTCTAGGGCATCCATGGTGGACGGCCGCATGAGAGATAGAGATAATGGCCGTGTAGAGAGAAAGAGAGAGAGAGAGCATTCCTTTATGTCGAGTGTCCAGAAGAGTAAGGGGTGCCTCTTCTTATATAGGGTTTTGGGAGTCCATGGATCCCAATCCATGGAAAACACACAATCAACGGATGATATTGATTGTGTCTCTTTCAATGGCTAGGATTGTTGTTGGTAAAACACAACAACAAGTGATTTAATTTGAATTAATTTATATTGATAAATCAACATAATTAATTTTAATTTAAATCACATTTGACTAGAGAAGAGATAATGAGAAGACTAAACCAATCCCCTAAAATAAGGGGACAGCTACCATCATCTCATGAGATCTCAATATCTCATGAGATCTCATTATCTCATGAGATCTCATTATCTCATGATTATATCATGATCTCTTGTTGATAGTATTTTCACCAAAAAATAATTCCAAATTATCTTATGGAAAATATCAACCATGCCATTGAAATTATGTGAATCTCATTCACAACCCAAAACTAAATGTAATTATATTTTCAATTAATCATTCAATGTGAATCCCATTCACATTAACAATTAATCAACAAATATAAAATACAATATGGCTCTCTCTTATATATTATAAATCACATTTATAATATATATGATTAATATGGATAGTGCTATCCATATTATTCATATCCATGATAATTAAATCACATTTAATCATCTTGGATCTCTTTTCTCATGTGCCCAAATAACACGAATCACATTCACATTATTCATATCTTTAATAATTAAATCACATTTAATTATTTAAGATAACTCTCCTTCTAATATGAATCAAATTCATATTATCCATGATAATTAAAACACATTTAATAGTCAATTTTCTCGATGCTTGGATACATATATCAACAATGAAATTATCTATGAACTCTTTCAAGGATAATACGCTTTCTCCGCGGATACTTGGAGATAAGGACAGGGCGATTGTATTGTTCCATGTATGTGACTTGGATGTTGAGACCACATCTCAAATCCAGATCTCGGGCCTCCTATAGATGCTTGATTAAATCAAGACCGCAAATCTGATCTTCTAATTGCATCTGAATCACATTCAGATCAATGTCCAACATTTGTACCAAGATCAGATTACTTCTCTACTGAGAGGAATCACTAAAATCCAGACCTGTTTCATCACTCCCTAGGAATGGAAGCGGCATGGTTATACAATCGTTTATGATCACATCACCCTCAAGTATTCCTAATACCTGTACATCCTGCATATTGGAAGACTCAGAATAAACCCGAAGTATTAGATCAACTTTATACTGTCTACTTCAGGGTTTTATCATTAAGTTTCTCATTTGATCATTGGGAGTTTATATCGATCATATACTTTCCAAAAGCATATATCATACCTAAGTCTTGATCATATATTTTCCAAAAGTATGTATCAAACCTACAAATTCAGTCAAGCTTCCAAAGCGAGATGACGTGCACACGAAATCTGATTCTTCCCAATATCTCATGAGTGAGCTCTTGTCTTCCGATTCAGTAATGAATCGGTATGATCCCTTTGAGAGATCGCATTACTCATATGCCCTTGCATGCACATCCAGCGCACCGGTGTATAGACCTTGGTTAGGTCATCAACCTATTGGTCTGCCAAATGTACATACTCAGACATATAGTAAAGCATCTGTCTCCGGTCAAAGGATGCGTGCCTATATCGTGACAGCATATGATATAGGAATTTGATTATCTCAATCTCGTTAAGTCAACTCTTTGACCTAAATAATCTGACACCTCCGAATCCCTATTCCCATGCAGAGGACCTGCATCAAGAGGTCGATCAGATATCAACCTATGTGAGAAAGGATTACCATCTTCTACGCAGGCTGGAGGTCATCTCTTAATAATTATTTGATGGTACTTGGTGAGTCGTCAATCTAACTCTTTAGATATTCATCCAAGCACCAGCCTCTATGATTCAATAATTGAATCACCATCTGTATGATCATTAAGATGGCCATGGTACATAACCCTAATTGTACTAAGGGACCTATTATGCAAATTAATTATTCTTCATTTCAGATCAGGGAATGATATTCGCAATAACATTTATTGCATAATGGGTCGTCGTGGGCTCGCATGTCTGATGAGCGTCAAATTCGCCTCTATAATAATGATAAATAAGTCGTAGTACATGAGACGAATTTGGTTCAGCAAAAACCACAGGACTTTGAATGCTGTGGAATATTTATGCTTGGCAAGTGTACCAAGGTCGAACACAGGGATACGACAGCCTAATCTGAGTATTGAATTTTGATTCATGAAGCACATAGTGATTTAATCTCAATTTCAGGTCCATATGCAATTTATAAGGCAATGCAAGCGATGCTATGCTGTATGCAATTTTTTAAATATTTTTATGCAAGTTAAGGAGATGATGTATGAACAAATATGAAAAAGAACAAGTATGCCAAATAAAAACCTACAAATATACCCTAAAATGTGAGCAACAGAAAATAGAATGGAATTAGAGTCAATTTGAACACATCATTAAAAATCGGTCATCAAATCAAGCAAGACAAGTAGTGCATGGTCCCATTTTTCACATAAAAAATCACTAAGATTAAAATAGTGTCAAATGAGATAAATAAGTATGCTAGATTGTAGAGGACAAGATAAGGATCAAAATGACACTAAAATCATGCAATTTGGACCTACGATGCTCAAGTTATGCTAAAAACAGTGCAAGGGCATAATTGTAATAAAAATGCAATAAAATAAAGGGATAACTATTACATTTAGGTCCCTGGATGGACCTAAATGCAAATAAAGAAAACCGTATGGGGTCCTTTGCAATTTTCCCATTTGCGTGCAGGGACCTTTTTGCAATTCTTCAAAACATGGAGGGCCTCCCTGTAATTTACCCAGGCACGCACGTGGGGCACGTGCCTGGGGACCTGTATGCAATTACCATAAATAACAGGGTCTTTCTTGCAATTTGCCCAAGCCCTCACGTGCAGCGCACGTGAGGAACCTAGGCTCAGGAGGCGGCTGAGGTACGGGCCACGTGGCAGCAACTGGTGGTTTAGCTCTAGGTTCGGTTGTCCCGAGCCTGCTGGTCTGGAGAGGAGGCTCGGGACGCCATGTGTCTTCATCCTGACCATCCGATCGAAACGATCGGACGGTGTCTGCTTCATCTTCTTCCGCCGTGGACGACCGGAGGAGGCGGGGCTCTGGCGTGTTGAGTGGAGCTCCACCGCCCGCCATAGGCTCACCTGAAGGTCGGTGTAGGTCGCTGAGCTCAAGGAGAAGCCCGTGGAAGCCAGGCGAAGCTCCGTCGACGTTCGGGATGGCAAGGCGGAGGTGCTCGTGACGCGGAGGAGCTGGAGAACGGCGATGTTGCTAGAGCTCCGATCATTGAGCTTTGATGCACCTGTAGATGTTAAATAGCCGAGGCGTGATGTGTGCGGGTGTTTGTGAAGTGAGTGGACGGCCATGGGGGCGTTGAGAGCGATGGCCGGAGATATCTTCAACGACGGATCCGGTGGAGAGTGGTCGGAGCGGTTGGGGGTTCTGGAGAAGGGAAAGGGGATCGGCGAGGTAGCGCGAGGATGAGCGATGAGGGGCGAAGGTCTGGAGGTGGTCAGATGAAGGTGACGATGACTGTGGAAGATGGGAAAATTGGAGAAAGTTCAAGAAAAAGAAGGGGCAGAGAAACCTCATCGGGGAGGGGAACCCGGTGGCGGAGATTGCTTGGGATGAGGCTCGGAGGAGCCCCGGGGTCGTTACTCAGCTGGTCAGCAAGCCAGCGAGCTCGGTGGAGTTTGAAAGCATCCGCTACTCAGCGGAGGAGCACCGATGGTCGACACCAGCAAATACCCATCGTTGCCTCGACGTTCCGCCCCTCCGCTGTCACCGGAGGGGCGGAGGAGGCTAGGGTAAAAGCCAAGAATGGTGGACCCTGATTCTGGTGGCGGGGGAGGGGTTTAAATAGGCGGCGGTGAACGGCGATTACAGGGTGGAGCAGGGGGTTTCGAGAGGAGTTTTAATGGCGATGGGGTTAATGGTGAAGGTCGAGGGGGGTTACGCGAGGATGGCGGAAGACTGGGCTTTGAGAGGGAGGCGTTACGAGAGGAGATGGGTGGCTGGGACGGTGGCTAAAAAATGAAGGAGGAGCGGAGGTTTGGAGAGGCGTTACGCCTGGAGTCGGAGGTAGACGATGATCGAGGGCCGTTGGATCAAGGGATCCAACGGCTGGGATTGAGGCGCGAACGGAGTGATGCGATCAGATCATTAAATCTTATCGTACGGCTGGATGCGAGGCGGTGAAGAACGGTTTGGATTGGAAGATGGTGGGAATCCAACGGTGGTAGGTGAGGAGATGACGTGGCAGTTGGAGAGCCTTCAGATGGGAAGAAGATCGGGCGGTTGAGATGAAAGGGGTGACGTGGCTGCACAGGAGGCGTAGGATGAGGGATTGATCGAGCGGCTAAGGAATAGGCGGAAGCGGGTGGTCATGATTAGATCTGGGAGTCAGATCAACGGCTGAGGAGTGGAGCGGGGTGAACGGCTCAGATGAAGATGGATCAGAAGTGATCCAACGGCCGAGGGTTGTGCCGGGTGGCGGGAAGGAGAGCGGGCCACGTGGGCGGCCCAGAGGGCGCCACGTGGCCCATCAGAATAAATCAAATATAAAAACAAAGAAAAATAGAAAAGAAATAGTTAGAGGCCGAATTTGGAAAAAGTCAAAACATGAAAGTTGCTCATCTCGATGAGATCTACAACTTTCATGTTGGTCAAAAAGCCAAAAGAGGTCATTTGTACAAAAGCTATTTTTGGGGGGTATTTTCAAGGGGATAAAAACACCAAGTTTGCGGTTTTGAGATCTTTTTGTATTTTTTTTGTCTTTCTAAGGGTCAGTGATTTATAGACAAGTTATCTACCTAATTTTTAGGGGTTTTTGAGTGATAGAATAATTACAGAAAAATAAGGCAAATTAAATACAATAAATTAATGGTAATTATACACAATATAGTACAAGATAAAATCAAAGAATTAGAGGTGATTTTATTGGATTAATTAAGATAGGGGTTTTAATAGAGAGTTTTTAGCATGATGAATAAGAGATTCATCATACCCCTATACTTAAACTATGCTCGTCCTCGAGCATCTAAAGAATCAAGGAGTCGGATTAATTCCTGACAGTGCGCGTGAAAAATTCAAGGCTTGATATTTTAAAGACTCTTGACCTAGATGATCATAAAATTCCAGGTTTATCCAAGCCTTAGTCAGAAGGAATCCAACTTCTCTGATTATCAGACTCTCTTTTTGTACATATAATATAAGGATATAACATTTAGTGTATTGCATTTCATGAGAGCCCAGTCGATGCATCACTCAAAGTTTCAGTCCCAAAGACTCTCCTCTAGACCTAATCCTCAATACTAGGGAATAAGTCAGTTCTTGCTTCAGTCAACCCTCTCATTAGTTCGTCAGACTTGAAAGTGTAGATGGACGGCCAGATGATGGAGGTACATGGGGTTGTGTATATTTTTCTCACCCTCACATTGGAACAAGGGGCCTCTCGTGTGCCTTTACTCAACACATGTAAATTATTATTTTGTTGATCAATGTGCCCGTCAAGAAAGTTGGAGTCGTCTGCACTTGTTTTTCTGGGAGTACACCGGGGTGTGCCTTTTCTGAGTATCTAAGATACCTTCGACACCCAGACTTGTATCGCTTACGATGCAGGGCCTTTTTTGTGGTGTCAGCCCGACTCCTTGGTCCTAATTAGCGCTTGGTCCAAGTGGACACTTTGAAAATGTTTGGGAGCGCTCGCCATTGGTGGAAGCTCATTTGGAATTTGACTTTGGATTTAGAGCTTTTCTTTGACATTTCATTTCTTTTGTTTGCTAGCTCCACTGCTTTTACCAAGAGATTGGCGCACACTGATCAACAAATTCCTTTAAGTTTCATCACACCCTGGCACTTTTAGGTAAATATCAAAGAGATAGCATATGAATCTTGTTCACATACTGGCTAGGGTTTTTCTAACACTCAGGTTTCCTGAAGCCTTCATTAACTTTATCCCATCCTCGAATATCATAAGATTGGGTCTAAACTTAAATCTATAGTCCCGTTCAACAAGTAAATTACTAAAAAGAATAATAAAAAATAACACTTATGGAAATAAAAATGGGTTTTGTTCTTGCTTCAATAACAAGGATTTTTTATTTCAAATCATATCAATCATTTGATTTATGAATGATTAATTGGAACAAAAAAAGGAATGGCCCGGCTAGTACCTAGCCAGGGTGACTGTGCTGATCATATTTTCTTGAAGGTAGAGATGAAGAGTGCAATATAGCACTCAAATCTTTCAAATAAGAGGAGTGTGGATATTTAAGTCCTAAACCCTAATAACTAAGGCATGTTAACTCAGACTCTCAAGATCCCAGAGATCCAGTGTCCTCAAAATCCTCAAGCCTTGCGTGAGTGTGAATGTGTCAGGAATACACCAACTCCATGGGTTAGTGAATTTTTGTGTGATTTTTAGCTTTTGCAAATTTTTATGGGTTTTAATTTTTTAATATTTTTTATTTCCTCGGAGAGACAATGACTGGCCCAGGCTCAAATAAAAGTATACACTTTCAGCCAATATGGGTGTAAGTACGGGCCGAGGCCCGTGTTACTTGAGGACGGGGCCGTATGCGATGTCCTCTAAACCACCCACTCTGCTAAGGGAGACCGAGGTTCACTCACTGAAAATGCCTACTAAACCTAGTAGTCAGAATCAACCTCCAAGAAAGATTTTTAATAATTTTTTTCTTTTTTTTCTTTTTTTATACAAGAATATTTACAAAAACTAATCCCTCAATTATAATTTATACAAGTTTTTACTCAGTTCCCAAGGTTACCAAAAACCTAGCCCGAAAAAAAATAAAATTTTAAAAAGTTTTAAAAACGCGAGCTAAGGCTAAAGTAATATACAATGATATACGGTATACCCCCCTATACTTAAAATTTGCTATGACCCATAACACAAGTGCCATGAAGCCAAGGCTCGGTTCAAGTACAGGGTGATACAGCGGAACTGAGGAGGAGAGTCCCCCTATACTTAGGCCAAAATCGGCCTAAGCACAAGAAGACAGAACGAGGGATGGATGAGCAGGCATATCCCCCCTATACTTAGGCTACAAATAGCCGAAGTAAGGTCTGCGTTAGGGGGGGTTCTATGATACAAGGGCGAGGGGAAGGGGGTTCGTGAAGAATATATACAGAGAGAGATAGAGATAGTGAGAGAGAGAGAATGAATTATACAGAGGGAGGGTGTGGGTGAGTCTGTGCATGTGCAGTGTAAGTGTGTGTGTGTGTGTGTGAGGGGGGGGGGGATTTTTTTTGAGTACAATATGCAAGACTGAAAATAAATATGCAGATGCAAGAATTTTTTTTCTTTTTACAAAATGCAATGCAATTTAACTGATAAACATCCTAGAATTCTTTCACGGTTTCCTTTGTGGCCTCTTCAGCGGAAGGTCCCGACTTCGCGCCTCAATGACGATCAGGCGTCCCCGATTTTCAAGGGCCCTGCCACAAAAGAGAAAAGTTAGAAACTCAGAGAAATTAAATCAGCAAATAATATGCAACGAAATGATACATGAAATGAGGACCTAAAAAATTTTGAAATAATTAAAAAAAATCAAAATTCAAAAATTAAGCAAAGCCGTATCCCCGGCAACGGCGCCATTTAATGAGCGTCAAATTCGCCTCTATAATAATGATAAATAAGTCGGAGTACAGGAGACGAATTTGGTTCAGCAAAAACCACAGGACTTTGAATGCTGTGGAATATTTATGCTTGGCAAGTGTACCAAGGTCGAACACAGGGATACGACAGCCTAATTTGAGTATTGAATTTTGATTCATGAAGCACATAGTGATTTAATCTCAATTTCAGGTCCATATGCAATTTATAAGGCAATGCAAGCGATGCTATGCTGTATGCAATTTTTTAGATATTTTTATGCAAGTTAAGGAGATGATGTATGAACAAATATGAAAAAGAACAAGTATGCCAAATAAAAACCTACAAATATACCCTAAAATGTGAGCAACAGAAAATAGAATGGAATTAGAGTCAATTTGAACACATCATTAAAAATCGGTCATCAAATCAAGCAAGACAAGTAGAGCATGGTCCCATTTTTCACATAAAAAATCACTTAGATTAAAACAGTGTCAAATGAGATAAATAAGTATGTTAGATTGTAGAGGACAAGATAAGGATCAAAACGACTCTAAAATCATCCAATTTGGACCTACGATGCTCAAGTTATGCTAAAAACAGTGCAAGGGCATAATTGTAATAAAAATGCAATAAAATAAAGGGATAAATATTGCATTTAGGTCCCTGGATGGACCTCAATGCAAATAAAGAAAACCGCCTGGGGTCCTTTGCAATTTTCCCATTTGCGTGCAGGGACCTTTTTGCAATTCTTCAAAACCTGGAGGGCCTCCCTGTAATTTACCCATGCACGCACGTGGAGCACGTGCCTGGGGACCTGTATGCAATTACCATAAATAACAAGGTCTTTCTTGCAATTTGCTCAAGCCCTCACGTGCAGTGCACGTGAGGAACCTAGGCTCGGGAGGCGGCTGAGGTACGGGCCACGTGGCAGCAACCGGTGGTTTGGCTCTAGGTTCGGTTGTCCCGAGCCTGCTGGTCTGGAGAGGAGGCTCGGGACGCCACGTGTCTTCATCCTGGTCGTCCGATCGAAACGATCGGACGGTGTCTGCTTCATCTTCTTCCGTCGTGGACGACCGGAGGAGGCGGGGCTCCGGCGTGTTGGGTGGAGCTCCACCGCCCGCCATAGGCTCGCCTAAAGGTCGGTGTAGGTCGCTGAGCTCATGGCGAAGCCCGTGGAAGCCAGGCGAAGCTCCGTCGACGTTCGGGATGGCGAGGCGGAGGTGCTAGTGACGTGGAGGAGCTGGAGATCGGCGATGTTTCTAGAGCTCCGATCATTGAGCTTTGATGCACCTGTAGATGTTAAATAGCCGAGGCGTGATGTGTGTGGTTGATTGTGAAGTGAGTGGACGGTCGTGGGGCGTTGAGAGCGATGGCCTGAGATATCTTCACCGGCGGATCCAGTGGAGAGTGGTCGGAGCGGTTGGGGGTTCTGGAGAAGGGAAAGGGGATCGACAAGGTAGCGCGAGGATGAGCAATGAGGGGCGAAGGTCTGGAGGTGGTCATATGAAGGTGACGATGACTGTGGAAGATGGGAAAATTGGAGAAAGTTCAAGAAAAAGAAGGGGGTAGAGAAACCTCATCGCGGAGGGGAACCCGGTGGCGGAGATTGCTTGGGATGAGGCTCGGAGGAGCCCCGGGGTCATTGCTCAGCTGGTCAGCAAGCCAGCGAGCTCGGCGGAGTTTGGAAGCGTCCGCTACTCGGCGGAGGAGCACCGAGGGTCGACACCAGCAAATACCCATCGTCGCCTCGACGTTCCGCCCCTCCGCTATCACCGGAGGGACGGAGGAGGCTAGGGTAAAAGCCAAGAATGGTGGACCCCGATTCTGGTGGCGGGGAGGGGTTTAAATAGGCGGCAGTGAACGGTGGTTACAGGGCGGAGCAGGGGGTTTCGAGAGGGGTTTTAATGGCAATGGGGTTAATGGTGAAGGTCGAGGGGGGTTACGCGAGGATGGCGGAAGACTGGGCTTTGAGAGAGAGGCGTTACGAGAGGAGATGGGTGGCTGGGACGGTGGCTAAAAAAGGAAGGGGGAGCGGAGGTTTGGAGAGACGCTACGCCTGGAGTCGGAGGTAGACGATGATCGAGGGCCGTTGGATCAAGGGATCCAACGGCTGGGATTGAGGCGCAAACGGAGGGATGCGATCAGATCATTAAATCTTATCGTACGGCTGGATGCGAGGCGGTGAAGAACGGTTTGGATTGGAAGATGGTGAGAATCCAACGGTGGCAGGTGAGGAGATGACGTGGCAGTTGGAGAGCCTTCAGATGGGAAGAAGATCGGGTGGTTGAGATTAAAGGGGTGACGTGGCTGCACAGGAGGCGTAGGATGAGGGATTGATCGAGCGGCTAAGGAATAGGCAGAAGCGGGTGGTCATGATTAGATCTAGGAGTCAGATCAATGGCTGAGGAGTGGAGCGGGGTGAACGGCTCAGATGAAGATGGATCAGGAGTGATCCAACGGCCGAGGGTTGCGCCGGGTGGCGTGAAGGAGAGCGGGCCACATGGGCGGCCCAGAGGGCGCCACGTGGCCCAATCAGAATAAATCAAATATAAAAACAAAGAAAAATAGAAAAGAAATAGTTAGAGGCCGAATTTGGAAAAAGTCAAAACATGAAAGTTGCTTGTACCGATGAGATCTACAACTTTCATGTTGGTCAAAAAGCCAAAAGAGGTTATTTGTACAAAAGCTATTTTTGGGGGTATTTTCAAGGGGATAAAAACACCAAGTGTGCGGTTTTTAGATCTTTTTGTATTTTTTTGTCTTTTTAATGGTCTGTGATTTATAGACAAGTTATCTACCTAATTTTTAGTGGTTTTTGAGTGATAGAATAATTACAGAAAAATAAGGCAAATTAAATACAATAAATTAATGGTAATTATACACAATATAGTACAAGATAAAATCAAAGAATTAGAGGTGATTTTATTGGATTAATTAAGACAGGGGTTTTAATAGAGAGTTTTTAGCATGATGAATACAAGATTCATCATACCCCTATACTTAAACTATGCTCGTCCTCGAGCATCTAAAGAATGAAGGAGTCGGATTAATTCCTGACAGTGCGCGTGAAAAATTCAAGGCTTGATCTTTCAAAGACTCTTGACCTAGGTGATCCTAAAATTCCAGGTTTATCCAAGCCTTAGTCAGAAGGAATCCAACTTCTCTGATTATCAGACTCTCTTTTTGTACATATAATATAAGTATATGACATTTAGTGTACTGCATTTCATGAGAGCCCAGTCGATGCATCACTCAAAGTTCCAGTCCCAAAGACTCTCCTCTAGACCTAATCCTCAATACTAGGGAATAAGTCTATTCTTGCTTCAGTCAACCCTCTCATTAGTTCGTCAGACTTGAAAGTGTAGATGGACGACCAGATGATGGAGGTACATGGGGTTGTGTATATTTTTCTCACCCTCACATTGAAACAAGGGGCCTCTCGTGTGCCTTTACTCAACACATGTAAATTATTATTTTGTTGATCAATGTGTCCGTTAAGAGAGTTGGAGTCATCTGCACTTGTTTTTCTGGGAGTACACCGGGGTGTGTCTTTTCTGAGTATCTAAGATACCTTCAACACCCAGACTTGTATCACTTACGATGCAGGGCTCTTTTTGTGGTGTCAGCCCGACTCCTTGGTCCTAATTAGCACTTGGTCCAAGTGGACACTTTGAAAATGTTTGGGAGCGCTCGCCATTGGTGGAAGCTCATTTGGAATTTGACTTTGTATTTAGAGCTTTTCTTTGACAATTCATTTCTTTTGTTGGCTAGCTCCACTGCTTTTACCAAGAGATTGGCGCACACTGATCAACAAATTCCTTTAAGTTTCATCACACCCTGGCACTTTTAGGTAAATATCAAAGAGATAGCATATGAATCTTGTTCACATACTGGCTAGGGTTTTGCTGACACTCAGGTTTCCTGAAGCCTTCATTAACTTTATCCCATCCTCGAATATCATAAGATCGGGTCTAAACTTAAATCTATGGTCCTAGTTCCTCAAGTGATATCTCATCTCAGCTCATCAATCATGCAGTTGTGGAAGTGACTGTGCTGATCATATTTTCTATGCAAGCTTATCAATCATGGCACTTGTGCTAACGGGACATAGCAAATTTTAACTACAGGGTGATATAGCGGAACTGAGGAGGAGAGTCCCCCTATACTTAGGCCAAAATCGGCCTAAGCACAAGAAGACAGAACGAGGGATGGATGAGGCGGCATATCCCCCCTATACTTAGGCTACAAATAGCCGAAGTAAGGTCTGCGTTAGGGGGGGTTCTATGATACAAGGGTGAGGGGAAGGGGGTTCGTGAAGAATATATACAGAGAGAGATAGAGATAGTGAGAGAGAGAGAATGAATTATACAGGGGGAGGGTGAGGGTGAGTATGTGCATGTGCAGTGTAAGTGTGTGTGTGTGTGTGTGTGAGGGGGGGGATTTTTTTTTGAGTACAATATGCAAGACTGAAAATAAATATGGAGATGCAAGAATTTTTTTTCTTTTTACAAAATGCCATGCAATTTAACTGATAAACATCCTAGAATTCTTTCATGGTTTCCTTTGTGGCCTCTTCAGCGGAAGCTCCCGACTTCGCGCCTCCATGACGATCAGGCGTCCCCGATTTTCATGGGCCCTGCCACAAAAGAGAAAAGTTAGAAACTCAGAGAAATTAAATCAGCAAATAATATGCAACGAAATGATGCATGAAATGAGGACCTAAAAATTTTTGAAATAATTAAAAAAAATCAAAATTCAAAAATTAAGCAAAGCCGTATCCCCGGCAACGGCGCCATTTGATGACGTCAAATTCGCCTCTATAATAATGATAAATAAGTCGTAGTACATGAGACGAATTTGGTTCAGCAAAAACCACAGGACTTTGAATGCTGTGGAATATTTATGCTTGGCAAATGTACCAAGGTCGAACACAGGGATACGACAACCTAATCTGAGTATTGAATTTTGATTCATGAAGCACATAGTGATTTAATCTCAATTTCAGGTCCATATGCAATTTATAAGGCAATGCAAGCGATGCTATGATGTATGCAATTTTTTAGATATTTTTATGCAAGTTAAGGAGATGATGTATGAACAAATATGAAAAAGAACAAGTATGCCAAATAGAAACCTACAAATATACCCTAAAATGTGAGCAACAGAAAATAGAATGGAATTAGAGTCCATTTGAACACATCATTAAAAATCGGTCATCAAATCAAGCAAGACAAGTAGAGCATGGTCCCATTTGTCACATAAAAAATCACTTAGATTAAAACAGTGTCAAATGAGATAAATAAGTATACTAGATTGTAGAGGACAATATAAGGATCAAAACGACACTAAAATCATGCAATTTGGACCTACGATGCTCAAGTTATGCTAAAAACAGTGCAAGGGCATAATTGTAATAAAAATGCAATAAAATAAAGGGATAAATATTGCATTTAGGTCCCTGGATGGACCTAAATGCAAATAAAGAAAACCGCCTAGGGTCCTTTGCAATTTTCCCATTTGCGCGCAGGGACCTTTTTGCAATTCTTCAAAACCTGGAGGGCCTCCCTGTAATTTACCTTGGCACGCACGTGGGGCATGTGCCTGGGGACCTGTATGCAATTACCATAAATAACAGGGGCTTTCTTGCAATTTGCCCAAGCCCTCACGTGCAGTGCACGTGAGGAACCTAGGCTCGGGAGGCGGTTGAGGTACGGGCCACGTGGCAGCAACCGGTGGTTTGGCTCTAGGTTCGGTTGTCCCGAGCCTGCTGGTCTGGAGAGGAGGCTCGGGACGCCACGTGTCTTCATCCTGGCCGTCCGATTGAAACGATCGGATGGTGTCTGCTTCATCTTCTTCCGTCGTGGACGACCGGAGGAGGCGGGGCTCCGGCGTGTTGGGTGGAGCTCCACCGCCCGCCATAGGCTCGCCTGAAGGTCGGTGTAGGTTGCTGAGCTCAAGGCGAAGCCCGTGGAAGCCAGGCAAAGCTTCGTCGACGTTCGGGATGGCGAGGCGGAGGTGCTCGTGACGCGGAGGAGCTGGAGAACGGCGATGTTGCTAGAGCTCCGATCATTGAGCTTTGATGCACCTGTAGATGTTAAGTAGCCGAGGCGTGATGTGTGTGGGTGTTTATGAAGTGAGTGGACGGTCGTGGGGGCGTTGAGAGCGATGGCCGAGATATCTTCACCGGCGGATCCGGTGGAGAGTGGTCGGAGCGGTTGGGGGTTCTGGAGAAGGGAAAGGGGATCGGCGAGGTAGCGCGAGGATGAGCGATGAGGGGTGAAGGTCTGGAGGTGGTCAGATGAAGGTGACGATGACTGTGGAAGATGGGAAAATTGGAGAAAGTTCAAGAAAAAGAAGGGCGCAGAGAAACCTCATCGGGGAGGGGAACCCGGTGGCGGAGATTGCTTGGGATGAGGCTCGGAGGAGCCCCGAGGTCGTTGCTCAGCTAGTCAGCAAGCCAGTGATCTCAGTGGAGTTTGGAAGCGTCCGCTACTCGGCGGAGGAGCACCGAGGGTTGACACCAGCAAATACCCATCGTCGCCTCGACGTTCCGCCCCTCCGCTGTCACTGGAGGGGCAGAGGAGGCTAGGGTAAAAGCCAAGAATGGTGGACCCCGATTCTAGTGGCGGGGGAGGGGTTTAAATAGGCGGCAGTGAACGGCGGTTACAGGGCGGAGCAGGGGGTTTCGAGAGGCGTTTTAATGGCGATGGGGTTAATGGTGAAGGTCGAGGGGGGTTACGCGAGGATTGCGGAAGACTGGGCTTCGAGAGGGAGGTGTTACGAGAGGAGATGGGTGGCTGGGACGGTGGCTAAAAAAGGAAGGGTGAGAGGAGGTTTGGAGAGGCGTTACGCCTGGAGTCGGAGGTAGACGATGATCGAGGGCCGTTGAATCAAGGGATCCAACGGCTGGGATTGAGGCGCGAACGGAGGGATGCGATCAGATCATTAAATCTGATCGTACGGCTGGATGCGAGGCGGTGAAGAATGGTTTGGATTGTAAGATGGTGGGAATCCAACGGTGGTAGGTGAGGAGATGACGTGGCAGTTGGAGAGCCTTCAGATGGGAAGAAGATCGGGCGGTTGAGATTAAAGGGGTGACGTGGCTGCACAGGAGGCGTAGGATGAGGGATTGATCGAGCGGCTAAGGAATACGCGGAAGCGGGTGGTCATGATTAGATCTGGGAGTCAGATCAACGACTGAGGAGTGGAGCGGGGTGAACGGCTCAGATGATGATGGATCAGGAGTGATCCAACAGCCGAGGGTTGCGCCAGGTGGCGGGAAGGAGAGCGGGCCACGTGGGCGGCCCAGAGGGCGCCACGTGGCCCAATCAGAATAAATCATATATAAAAATAAAGAAAAATAGAAAAGAAATAGTTAGAGGCCGAATTTGGAAAAAATTAAAATCCATGAAAGTTGCTCGTCTCGATGAGATCTACAACTTTCATGTTGGTCAAAAAGCCAAAAGAGGTCATTTGTACAAAAGCTATTTTTGGGGGTATTTTCAAGGGGATAAAAACACCAAGTTTGCGGTTTTGAGATCTTTTTGTATTTTTTGTCTTTTTAAGGGTCAGTGATTTATAGACAAGTTATCTACCTAATTTTTAGGGGTTTTTGAGTGACAGAATAATTACAGAAAAATAAGGCAAATTAAATACAATAATTTAATGGTAATTATACACACTATAGTACAAGATAAAATCAAAGAATTAGAGGTGATTTTATTGGATTAATTAAGACAGGGGTTTTAATAGAGAGTTTTTAGCATGATGAATACGAGATTCATCAATATCCAACAATCTCCCACTAGCCCAAAGAGCCATTAATGGGCTAATGATTTAAACCCACACTCATGTGACAGTCATAGGCTATTTAGAAAATAGCTAGTTAAGCTGATCAGTCACTCTGTTCCCGCGAGACTACGCCAAGTCCTTTTACGGCACTTTCATATGCCCAGTAACAGTGCTCGCATCTAATGCGCATGTTGCATCTTATGCAACCAATACTCAATCTTGTCAGTTATAGTGTCCTTGATACTATAGCTTAACAATTATTATAACTAGTATTTCCATAATCCTTATCAGAATACCCTTATTCCTGGAGATCTCTATCTCCAAAGGTATCCAAAGTTAAGACCTTTTAGATCAATATCTATGAAGTCTTAATTTCTTGAAGATAAAACTTGGAGATCACTATCTCTAACGTCTTGTCATCTGTGAAGATTTTGTTATTACTGCAATCAAGTGTTTTCTCTCCATAGTAGGATTAGAAACACTTTACTACTCCTACTGCATGGAAGATGTCTGGCTTTTGCACACATATAGCATACACTTAGCTTCTCGTAACTGATGCACTCGTGCAAGCAGTTCTTGTATTCACTTCCTCAACTCTTTGAGATGCTATCCCTTTAGATAAGTCAGTACCATATCTTAAGGGAATGAAGCCTTCCTTGGGATTTTCCAAGAATGGAACATGTCCAAGGTGTACTACAAATGTGACGATCCCAATAGCCTCTTTTCTTTGCTTCTGAACAACTTCAGAACTAAGATCTAAGAGATATCCTTGAAATCATATTTCAAGATATGGAATAGCCAGTCTATAAAACACTTATTATCATCCTTATATCATTCCAAATGATTAGGATATTATCTACATTTAGCACTATGAACACAATGGCACTCCCACTAAGCTTCACATGGTACATTAAGATTCTATCTAAAATGGCACTCCCACTATACTTCATGTGAATATCCTTAAAGAGGCATTCATAGAGGAACACAATCTTGACTTTCATCTCGAAGATGTCAAAGCCAAGTTGTGTAGTTACAGTTAGCAATATTCTGATGGGTATAAGCATGGTTACTGAAGAGAAAGTCTCATCGCAAGCAATGTCTTCTCTTCTGGTGTGTAGCTCATGGCTATGAGTCGTGCTTTGAAGGTCTCTACCTTCTCATCAGGTTCCCTTTCTCTTGAAGATCCATTTATACCTTATAGGTTTACCCTTATAGGTGGATCCTCGAGGGTCCATATACAACACTTGTATATGAAGTATACCTTAGACTTTTATTGCTAACATCCATCTTTCCATGTCATGATCCTCAGGAGCTTCATCACATGAAGTCCGATCATTGTCAGACTTAACTGACACATGGAATACATCCTCAAACTTATGTGAAGAGGTATTAATGTTTCATCTTTAATTATCCTTTTAGTTTCATATTTCAGGAGCTTCATTATCATCTCAAGATAAAATGAGTTCCTTTACTTCATTTTCATCTTGATTTTTCAAGAGAGTCATTCTCTAAGAATCACATTCTCAGAGATGAGATCTTTTAAGAATCTTAGGGTTATAAAGTAGGTATCCAATACTATCCTTTATTTTCCTAATGAAGTAGCACTTTCTAGTGCTCGATTCCAGCTTACTTGCATGGAATCTTATTAAGGATATATAATGTAGTCTCTACTACATATATACAAGGAAACTAAGAGGAAATTATGCTGAAATTCATCATTGATCAAATCATGTCACACATGATCCAATTGTATCTCCCTACAACTCTATTGAGTTTAGGTTTGTTAGGAGGATTGAGATAGAAATGGTATTCATATCTTCATAAGGTATTCTTTGAATTTATCTTACAGGTACAAGCTACCTAGGTTAGATTAAATTCATTTCATCTTTCTTCAGACTTTGGTTCCAAACCAAAATTATGAAATCTTTGAACATTTCAAAGGTTTCTTAGGTGAAGAGAAGAAATCTCATATCATACATACTCATCAATAGATATCACATATCCATAATGTTTATATGATATAGATGATCCACGTACATCAATATGTATGAGATCTTGAATACCTCGACATCTAACACCATTCCCAGAGAAGGGTGCTTTCGACATTTTACTTTGAATACTATATTCACAAGCATGTAAGATTTGAAATTTTTTAGACATTCTAAAGTTTCATATCTTACTAGTCCATTGATCTCATCAACAAACATATGTCCAAAACTTGATGCCAGATCATTTTCAAATGATCTTCATCCTTCTATTGATCTTTTAAGGTTCAATTTTCAGTATTAGAAATCTTAATGAACCATTCATTGATTTTCTAATTTTGTGGAGTCTACTAGATGTTAGATTACTATCTGAAATATATCCATCATAACTCTTTATGATAGGTTTATTCCAGAATTCATGTTTATTTCCAATATTTAAAAACAAACAATGAGTGTATTCTAATATCTAGGTCATAGAGACATTCTCTAAGACTAAGGACTCTCCCCACTGAAAATATGAAGTCCATTTATCCAATAGAGATTGTTGCAACAATTGCATCAAAATCCATGTAGATGACTATTAAACCTGAAGATCAAATTTTCCAGTCTTCTAAAACATATGCAACAATTGTAAGTTTCATTAGAAGAATGAGATACAATTATTAGACTTTATTCTTATCTTATAAGAAAGTTAATTTCAATGATTATATGCAGATTATTATGATGTACCATCTGATTCCTTCTATAAGGATTCTAGATAGATTTGATAGTCACACTATCAACACATCAACTTATTGCAGTATTGACATTCATCCAACTCTTTGGATGTCATATGGAAGTCACAGAAGTAGGTCAACTCTTTGACTTTCCTTCTTACTCGGGTCCGACCCATGCTTCTACTGCGCTCCCTTTATCTATAAACAACCATTGCTTAAGACTAAGGATCTCTTATGTTAAATTCAAAAGAATTCAAGGTAAGAGCATTTTAACATGTATACATGCTTCATTAAATTCATACAATATGAATATTATGAAGTTTCATGAATGATTAGAGCATAAACAGTAGAATGATGACATTCATCGTATCTACATTCATCTAAACTCTAAAAACATTGATTCAGGTAGGTGTTCAAATATTTTGAATACATCATCTCTTATAGAGCTACCATTCTGCATGATGCAGTGAACCATGTCATTCATGATAAATGTCAAGAGCATAAATGTATGCCAGAATATCTTCTTAGATTTTATAAGGATTAATTTGACAATTACGATCATCATCAACATGTCACTTCCAAAGTACATTTGATGATATCAAGACTATAGAGACATACAAACCCTAGGGTTGTAGATCTATTGTCTATTTAATTGTCATTCCTCACTCTTATGAGGAAACTTGCACATTACAACCACATATATTATGTGTCCAACTGCAAGTACAATATCTGGATCATGAGTCTAATCCATGATATTTTATTGGTTATTATTGAGTATAACATTGAGTGAGTTTAATGAAGGATTATCTGAAATAAGAAATTTGCATAAGTGTATATATATTATATATACATATTTTTACTTTGATTTAGAAATTTTTATATCAAAGTTATCCTGCCTTGTCAACACTGAAAGTTCATTCCCTTAATCACTTTCAATGTAAGAGATATACTTACCATTATATCTCAAGCAAGATATGGGATCTCCTTCCTTATCTTTGTTACATCCCAATAATATGAGAACCTGTAACTCGGATAAAAAGAAGAGGGAACACATTCCGCCTTACACGTCCAACTTGCATCTCCCAATTCGGTTTTTAACACCCGGGCCCACCACCCCTAAGGTGATGTTGACCCGTCATTAATTTAACCAACTGTCAACAGACTTAATACTCGCTATACGCAATCCAATATCTCCCCAATAATATGAGGACCCGATATTGGGGTCACCTCTTCACCTTGACGGGAGACCATGGATGTCACTTATGTGATCCTCCATATCATATTCAAATTGTAATTAGTCATTATGAATTATATTCATTATGATTAATTCTTCCAGGGATAATAACAACTCTATTCATAATAGAGTATTTTAATTTTAATTGGATTCTAATTAATCTAATCATATTAACTTAATGATCCAATTAATATCTAACAAATATTTTTTTAATTGTTACTTGAAATATGGTATTATTTCAAATATGTATTATTTTTAATTTTAATAATTAGAAAATACATCATGATCTCTTAGGCATCATTCGTTCCCTACCCGTTGTCATGGCCAGTACCGGCGGGAGTGGGACGGACCGCAACCGGTGTGACATTCTACCCCAATGATCCCCGACTAGACACCATATCCGCCTCAGAAAAAAGCAATGCTGAGTCAATCACCTTGTACTTGAGATGATCATCGATTTTTCAACCGAATTTATACTATATAATATTCATCAAAACCATTTTGATAATATTATAAGGAGATTTGTGAAACAAATCCCCAATCCTATTCAAGCAACAAGGTTTTGCATGTAAAAGTTGTCCTACAAGTATTGTAGGATAAACTAGAGTTTTTATGAAAACAATGTTTGTTGGAATGTGTATCAAGCAACCAAGTGGTGGTCTAGATCTAATCTAATCATTCGTTGGTTGAGTCAATGTCATTAAAGGGAATAAATATTGTTCTAATATTTCTTAAATATTATCCACAATTATTCCAGGAAATTAACTATTAATTTCCTAATTTTTCTTAAACGACAATCACAAGGTTTCGGACAATGATGCAATTTACAGCAGTGACCCTCACTAACTAAAAATAACATATCTCATTCATTTTAAATCCAAATTAAGCAAAATCAATTTCCAGAGATTGATAACTTGATTTAAAAATGAAAAATGTGATAAAAATGCATTTACAGGCGTTTTAAAACCGTAATTAACATCTTAATTACGTCTCTAATCGCCATCCCCGAAACAGTGGATATATGGTCAATAAAACGATCATATCTTGAGCTAACAAAATCCAAATTACACAAACTCAAATCCTACTGTTTCCTTAATTAATGGGGAACATTATCTAATTTAAAATTTCATGTTTAAACATTTTAAACAGGGATGAAATTTTATCACAAGACAAGGCTGCGAAAATTGAAATGCTAAAATTTTCACGAACCCAAACGAGCCCGAATCTTCGTAGGTTCATGGATCTAATCCAAAAGCTTCGACAACCTGGCTCTGATACCACTTGAAGTATATGGGAAAAATCCTCAAGCGCAATACAGAAGCGTGATGATCGCAGCAAATGCGATCGGGAGCGACTAGTCGCACTAGTTGCTTGATGCAGCAGAAATTTAAAATTTTATGTGACTAAACCACATGATCCAAGAATGCTTCTCGGATCGTTTCGTCTAAACCACAAACAAGTAATAGAATTACCTCTTGAAGCGTGTTTGCGACCGAGTCTCTAAATAAAGAGACCTCCTGTCTCAAGTCCGATCCGACGGAGGAGACGCTTGCGAGCGCGGGGATTAATCGCGTGCTCCTCGCAATCCATGTTGATGATCCAAGCCACGGATCTCCTGATCTCGACAAATGAGATACGATGTCTTCTTCACGAGAAAGGCATGCTTAAGTAGATGGAGATCCACGAGCAAACGATCGGGCAGCATAACGACGACGCTACGGTGATGGAGGATCCCTCTAGGGATAGAGAGAGTGGGTATGTAGAGAGAAAGAGAGAGAGAGAGAGCATTCCTTGTTGTCTAGTGTCCAGAAGTGCAAGGGATGCCTCTTCTTATATAAGGTTTGAGAGTCCATAGATCCCAAACCATGGACAACATACAATCAACGAATGAGATTGATTGTGTCTCTTTCAATGGTTAGGATTGTTGTTGGTAAAACACAACAACAGGTGATTTAATTTGAATTAATTCATATTGATAAATCAACATAATTAATTCCAATTTAAATCACATTTGACTAGAGAAGAGATAATGAGAAGACCAAACCAATCCCCTAAAATAAGGGGACGGCTACCATCATCTCATGAGATATCAATATCTCATGAGATCTCATTATCTCATGAGATATCATTATCTCATGATTATATTATGATCTCTTGTCGATAGTATTTTCACCAAAAAATAATTCCAAATTATCTTATAGAAAATATCAATCATGCCATTGAAATTATGTAAATCTCATTCACAACCCAAACTAAATGTAATTATATTTTCAATTAATCATTCAATGTGAATCCCATTCACATTAACAATTAATCAACAAATATAAAAAACATAATATGGCTCTCTCTTATATATTATAAATCATAATTATAATATATATGATTAATATGGATAGTGTTATCCATATTATTCATATCCATGATATTTAAATCACATTTAAATATCTTGAATCTCTTTTCTAATGTGCCCACATTTAAATATCTTGAATCTCATATTATTCATATCTTTAATAATTAAATCACATTTAATTATCTCAGATAACTCTCCTTATAATATGAATCAAATTCATATTATCCATGATAATTAAATCATATTTAATTATCAATTTTCTCGATGCTTGGATACATACATCAACAACGAAATTATCCATGCTCTTTCAAGGATAATGCGCTTTCTCCGCGAATACTTGGAGATAAGGACAGGGCGATTGTATTGTTCCACGTATAGTAACTTGGATGTTGAGATGACATCTCAAATCCATATCTCGGGTCTCCCATAGATGCTTGATTAAATCAAGACCGCAAATCTAATCTTCTCATTGCATCTGAATCACATTCAGATCAATGTCCAACATTTGGACCAAGATTAGATTACTTCTCTACTGAGAGGAGTCACTAAAATCCAGACTTGTTTCATCACTCCCTAGGAATGGAAGCGTCATGGTTATACAATCGTTTATGATCACATCACCCTCAGATATTCCCAATACATGTACATCCTGCATACTTGAAGACTTAGAATAAACCCGAAGTATTAGATCTACTTTATACTGTCTACTTCAGGGTTTTATCAATAAGTTTCTCATATTATCATTGGGAGTTTGTATCGATCATATACTTTCCAAAAGCATATATCATACCTAGGTCTTGATCATATACTTTCCAAAAGTATGTATCAAACCTATAAATTTAGTCAAGCTTTCAAAGCAAGATGACCGTGCGCACAGAATTTGATTCTTCCCAATATCTCATGAGTGAGCTCTTGTCTTCCGATTCAGTAATGAACCTGTATGATCCCTTTGAGAGATCGTATTACTCATATGCCCTTGCATGCACACCAGCGCGCCGGTGTATAGACCTTGGTTAGGTCATCAACCTATTAGTCTGCCAAATATACATACTCAGACATATAGTAAAACATCTGTCTCCGGTCAGAGGATGCGTGCCTATATCATGACAGCATACAATATAGGACTTTGGTTATCTCGATCTCATTAAGTCAACTCTTTGACCTAACTAATCTGACACCTCCGAATCCCAATTCCCATGCAGAGGACCTACATCAAGAGGTCAGTCAGATATCAGCCTATGTGAGAAAGGATTGCCATCTCCTACTCAAGATGGAGATCATCTCTTAAAAATCATTTGACGGTACTTGGTGAGTCCTCAATCTAACTCTTTAGATATTCGTCCAAGCACCAGCCTCTATGATTCAATAATTGAATCAACAGCTGTATGATCATTAAGATGGCCATGGTACATAACCCTAATTGTACTAAGGGACCTATTATGCAAATTAGTTATTCTTCCTTTCAGATCAGGGATGATATTCACAATAACATTTATTGCATAATGGCTCGCCGTGGGCTCGCATGTCCAAGACCTATTTAATTTCGCCTCTGACCTCCATTTGAATTTAATCTGTCTTGACCCATCTTCATATGTAGCATCCCTAGTGACAGTGGGTGCATATCCTAAGATCTAGACATAGCGACGGAGGCGGAGAAGTGAGATCCAAGCCTCGGCGGACTTGCTCAAGCGAAGGTTCTCTACTCCATGTCCCCTAGGTTCGAGCAACACTTTTTCTTGCTTTTCAGCTCTTAGCACTAATCGTAGTATAGCCTAGATTTTTATTTTGTTTAATTCCATCATGCATTTCACAAAATCAAAAATCGTACTTCATTAGAGCTTCGAGCTTCGGCCTCCGTTCACTATTCTTCGACTATCTCCCAACTTTGTCGACCGCCACATCATCTTCCTACTTCATTTCTGAACCTCTTGCACCCCTCCATTCCCCCTTGATCTTGCACAAATAAGGAGATCAAGGTCTCCACCTTCGTCGTACATCGGAGACCTCTACTTCGACTCATCTCACCTTCTCCTTGTCTTAAATAAGTCTAGAATCCTCGTATTTTTGTTAGATATCAAACCCTGCAATTTCTGGAGTGTGATAGGCCCTAGAGGGCCAAATTTTGACCAGGACTAAGGTCCCCTGGTACTCAATCTTCCTCGATCTTTCGAGACCCCATCAATGGTTCCTAGACCTTCCTAGGACAATCAGCAGACGTGGACAGACTTGGGCTCCATTTTGAGACACCTGGGAGTCGCCCATGTGGTCGGAGTCGAGCAGGAGCGTCGATCGAAGCCAACCTCATCAATTGTTCTTCCATGTTCTTCGTGGGAAGTAGCAGCCGTTGGAACCAAGGAGGCATTCCATCTCAAGTAGTAGCCGATGGATCGGGGGCTCCCATACTGTTCAATCTGAGCCTCGATCTAATCCCAACCGTCAGAGTTGAAGCGTCAACGTGCAACTAGGATATGATGCGTGTCAAGTGAAGTCTCATCTGCCGTCGATCAACGCATGTGGGGGTATATTACACATCCTCACAATTTTTTATTTCATATTTCGTCCTAAAACTTTCCATTGTAGTTGTAATATTTTTGTAATATTTACTTTTAAGCCACTAAGCTTTCCATATTTGCACTTTAGCCCAATCCATGTCACCTCACGTGCTTGTACGCGTAAGGGGACTGGGTATTTTGTGAGGACACCCCTCTCGATTTGTGTTATTATTTGATCTAATGATTTTAAGTATCAGTGTAATATTTTTGTGGAAAATTACAAGTAGAACTTAGAACTTTTTAAATATCATAGAAATATCCATGCTAGTGCTTTTAATATTGATATATTTGGGAGATTAACATGTATGTCCCTGAAGTTTGGTTGGGTGTTCTGATATGCATTGAAACTTTACCTAGATTGCATTTAGGTCCATGCCAGCACATTTAGTTTTATTTCTTGTATTATTATTATTAAAATAGCATTTTGCGTTTAAAAATTATAGGCGCGATATCTTAAGTGCTTGGAACCATTTTAAGTCTCATATATTTTTCTTAAGGCAATTAAAATTATTTTCTTATTTATAAAAATATTAAATTATTGCATTTTCCCTTATTTTTTATTTAAAAATCCATAAAAATTATAAAAATTGCTTGAAAATTCAAAAAAGTCCAGTGTATTTATTAATGCATATTTTATTGTGTGGTATTTTATTTTTGCAAAATATTGCAGAAAACTCCTAAAAATAAAAAAAACCAAAACCTTGTAAAAAATAGTTAAAAGCCCAAAAAATCCGTTTCTATTTCTGAATTATATTTATATTATATATAGGAAAAATGGGGTTGCCCCTTAGGGGCAGCCAACATGGCTGCCCACACCTCATTTTTCGTAATTTTTTATTTTTTGGAAAAATATCACCATGTATATTCATCCCTATATCCCTCCTATATGCCATTTGAATTTCGTCAGAAACAAAAACTCCTACGACCTCCATCGAGACGTCATTTTTCTAAAGGTTGCATGATTTTTTAAATCGATCCTATTTGGATGGATGCCATAGGAGTCTCTGTTTCTAACAAAATTGGAATAACATATAGGAGGGATATGGAGATGAATATACATGGCGATATTTTCCAAAAAAATAAAAAAATGCCAAATAAGGGGCGGGGTAACCATGTTGGCTGCCCCCAGGGGGTAGCCCCATCAACCCCATTATATAATATATATTAAAAATAGTTCTGGGATTTTTTAAGATATTTATCATTTTTTAAGACCCAAAATAATCCAGCCTAGTATTTCAAGTCACTGTTTTTACATTTTTAACCAATTAAAAACTAGCAAAAATATAAAAAATCACAAAAACAGAGAAAAATTTTAAAAAGCTAAACATTTCATTTTATAATTTTTGAATATTTATAGCTATACTTATAATATAAAAGCTATATTTACTATATATACTTATATATTTATTAATATTGATATTATTATTATAAATACCTAGACTAGATTTTAAAACATTTAAAAAATAAAAAAGAATATACTTAATTGTATTTTCTCTGATTGTATATATTATATATTTATATCCTATATAGTTATTATACTATACATATTATATACATACACTTATATTTATACTTATTACATATTAATTAGAAAAAGAAATTAAAAATCGTAAAAAATATAAAAAGAAAATAAAAAGTATAAAATTTAAAACAAATACCTATATATAAATATAAATTAAAAATCCATAAAAAATACAAAATATTAAAAACCCATAAAAATTAGAAAAGCCCTAAAAACCACAAAAACATGCTTGTTGATTTTCTCTTTGATCGTCAATTTTTGTACATATCCCTGTTGCTCCTTTTTGGTTCGACCCCTACATTTGCATACTATGCATATTTATTTGTAGAGTATAATAAATTTCATCTCACTTACATTTTTTGTTCATTTATCATGTGGGTCGATTGTTGATTGACACACTTGAGTTGGTTGTTGAGAGTTGAGAGATGCGTCGATACAATGATTGCCGGATCCAAATTGCCGCTGGTCCAACTTGTCGAACCCAACATGCCCTCCAAGATCATACTTTAGACACCTCATACTTCAGTGTTTCATCACATACTTAATTAATTATTTACATATATTACATAAGTGTAATATAAGTACGTTTACCTATATATTAAAGTACATTACTTATTTTAATGTATTTTTAATGTTTTTTTAATTTTATCATGTAAATTTATAAGAACATAATAAAGTGAAAAATAAAAAATAAACAAATTGAATATTATATACAAGTATCTTACACAATGAGGGCCAAAAAGCCAACTTTTGCATCTAACTCCAAATTGAATGAAACCACCTTCATTAAATAGATAATTGAATTTTAAGAAAATGAAGCTTAGTTTGGTGAATTTTGAGTTAGTATGGAGAAGATACAGGTCTTGGAAGTTTTCTTTGCATCTTTTTATTTTGTGTGTCCTGGGCACACTGTGCATTTTTAATGAAATATTTTTTTATTTTTCTTTGTATTTTTATGTTTAATATTTATGTTCAAATTTTATTGATTTAAGGTATAAAATAGGAAAATAAAATAGATCCCGTAAACCTATTACCGATGAATCAAAAAATTAGGGTTTTAACTATTTCTGTACAGTTTCTCTGTCCTATCTCCCTCTACTTTATTTATTGTCGATCAAGTCATCATTATGACTGGGTCTCAAGGTCTAGGGTCACTTAGTGTCTTTGACACTTCATTATTTTTCTTTTCTTCCTTTATTCTTTTATTTTGAAATTAAATTCAATATTTTATACAAGGTTTTATACAATATTTTATGCGATTCACGGAGTGTTATTTTGTACAAATTAATGCTATATACACGTATTTACCTAGGAATTTAATGCCAAAATGAAAGAATAAAGGTGATGAAATGGAGATTCATCATCCATTTGTTGAAACGTTGGAAATCAAGGTACCAAGGTTCGATGTTGGAGGGCATGTGATGTTCGACAAATCAGATCCAACAATCGTTGTATCGACAGCTCTCACAACACGAGGTACCCAATCCAAGCGAATTGACAACAACTAACCCACAAAGATAAATAAGCAATACAAATGTGTGGGTTAAATTTTATTATAACTCTCCCAAAATGTGTGTATAATGCAAGTTTGTAGAGTGTCGAACCACTAAGAGCAGGGGAGAATAGAGAAAAAAGTTAATAATCTACTTAGGTGTTCTTTTTATCATTTTATTTTTCAAATGTTTTTGTGGGTTTTTAATTTGTATGATATGTTTTTGGAATTTTTAATTTTGTAATTTTTTGATTGATTTTGAATTTAACAATACACATAATAATACATATAAATATAGATAATACATATATATAATATGGATATATAGATATATGTGATGAACGTGAAATCTTCCTCTTTAATATTCGATAATTATCGTAGTATAGGAGGCAAATTCGGTTCAGCAAAAATCACAATCCTTGAATGTTGTGGAATATTTTTTACTTGGCAAGTTTACTATGGTCGAACACAAGGACACGAGATACTCTATCTATTTATCGAATTTTGATAAATTAAGATCAAGTGTGAATTATTTCTTGATTACAGGTCTCCATGAAGATGCAGGAGATGTGTTATGCAGATTACAGTGCAATAAAATGATGCATGCATTTTTAGTTGATTTTTTATGCAATTGTAGGATGATGAATGAATAATAATGCAAGGTTAAATATATGCTATGAGAATGCAAACAACTATGCTGATGAAAGATTACATAAATAAGCAACAGAATACAGTTTGAAATTAGAGTCATTTTGAGCACCACAGTAAGATCAGTCATCAAATTAGAGCAAGAACAAGTGGAGCAAGGTCATCATTCAACATTAAAAGTCACTTCTTTTAATATGGTGGTAGATGAGAAAATTAGACATGCCATGAGATAGATGAAGAAACAAGGATCAAAATGACACTAAAATCATGCAATTTGGACCTACGATGCTCAAGTTATGAAGAAAATAATGAAGGGGGATAATTGTAATAAAAATGCTAGAAAATAAAAAGATAAACATTACATTTAGGTCCCTAGAGGGACCTAAATGTAAATACCAAAAACCACCTAGGCCCCATTGTAATTTTTCCATATGCACAGGGGCAATTTTATAATTACCTGAAACTAGCAGAGCATCCCTATAAAATACCCAAGCGCGCACGTGACGCACGTGCCTGGGGACCAATCTGCAAATATCAAAAGTTTCTGGGTCTTTCATGTAAATTACCCAGGCCCTCACGTGTGGTACACGTGAGGGGCCTAGGCTCGGGAGACTAGCAGGTTCGGTCTGACGTGGCGCGAGATGGTGGCTCGGGTCTTGGCTCGGTGGACCCGAGGCTACTTGTTCGGATTGAGGCCTTGCATCCACGTGTCTTCATCACAACCATCCGATCCAGATGATTGGACGGTAACTGCTCTTCTTGCTCTGTCACGGGTCGTCGGAGGAGGCTACGCTCCGATGACCCTCTATTTGCTCCACCGTTCTTCGAGGGTCCGCCTGAAGGTCGACGGAGCTTGATGGCATGCTGGAAGATACCCTGGAGTCAAGGAGGAGCTTCATCATCCTCGGGAGTAGCAAGACAGAGGCTTGTCATCGGAGTAGAAGCACGAGATCGGTCAGGCACCACAACATCCGGCCATTAAAGTTCCTATAGGAGTTAGGCATAGCTGAAGCATGTGCGAGGTGTTTGCGTGAATAAAGTGAGTGAGATGGGGTCTCGTGGAAGTAGTCAAATCGGGGGACCAATGTCTTCTTCTCCGACGAGACAGAGAAGAAGGTGGGTGCGGTGGCAGGGTCATGAAGAAGGAGAATGGACGATCGGGGATGTTGGCGAGGATGAAGGTGATGGCGTGAAGATCAGAGGATGGTCGATGAGTTGAGTAGTTTGAGGTAGGCGGTGAAGTAATTTGGAGAAGAGTGACTGAGAAATACCTGGAAGTCGGTTATGCAATTGGGCGAAGGTAATGGCTTGGGCTGAGGTCCCTTAGGTCCTCGGGTCATTGTTCTGACTCGGACAACCACTCCGAGGAACTCAACGGTGGTGGAGCCACCGTAGCACGACCATGGCAGCTGTGCATCGACACTTTGGCAGAGGTCGTCGTCACCTCGACTAATCACCCCTTCGTTGTCACTGGAGGGGTGAGGGAAGCTGGGCCTTCACCCTTGGAATGGTGGACGAGGGTTGTCGGTGGGCGGAGATGGTGATTTATAGGAGGAGGTGGAGATGTTACAGGTGGTCAAGGGTGTAATGGTAATGGTGGTAACGACTGGTGGAGTGAAGGGGGCGGTCCTGGGGGCTACACGAAGGAGGTGGAGGATAGGGCTACGTGGAGCAGCTGTTAGGATGTGGAGAGGGTAGCTATGATGCCTTCCAAAATTGGAAGGGGGCGATTGACTCGCGGGGTGTAACGGATGAGCTGGAAGAGGATGATGATCGGGCATCGTTGGATCTAATGATCCAACAGCTCGAATGGTGGCACGATTGAAGGGTTAGGATCAGATCCAGAGATCTGATCCAGCAGTGTAGACTTAGGTGCCGATGGATGGCTAGGATGCGATCTGAGGGTTTTATCCTACGACGGTTGAGAGTGGGTGACGTGGTACGAGGAGAACCATGGGATGAAAGAGCATCATGTGGCTGAGAGTTAGGTGGGCAGAAGCGGCTGAGATCTATTAAGTGATCAGATCAGACAGCTAAAGTGGAGCGACTGATAAACGGTGGAGATGGAGGCAGGGTGAGCTCGATCTAATGGTCAGAATGAGTGGCGGGTGGCGACGTGAGAGGCGGGCCACGTGGGCGGCCCAGACGGTGCCACGTCTTGATGAGCTGCATACTACCCTAGTTAATTCCGTCAAATTAATGGTTAGAATTAATGTCGTGTCGTTCGTTGTAGCCAAGTAATACTGACTAATCAAAAAAACCACTTTCACTTAATGTCAAGTTAATCGCGAGCGGCAAATTTATTTTACGTAGGCAAGCCCAAGGTCGAACTCAGGAAGGCAGCTGTCTCCTTAGGTGAATTTTAAGCAAATTTCATAGGTCGGATTTTCAGAAGATATTTTGGTATTTTTCAATAATTTTTGTGCAATTAAAAGAAAGACAATGCAATTTTCAGGCTAATTTACAAGTTAATTCAGAAAAGTAGTCAAACTAAGTCCAAAAATTATGAAACTTGGCCAGAATGTGAAATAAAATGAAATTAAGCTACACTAATTTTTTTAGATTTTACTGACACTATATGAATTTACTGTGAATTAAAAATGAATGCAAGGAGATTTTAACAAAATTGATTTTAATAAATAA
The DNA here is from genome assembly GCA_037367405.1 of Ottelia alismoides. NCBI lineage: Eukaryota > Viridiplantae > Streptophyta > Magnoliopsida > Alismatales > Hydrocharitaceae > Ottelia > Ottelia alismoides. The sequence continues at coordinate 351,017 of JAZKJV010010101.1, forward strand.
CAAAACACAATATTTTCAGATATAGAAATTATCCTAAATAGATCTAAGTGTGAAGAATCCAGGAAAATTGATAAACCTAAAATTCTATGTAAATTGGACCTATTAAAAATTAATTAAGGAAATTACTAAACAATTTATTCAGGCCTCCGGATACGTGCAAATACAAAGATTTTTGGGCACAATGTAAACTAAATTATCCTCTACTGTGAATTTATGGGGATTTTTGGAGCAACAGAGAATTTACTACAAATTAAAAGGCATAAATTGGGAAAAATATGAACAATTTCACCAATTTAATTAATAATAAATTCCACTGATATCACAAAAATAAGATAAGTGTCACATACAAAAGAGGACAAGTTAAGCTACACAATGCAATTTTTACAACAGAAAAATAATGTCAAATGAATACCTAATTATGCGTGCAAAGACAGGAACTAAAATACAATTACCTATAATGCGGGGGGCATGTATGCAAATTGCCCACGAAACACGTACATCGCACGTGGTTCTCCTAACAGGGACTGAAATGCAATTTGCAAAACCTCTAGGGGCCTCAGTGTAATTTACCCAGACCTCACGTGAAAGATACATGAGGTCCCAAGCTTAGGTGACTTGGGGGGCTCCGAGCCTAATGGTCGGGAAGGAGGCTCGGAGGATGCGACGTGGCGCACTATGGACCGCTAGATCCGATGGAGATCCAATGGCTGCTGATGGCTAGCACGTGGCATGATGCAACCTATTGGATCAAGATCGATCCAACGATATATGGAGCTCGATGAAGATGAACACGTGGACGATCGAGGGCCGTTGGATCAGGATGAATCCAACGACACTTGAAGCTCGGGGGAGTGGCAACGTGGTGCGATGAAGAGCGTGGGATCCTCCTGATCCGATGGTTGTGGGCTGATGGTGGCGCGGATCGCTCCAAACCGTCCAATCAAGGGGATTGGATGGCTATTATTCTTCATTCTCAACCGGTCTGCCGCCTCCTACGGCGGAGGTGGTTGCGCTCCGTTGAAGAGCTGCTTGCTCCTCCTTCATCTAAGGTCAGTGCAGCTCACTGGCGGCTCCCACGTAGCTGGGAAGGATCGTGGAGGCTTCAGGTAGCTGTCGGAGGTCTCAGGAGCGGCTGGGGGGGTGAGCACCAGTAGTGGTAAAGCTCGATCTGAGCTCCGATGACGTTCTGGCCAATGAGCTAGAGTGTACCTGCAGGGGGTTACTTGATAGCCGAAGCATGCTATGTATTCGTGGGGTGATCGTGAGTGCGATGAGAGGCCTGAAGTGCGATGAAGATCGTCCGATGATGCTGCTACGCCAAGGCGGGGGAACTCTCGTCGGAGTGCAATGCGGTACGTCATCTGAGCGAATGGATATGGGCACGAAGATGCCAACTCCGAGGCGGAGCTTGGATGATGGTCAGAAGGGGTGAAGATGCGCACGGGAGGTGAATAAAATTGGAGAAAAGTGAAGAAAATAGAGAAGAAGATCGGAGGGGGCGATGGAGGTTGCTACCTGGGGAATGGAGATCGGATCTGGGCTCCTGGTCGTCGCTCTATGGCTGGTAGTAGACCTGAGCTCGTGCAGCTCACGGAGGAAGCTGCAGCACGGTAGAGTTGGCTGTGGATCTCGTCGGATAAATGCAGCCGTTGCCGCTAGACTTCTTGCCTAATTGTTGTCACCAATAGGAAGGTAGGAGCTAGGGGAATCTCTCTGTAGTGGCGGATGGGGTCAAAGGTCGACGTGGATGGAGTATTTATAGGAGGAAGGTGATGGCGTAGGTGACAAAGGGAGAAGGTGGTGGAGGTCGTGGGGCAACGTGGGGGGAGTTCATGGTGATCGAGGGGGTCGGCAAGGATGAGGGAAGTGTGGGATGCAAGATGGAGATGTTGGAGGCCGGAGAGGGTGGCCAGAGTGGTTCCTAAAATAGGAAGGGGGCGGCTCGCGCACAAGGTGGACGATGTGGGGTGCGGGCCTTGCGGGAGGTAGAAGACGACGTCTTGACTGTTGGATCGAGAGATCCAACGGTCATGAGAAGGGCGCGGGAGGAGGGCTAGGATTAGATCGAGGGGTGAGATCGAAGGCGCAGGGCGCACCACGTGGCAGGCAGAGGATGCGGTGCTAACATGCGGTCGGGATGAGGTCTTGAAGTCTTGATCGAAGGGCCGCTATGACGCCACGTGGAGGGCGCATGTGAACACGGAGATGGAGGGCTAAGATGATGTATGGGCTGCGATCGAACGGTAGAGATCCAAAGCGAGATGAATGGCCAAGATTGAGAGCTTCTGGCCATGATTGGAGGGCTCTTAGCGCTACATGTGTCGTGCTGAGGGTGTGGCACTAGCGAACGGCTGTGATGGAGTTGGTGGGTTGATCATGCGGTGGTGGTGATCTAGACGATGAATGGTGGAGATGAAGAAGTGAAGGTGAGATCAAATGGTGCGGACGTCGCCATGTGGCGCATGGAGGGCGTGGAGCTGGCGAGCGACCTAGATTGGATATGGGATTGATCGGGTGGCTGAGAAGGGCTGCGAAGATGGACGACCCAGATCAGGAGAGAAAGGACAAGATTGGATGGTGGGAAATGAGGGTGCGTGGCGCGCAATGGAGCGGGCCACGTGGCGCAATCAGAGGGCGCCACGTGGCCTGCTCTGAATGGCTGAAAAAGAAAATGGATTTAGAGAGAGAAGGAAGCTGAATTTGGAAAAACTAAAAACATGAAAGTTGTAGATCTCGATGAGATCCACAAGTTTCATGTTGATTAAAAAGGAGATGAGGTCAAATATGATACAACTACAAGGGTACAAATATACATACATGTAGTACACAAAGGGGCCCAAAAACCCAACGTTTGCATACGAGCTCCGATTTAAATGAAATTGGTCTCATTTTGAAGGTCTCTGAATGTGTATTAATCTGAAGATGAGTAGACTTAATTAGGAGGTTGTATGAGGTAGATATTAGCATTCTAAGGTCTGGGATCTCCAACTGGGTTTGGGATTTTTATTAGGTATTTTTTCAAGCTAGGAACTGTTCCCTTTTGCCTTGTATTATTAACTAGTAATATACATAGTATAGGGTCAGTTTTATTGATTCTAGAGGGGGAGGGATAAAATACAGATAATTATGTGAATAATTTACAAGTGAATTTTACAGATGAATCGACTGCCTATTTAATCTAATTATGAATGCTAAAATGCGTGTATTATGGATGCATGTATGAATGTTATTTATGCAAGATAAAGGGAAATATGCTGCTAAATACTTGGGAACAAGGCACTATTTTTCAACTTTAAGAGTGATGAATCACATATTCATCAACCCCCTATACTTAAATCCTGCTCGTCCCTGAGCAACTAAATGAAATGCAAGAGTGAAATGATTTTGGGTTCCATACCAAGGTCATGAACAAAAGTTGAAAATGGAGCTTGACTCGACCTTTGGATTAATTGTGTGGCAGAACCTCATTGGGATCTGAACTTAAGACCTAACACACTTCAAGTTCCACAAGTCTTCTATTCAAGACTCCTCAATAGTCAGGTCAGAACAAATCCTCAAACGCAATTTCTGATGACTATGATTCTTACTTGTATTATGTAAGTGAAATGTAACTCTCCACATCAGAAATGGCTCAGAAACAATCTCCTCTAATAATGTAACTCTAATTACCCGGTCCAATAACTCTTTCCTCGAGGAGCGGGTATTCCCTTCTAAGTTCAAGTGCGACCAGCTCAAGAGGAGGGGGTAGAGAAAAGAATGGACAGTAGCCAATATAGCTACCTATCCCGGGATGTCTGACCAGTGTAGCCAAGTCATCCAGCTGCATTTTCTTTGCCAATATACATACTCCGACAGGTATTTTATTTTCATCTGAACCTGTCTGATTTTTTTGGAGTTTTTGCATTTTTTTTGAACTATATACAAGGTGCAGCATGTACATCAAGAGTTTTTCCTCTTGAGCCAGTATACTATCCTCTTTTGAAGCATTATTGCAACCCACAACGTCCCATCTTTAGACGTCAACACTACCAGACTAGGTTGAGATGCACTACCCTCCCTAGAGGAGGACGGATGTTTCTACCCATGTGCTACTCCAAGCTAAAGGATTCTACCTCCTCACCACCTCATCAAAGAAGATCTACGTGCATTGTGCTTGTCCAAGTTAGGTCACTGTCTATAAGAATCATGCATGTGCACGAGATTCTACTTAGACTAATCAAGATGACATGTGAACATAGACTTGCGGACTCAAAGAATTTATTCACTTGACCTGAGAAATCTTAACTCCAGTTCCTATAAGGTTCCTCTGAAATTACGTGGATTAAGGTCAAATCAAGTCCCTCCTCAACATCTACTCATAACTTGGTTCAAAACCCGCTAGCTTTTCACTTTGCATATGCAAGATATGCAGATGAGATGTAGATGACATGTTATGTGGATGAATGAAAATGCACGACTCTTTTTTTAGATGCAGAGATGATGTGCAAGAGTAAATGAGGAGCCTATTTTGTTTTTTGTTGTTTTTTAAAAAACTTTGGTAAACCTCCTATGTTACAATAATTTACAAGAGTTTTATAAGTATTATACAAATTATACAAGTGTTATACAATATATAAGTATACATGTATTTTAATTTTTAATTTTTTTGTTTCAATTTTTACAAAAGTTTTACAAGTATTATACAGGAAGTAATTTTTTTTAAATTTTTACCCACTCGTAATCATTATACAAAAAATATGCGAAAGTACGAGCTATGGGTAAAGTATATATGTAATATATACATGCCCCCTATACTTAGCGTGTGATATGTCCTCAGAGCATGAAAAGCGAGGAAAAAGACATAGCTCGTGCTAAACGCAAGAGATATAAAAATAACAAAAAAAAGTATAGAAGGCGCTCCGCCCCCTATACTTAGGCTCTGTCAGCCTAAGTGTAGAAGAAGATCAAAAATGGGGCGGGCGAGGTTAGGAGGGGAAATGGAGGAGTATATACACGGCGGGCATCGGTCCCCTCTATACTTAGGCTCTGGTCAGCCAAAGTATAGGACATGAGTGATTGAGAGAACCGATGGGATCTGGAGAATGTACATAGAATGACAAAGAGACTTGGGTCGCTATCCCCCTATACTTAGGATCTGCATCCTAAGTATAGCAATAAAATGAATGATATGGAGCCGGGGTGAGTGATTCGAATCACTGAGGAGGGATGGAAAGAAAATAAATACAAGGAGGATTGAGAATATACAGAGATCAAGAAGGTTTGTGATGAACCTTCTTGCGGGAGCGAGGAGGTGGGTGATATACAAGTGCGCCACTATCGGAATCATCCTTAGATGAATAATAGTGAGGTGAAGGGATCAGTCAACGCAGGTCGACACACTACTGCTTGCTTAGATAAGGCTTGAGAACAACCGAACTGAGTTCACTCATATAAATCACCTTATCCGGACCAGATGAGGACTCCTCAAAAAATTCCTTCTCCGGAATGTAGAAGGAAATTTTTTTAGTCGGTTTTCTAGAACCTGAATCATTGAGAGGGAGATGAGAGCGACGCGTCTTGAGAGGTTCGGGGGAACACCTCGAGGAATCAATTCTCGACTTCCTCTCACTAGATAGCCAACTAGAAGAGGGAGAAATCGTGCTTTTATGTGGAGTCAATTTAGTCTTGGTTGTTTCCTTTGAAGGTCAGGGATATGGTGTGGTGCTGACCATGGGTTCCTCATCAGACGAGTTACCATATAGATTGGAATATTCCTAAAGCGTCAGCATGCGTCTCGAGAAAGTGCTAGTGATCTTAATTGGCTTGACATTATTGGGCTCTTGTGTCGGATCATCGAAATGATCAACGCAATCCATAAAGGTCGTGTCCGACTCAATGATAGCTTCTGGTCGTGAGTCCTCCTTAGAAGCTATCACGGTGGTGGTGCAAGCAATTGATGAAGTGACAGTATGGGGAGTCTCTGAACCAATGGTCGTCCGGATAGTCGGTCTCTCAGATGTAACAGAGAGGTGGGACTCATCTACCTCTTGGTGGTCACGACTGTCAGCGAATGTGTGGGACACCTTAGATTAAACTGTATCAAAGAGCGGGTGAGGTCGAAGCGCTCCCAATGCTGAAAAATCGATCTTCCGAGTCTCGCAATCTATAGTCGCCTTAGCTAATGCTAAGAACGACTTCTCGAGAATAATCGGATACTGGGTAAACTCTCCTCAATGCTCGATGTAAATGATCATGAAGTCCTCCTGGAGTAGAGCGCCTTCGAAAGTAACGATGACTGAAATGTTTCCTCTCGACCGTTTGATAGATCGATCAGCCAGCTGAACGGTCTCTCTCGACTTCCTAAGTGGCATGAGTTAGAGCTTGTCAAACACAGAGGTTGGGAGGATATTTATCGGTGAGTCATCATCGATTCTTGCATGGGTAAAGATGGTGTATTTGATTTCACATTCAACTCGGGGCAACCGCTTCACTCTACTGCTTTTGATCTTTCTCCCCGTCACCAAGGAGGTGGCCATAGACACTATGTGTCTTTCAGTCCTTGTCCTCTTATTGCCCGACCTCTTAGGCATCAATTTACTTCTCACAAATTGTTTGAGGTCAAGGAAGTGATCTATGGCCTCTATTAAGGGAAGTTTGAAAATTAATTCTTCATTGAGTGCTTCCCTTAGGACATGATCCAATTTTTTAAGTCTTTTTCATTTTCTATTTTTATGGATTATTCTGATTTTTCAATGTTTTTGATCTTTTTGGGATTTTCGATTTTTTTGGTATTTTTGGTGGATGAATGATCAGACTCTGGATTGGAAGGCAAGCGGTTAGTAGAAGAGGGAGATAGAATGGACTCCAGCTGTACATGATGTGTGGGTTCCCTAATGTTCACTCTGTTTTCAACCTCAAAACTACTCAGTCCTTTCCACTTTCATTCCCAAGCTGGCAGAAATTGAGTGCAATATTTCCATGACATCTCTCAAATTGTTACCTAATGTTTCATTTTTCGCGATAAGTCGAGAAATGTCATCCTCCAAAAAATTCTCATGACAAATCATGTGAGAGTTCTACTCAATTGGAGAATACTGCTGAAATATTGGGGGTCTCATACTCAACATACCTAGAATCTGGCATGTAATGTTGGGTCGAGTATGGACCATCCAAATGGCAAATATTGGTCGGAGCCTCGTATGACGGAGTCAATGAACGGGGGACTGGTGAGTCTAGCTCATGAGTCCACTCCTGTGAATGTATAGGCTCTCCGAATGTGTGATATGAAGGCTGGTTAATAGAAGCTTGATCACTAAAGTCAATCAAGTCTGGGAAATCATGATGTGCAGGCCTCTCCATTTGGGTTGTTCGATCGACCATGTTATACTCTAAGGTCAAGTTGGGATGTGTATTTGTAAAATGTTTTATGGTCCCTACTTGAGGCGAGAATGAAGTATGTGGGGGCATATAATTTTGCCAATCATCTGTCTCAGCAGTGGCTTGCTCTTCATTCGATTCTTTGATTTCTGCAAGCTCTCAAGAATAAGGACAGTCAGCCCAAGATGGAAGTGGATTTGGAGTGTTGGAATATGGAGTAGGTGAGAAATGCAAAGAAGTGGAGAAGTCAGTAGAAATTCTGACTTCATAATCGGGTTGAGGTGGAACTGATCACGGGTAAGGGTCTCCCGTTGATGGCGGAAGATACATGGAAGAAGGAGAAGGCGAAGATGTACAGTATATGGTCGAGGAGGATTGACCAGAGGTCACAAGGTATGGGGACCAATATCCTGACATCTTGAATATGAAAGGATTAATGTAAGAAGATTGAGGTAGAAAATGTGTAATTACACAGGAGAACACACGCGGACAGACACAAAGACAAACGCAAAAGCAAACCTCAAGTTCACACTCAACACGGTGAAGGACTCGAAACCGAGTCCGATTAGTCTTGGTTGATTTTAAGTGTGATTTTCAAGAAAATAGCAAAGTTTATGTGGCCTATAGGGAAGTCGGCATGCGTCTTCCCTATTTAACCTGTCGCCTAAGATACGTGCGTCCTTTCTTTCTTCGCTCCTATACCAAGTTGATGGATTCAAAGACCTGCCCCTATCTACCTGCAAGCAGGCGGAGGCTGACAAGGCTGGAACTTCACCCCAGGGGGGTTACTAGCAACTTGTCGTGAAGTACCGCTGGTTCACCCCTATCTACCTGTGAACAGGTGGAGGCTACTTGGTACTAGTCAGTGAACCTGAAAAATTCAACTTGTGATATTTGCTAGGATTAGTCGGTACGTGATATGGAAAGCGAGGTTTTGGGCTCTGCCTTAAGGTGTTCACACACACTCAAGTACCCTCACTCAGCCTGAAAACAAGGTCAGGGTTAATTTCCCGCAAATAAGGGTTAATTTTAGTCATTTTTTGGTCCAATTCAATTAGCAGTCCTGATTTTAGAGATTAGTTGACATTGATATTAATCCACACAAGCAATTATGTCTACCGTCCAGTCCCAATTCCTTTATCCTAGGTTAGAAAATCGAGAGAGAGAGAGAGAATCAGAAAAAGCCGATGCAATCGAGAAAACGATGATGAATGCTTGAGTAAGAAGACTTACAATTCCTCCAGCTCTTTACAATGCAGGATGCAATATTGTATTGAAAATTTTACACTAAATTAATGCAATTGAGAAAAGCCACTCCTAGAAGGTAGTTCTATTAGCGAGTGAAGAACGAATTGAATTTGGCTAAGTCCTGTGGTCTAAGTGCATCTTTTAAGTGCGAAGTGTGGTCCTAGAATTTTACGAGCACAAACAGGTCCTAAAATAGCTCTAAGAGCCACAAGTGCAAGTCCTATTCTACATAAAGCAACCACACAACATACGGGGACACGTTTTATTATGACTTACACGCGCGAGATCCCAAACGGGAACTACTGTAAATGCAAACACTTTTTTACAAGTTAAAAAAATGAAAATCTTTCTGGTGTCTCAACAACCGACTTGTTCCACGAATCGTCGGTCTCCGATGCACTTCAAGATACATCGACTTCAAGAAATTCACTCCAAGTCCACCGGGCCCTCGCACAAAAAGATAAAAATATCAGAGAAAAAGAAAAAATAGAAAAATAATGAGAAAAAGTAGAATAATTACAAAGTAGTTCGGGGATCAGACTACGCGAGTGACTGGAAAATGTAAATCTAATTCTCTAAAGTGATCCTAAGCCGTTTGCCTCCCCGGCAACGACGCCATCTTGAAGAGTCCTCGTACTACCCTTGTTAATTCCGTCAAATTAATGATCGTTTCGTATGTTGTAGTTAGGTAATACGGACTAATCAAAAACCACTTTTAATTAATGTTCAATTGATCTCGAGCGGTAAATTTATTTTACTTGGGCAAGCCCAAGGTCGAACTCAGGGAGGCAGATGTCTCCTTAGGTGAATTTTAAGCAAATTTAAGAGGTCGGATTTTCAGAAGATATTTTTTGGTATTTTTCAATAATTTTTATGCAATTAAGAAAAGACACATGCAATATCAGGCCAGTTTACAAGTTAAATCAGAAATATAGTCAAACTAAGTCCAAAAATTATGAAACTTGGCCAGAATGTGAAATGCAATGAAATGAAGCTACACTAATTTTTTGGATTTTTCTGACTCTTTATGAATTACTGTGAATTAAATATGAATGTAAGGTGATTTTGACTAAATCAATTTAAATAAATACCAAAACACAATATTTCCAGATATAAAAATTATCCTAGATAAATCTAAGTGTGAAGAATCCAGGAAAGTTGATAAACCTAAAATTCTATGTGAATTGGGCCTATTAAAAATCATTTAAGGAAATCACAAAATGATTTATTCAGGTCTCGGGATGCATGCAAATGAGTTGATTTTGGGCACAATGTAAACTAAATCATCCTAAGTCTAATGTGATATTTTGGTGATTTTTGGAGCAACAGAGAATTTTCTATAAATTAAAAGGCATAAATGAGCAAAATATAGCAAATTTCACCAATTAATTAATAAAAAAATTCTACTGATATCAAAAAAATTAGACAAGTGTAACATACGAAAGAGGACACGTTAAGCTACACAATGCAATTTTTAAAACTGAAAAATGATGTCAAATGAGTACCTAAATATGCATGTAAAGACAGGGACTAAATTGCAATTACAGAAAATAAATTTGCTAAAAATCAAACATGCTGACAGGGACTAAAATGCAATTACCTATAATGAGGGGGACATGTATGCAAATTGCCCACAAAACACGTGCGCTTCACGTCGTGCTCCTAGCAGGGACTGAAATTTAATTTCCAAAACCTCTAGGGGCCTCAGTATAAATTGCTCAGACCACACGTGAGAGGCACGTGAGGTCCCAGGCTCGGGTGACTTCAGAGGCTCGGATGGAGGCTCGGAGGCACTACAGACTCAGAAGTGGCTTGGACTAGCTTCGGGGGCTCCGAGCTTAATGGTCGGGGAGGAGGCTTGAAGGCGACAACATGGCACTCTCTGGACCATTAGATCAAGTGACGATCCAACGGTTGCTAATGGTTGGAGACACGGCGCGCCTGGATCCGTTAGATTATATGAAGATCCAATGGTGGAAGACGGCTCCTAAGATGAAGGAGTGGACGATCAATGGTCGTTGGATCAAGATGAATCTAATGGCATCTGAAGCTCGGGGCGAGTAGCGACGTGGCGCGATGCAGAGCGTGTGATCCTCCTGATCCGATGGCTGTGGGCTGATGGCGATGTGGATCGCTCCAAATCGTCCGACCAATGGGATTAGACGACTACTGTTCTTCGTTCTTAACTGATTCGCCGCCTCCTGCAGCAGAGGTGGCTGCGCTCCAGCGAAGAGCTGCTTACTCCTCCTCCTTCGTCTGAGGTCGGTGAAGCTCGTCGGCGGCTCCCACGTAGCTGGGAAGGATCATGGAGGCTTCAGGTAGTCGCCGGAGGTCTCAGGAGCGGTTAGGGGGGGGGGTCTGAGCATCTGTAGTAGTGAAGCTCGAGCTAAGCTCCGATGACGTTCCGGCCAATGAGCTAGAGTGTACCTGCAGGGGGTTACTTGATAGACGAAGCGTGCTATGTGTTCGTGGGGTGATCGTGAGTGCGATGAGAGGCCTGAGGTGCGATGAAGATCGTACAGTGATGCTGCTCCACCAAGGTGGCGGAGCTCTTGTCGGAGTACAGTGTGGTACGTCGTCTGAGCGAATGGATATGGGCGCGAAGATGCTAGCTCCGAGGCAGAGCTTGGAGGATGGTCGGAAGGGGGTGAAGATGCGCAGAGGAGGCGAATAAATTGGAGAAAAGTGAAGAAAACGGAGAAGAAGATCGGAGGGGGCGATAGAGGTTGCTACCTGGGGAATGGATCTCGGATCTGGGCTCCTAGTCGTCGCTCGAAAGGCCGATAGAGGTTCCTGAGCTCGTGCAGCTCATGGGGGAGGCTGCGGCACGGCGGGGTCGGTCATGGATCTCACTGGAGAAGAAGCTCGGTCTTCTCTCAACGTCGCTTTGAATTGCTGTCACCAAAAGGAAGGTCGGAGCTAGGGGTTTCTCTCTGGAGTGGCGGATGGGTTTGACGGTCGATGGAGGTGAAGAATTTATAGGTGGAAGGTGACAGTGATAGGTGATGGAGGGCGAGGTTGGTGGAAGTCGTGGGATGACATGGGTGGAGTTCATGGTGATTGAGGGGGTCGGCGAGGATGAGGGAAGAGTGGACTACAAGATGGAGGTGGTAGAGGCTGGAGAGGGTGGCCGGAGTGGTTCCCAAAATAGGAAGGGGGCAGCTCACGCGCAAGGTGGACGACGTGGGGTGCGGTCCTTGCGGGAGGTAGAAGATGATGTCTTGACCGTTGGAACGAGCGATCCAACGGTTAGGAGAAGGGCACGAGAGGAGGGCTAGGATTAGATCAGAGGGGTGAGATCGAAGGTGCAGGGTGCACCATGTGGCGGGCGGAGGATGTGGTGCTAACGTGCGGCCGGGATGAGGTCTTGAAGTCTTGATCAAAGGGCCTCTATGACACCACATGGAGGGCACATGTGAATGCAGAGACGGAGCGCTAAGATGATGTCTGGGCTGCGATCGAACGGTAAAGATCCAAATCGAGATGAATGGCCAAGATTGAGAGCTTCTGGCAATGATCGGAGGGCTCTTAGCGCTACACGTGTCGTGTTGAGGGTGTGGTGCTAGCGAATGGCTTTGATGGAGTTGGTGGGTTGATCGCGTGGTGGTGGTGATCTGGATGATGAAAGGTGGAGATGAAGATGTGAAGGCAAGATCGAATGGTGCGGACGTCGCCATGTGGTGCAAGGAGGGCACGGTGTTGGCGAGCAGCCTAGATTGGATCTGGGCTTGATCGAGTGGCTGAGAAGCGCCGCGAAGATGGACTGCCCAGATCAGGAGAGAAAGGACAAGATCGGACGATGGGAAATGAGGGTGCGTGACGCGCAATGGAGCAGGCCGCGTGGCAAAATCAGAGGGCGCCACATGGCCTGCTCTAAATGACTGAAAAAGAAAATGGATTTAGAGAGAGAAGGAAGCCGAATTTAGAAAACCTCAAAACATGAAAGTTGTAGATCTCGATGAGATCTGCAAGTTTCATGTTGACCAAAATTAGAGATGAGGTCAAAGAAGATACAAAAATAAAAGGGTACAAATATACATACATATAGTACACAAAGGGGCCCAAAAACCCAAGTTTTGCATACGAGCTCCAATTTAAATGAAATTGATCTCATTTTGAAGGTCTCTAAATGTGTATTAATCTGAAGGTGATTAGACCTAATTCGAAGGTTGTATGAGGTAGATATTGGCATTCTAAGGTCTGGGGTCTCCAATTGGGTTTGGAATTTTTATTAGGTATTTTTACAAGCTAGGAACCGTCCCCTTTTTCCTTGTATTATTAACTAGTAATATACAGAGTATAGGGTCAGTTTTATTGATTCTGGAGGGGGGATAAAATACAGATAATTATGTGAATAATTTACAAGTGAATTTTAGAGATGAATTAGCTTCTTATTTAATGTAATTATGAATGCTAAAATGCATGTATGAATGCTATTTATGCAAGATAAAGGGAAATATGTTGCTAAATACTTGGTAACAAGGCTCTATTTTCAACTTTAAAAGTGATGAATCACAGATTCATCAGTGGCCCAATCAGAAAATTAGAAAAGTGAAAAATAAAGATAATCACAAAAGAAATATTAGAAGAAAAATTAGGAAAAAGTAAAAACATGAAAATTGTTCGTCTCGATGAGATCTACAAGTTTCATGTTGGACGAAAAGCCAAAAGAGGTCATTTTTATAAAAAGTATTTTGGGGGGTATTTTTAGGGATTAAAAACACCTGCATTTTGGTTTTGAATTATTTTTGCATCTTTTTAGTGCTTTAAGGGGTTAGGAAATTATAGAAAATTAACCTACTTAATTTTAGGGGTTTTATTAGAAAATAATTACAAAGAAAATAATGATAATTAAATACAATTTATTAAGGGTTAGTTATACATATATAATACAGTATAAAATGAGGAATTAATGGTGAATTTTATTGGTTTGATTAAGCTAGGGGTTTAATTAATGACTTTTAGCGTGATGAATACGAGATTCATCATACTTCTATACTTAAACCATGCTTGTCCTCAAGCATCTAAAGAATGAAGGAGTTGGATTAATTCCTGGCTGTGTAAGTGAAGATTTCAAGGCTTAAGCTTTCGAGGATCCTTAATTTTGGCGATCCTAAAAGTCTGGGTTTATCCAAGATTTAGTCAGAAGGAATCCAACTTCTCTAATTTTCATACTCTCTTTTTGTACATATAATCTAAGGATATGAAATTAAGTGTACTGCATTTCGTGAGAGTCGAGTCGATGCATCACTCGAAGTTCCAGTCCCAAAGACTCTCCTCTAGACCTCATCCTCAATACTAGGGAATAAGTCTATTCTTGCTTCAGTCAACCGTCTCGTTAGTTCGTCAAACTTGAAATGTATATGGACGGCCATATGATGGAGGGCATAGGATTGTGTCTAATTTTCTCTCCCTCACATTGGAACAAGGGGCCTCTCAACACAAGTAGATTTTTAGCTTGTTGATCAATGTGTCCGTCAAGAGAATTTGGAGTCGTCTGCACTTGTTTTTCTGGGAGTACACCGGGGTGTGTCTTTTTTGAGTATCTAAGATACCTTTGATACCCAGACTTGTATCGCTTACGATGTAGAGCCCTTTTATGGTGTCAGCCCAACTCCTTGGTCCTATCTAGTGCTTGGTCCAAGTGGACACTTTGAAAATGTTTGAGAGCGCTCCCCATTGGTGGAAGCTCTTTTTGTAATTTGACTTTAGATGATAGAGCTTTTCTTTACGTTTCTTTTCTTTTGTTGGCTAGCTCCACTGCTTTTACCAAAAGTTGTCGCACACTGATCAACAATTATCATTAAGTTTCATCACACCCTAGCACATAGGTAGATATCAAAGAGATAGCACATGAATCTTGTTCACATACTGGCTAGGGTTTTGCTGACACGCAGGTTTTCTGAAGCCTTCATTAACTTTATCCCATCCTCGAATATCATTAGATCGGGTCTAAACTCAAATCTCTAGTCCTAGTTCCTCAAGTGATAACTCAACTCATCTCATCAATCATGCAGTTGTGAAAGTGATTGTGCTGATCATATTCTTTTGAAGGTAGTGATGAAGAGTGAAATATAGCGTTCAAATCTTTCAAACTAGGGAAGTGTGGATAATTAAGCTTAAAAACCCTAATGACTAAGGCATGTTAACTCAGACTCTATAGATCACAGAAATCTAGTTTCCTCAAAAATCCTCAAGCCTTGAGTGAATGTGAGCGTGTCTGGAATACACCAACTTCTTAGTTAGTGATTTTTGTGTGATTTTTGTTTTTGCATATTTTTATGGGTTTTAATTTTCAATTTTTTGGAGAGACAATGACTGGTCCATGATCAAATGAATAAAAGTATCTACTCTCAGCTAGTATGGGTGTAAGTACGGGCCGTTAGACGGACCCGTGTTCCTTAAGGACGGAGCCATATACATTGTTCTCTAAACCACCCACTCTACTAAGGGAGACCAAAGTTCCCTCACTGAAAGTATCTACTAAGCCTAGTAGTCAAAGTCTAATTCAAAGAAAGGTTTTTAATTTTTCATTTTTTTTGAAAAGGGGTTATTTACACAAATTAATCCCTCATTTTTAAGAAAATATTTTTACAGGGTTTTACAAAACTCAGTTCACAGGTAATACTAAAATCAAACCTAAAAAAGAATTTTCAAAAACTTTTAAACATACGAGCTAAGGCTAAAGTAAATATACAGTAATATATAGTATACCCCCCTATACTTAAATTTTTGCTATGTCCATATGAAACCATGACTTTGTCAAATATAGGGTGATATAACGGAACTGAGGAGGAGGGTCCCCCTATACTTAGGTCAAAAATTGGCCTAAAGTACAAGGAGAAAATTGGAGGGATGGATGAATAGGCAGGTTCCCCCTATACTTAGGATACAAATAGCCTAAATAACGAATCTGAGTTGGGGGGGTTCTTGTGTTTGGAGGAATAATTACACTATGATACAAGGGCGGAGGGGGTTGTTTTCACAGAAGATGACGATCGGGGAGAGAGCGAGAGAGAGAGAGAGAGAGAGAGAGAGATTGTGAAATATACAGAGAGATGGGGGTGGTGATGAATATGTGATTCATCACTCTAAAAGTTGAAAATAGAGTCTTGTTCCCGAGTAAATAGATGCATATTTCCCTTTATATTGTAAAATTAGCATTCATGCATGCAAGCATAATATCTGCATTTTAGCATTCATACTTGCATTATATAAGAAGACGAATTCACTTGTAAATATCCACCTGTATATTAGATAAAATACCTTATTTGTATATATTTTATATTAACTCCAAAGCCAATAAAACCAACTCTATAGTGTATATATTACTAACACTAATTAAATAAAAATATCTAAAAAATACTAACTTGCAAAATTACCCAATAAAACCCCAACCCAAGTTTGAAGACTTTAAACTTTAAAATGCGCATATCTCTCTCTCATACAACCTCCGAATTAGGTCTACTCACTTTTAAAGTAATATACATTCCAAGACCTTCGAAACAAGACCAATTTCATTAAAATCGGAGCTCGTATGCAAAACTTGGGTTTTAGGCCCCTTTTGTATATTGTACAAAATGATCGTTTTGCCCCTGTATTTTACCATTTTATTTTCTTGATTATTAAAAATCCAAAAAAATTAGATTAAATTGTAAATATTCTATTCATATTTTTCCTAACTTTATTTTGATTTTTTCTCTTATTAAAAAATGATAAAAAGTACAAAAGATAAAATGCGGTATTTTATATCTATAAGGTACCACCCAAAAATACATTTTTGTACAGATGATTTCCTTTGATTTTCGACCCTTCACGAAAGTTGTAGATCTCGTCGAGACGAGCAACTTTCGTGTTGACCACTTTTTGATTTAATCCCTTTTATTATTTCTTTTTTATTTTTGTTTACATTTAATTTTTTATTTTTCTAAGAGCGACATGTGGCAGCTCCTGGAGCCGCCACACGTCACCCCATATTTTATTAATTTCGGATTTATTTTATTATTTTCGGATTTAATTTTATTATTATTTTATTATTATTATTATTTTAATTATTTTAAGTAGCCTACTATATTACTCTATTATTTTATTTATTTTAATTCCCTTTTACCTCTTCTCCTTTCTTTTCCCCCACTCCAAGCCACATTAACCCCACTTCCTCCACCATTCTCTCCACTCTCTCCATCTCTTCTCCAACTTCCTCTTCTTTATATTCACATCTCCTCCACCATTTCTAACCATCCACCGTTTTTGAGAGAAAGAGAGCCCCGAGCCCCCTTTGATTTGTCAATGGTGACAGCTTTGACGTAATAGGTTGAGCGACGACAAGGCTTAGGTGAGATCCGTGGAGCACCGCCCACGTAGCAGCAGCTTCTCCAAACTCGCTGCCAAACTTCGGAGACCGCCATCTCCTCGAGGCCACGACCGGAAGCCGCACAACGCGGCTACATTTTCGGCGAATCACAGGTAAGTATTCTCCCCTTTTCTTTGTCAAATTTTTTTTATCTAACGTGTTTGCTTATTTTGTTTATCAAATAAAAAAAACCAAACCATCATTTTGTTCATCAAACATCACCACTATCATCATCACATTCACATAATAACCACTACATTTTTTATCCCATCACCACATCATCATCTTGCTCATCACACAAACATCATCTCATTTTTCACCACACAAATCATTACACAAAAACCACAAACACCATCATTACCATAGTATTTTTTTTATAATCACATCACCACCAAAACAAAACCATCACCATCACAAACCATTCATCATCATCACTATCCATTTATCTTTTCATCTTTTCATTCCTCTTAATTACAACAACAAAAAAAATTGCAAAACAAAAAAAAAAGAAAATAAAAAAGAAACAGGGAGGAAGCAGCTGCTGCCGCCGCTCCCCTGCCTCCACGCCCACCTAGACCGCCGTCCCTCGTCATCGCCCAGGCGAGCCGCTGTCAGCAGCCCGAACCACCTCCATCGGCGCCGCTGCCTCGAGCCGCGCCCAACCGTCGCCCCTCAACGATGAGAGCACCCCGCCGGTATCGCCTCCAGCCCTCATGCGACCATCCGCGCTCCGCCAACGCCATGCCTCCACGCACGGCTGGGCGCCGCCCGCAGATCCGCACGCGCCCTCTCTGCTCCAGCACGGGCGAGCGTGCCACCTCCATCACCGTGCCCAGCTGTCCCTGGGGCCTTTCTCCTCACGCGGCGCGCGCACAGCCGCTGCGCGCTGTCGCCCACTACGCGCTCAGCCCAGCAGCCACCTCCACGCCACCCAGGCGCGTCGCTCGCCGGCCTCCGCCACGAGCCCGCGCGGCACCGTCACCGCCCTTCGCGCCGCCCGGCCGCGGCCAGCAGCCCTCGCGCCTTCCAGCCACGCCGACCCCGTTGCTCCACGCGAGCCCTAACCGTTCCCGCACCTTGCGTGAGAAGCAAAGTAATTTTTATTTATTTATTTCGTAACAATTGCATTATTACCCCTTCATGTTTTATTATTTGCAAAAGTGCCCTCAGGCATATTTGTTTGTTTACTAGTTTCCATTCTGTATTGCATTAATAACCTCGAGTTCATGCATTGATTTGGACAGTATTTTTGCATCATTTTTTATCAAAAAAATAGCATTTTGTAGAGAAAGTAATTCTTTACCTCCTGGTTATTTATTTATATTTTTGTGAGCATCATATATTTTATTAAAAATCAGAGAGTGAAAATCATAGATTTTTGCCCAAATATACTCTGAAATTCGCACATGGTCATTTATTGCATCAAAAATTGTGAAAAAACTGTGAATGATGTCTCTAAGTTTGCTTTAATTACTGTCCAAGTTTCGTCCAATTCAGAGTTGTCATTTGCATAAAATAAATTCTAGAGCTATTTGTGTAATTGATTTTTAAATAATTCCACGAATAACATTTTTGAGAAATTTCAACTCTCCTGGATTCATCATTAAAATATCTTTTTGAGATAAATCAATCTCTGGATAGTTTGATTTCGTGGATTTATTAGAAATTAAATACCTGCAGTCACTCTATTTTCAGTAAAAAAATCATAAAAAAATCAAAAAGTGTCAGAAAATTCTAAAAATATTAGTGTAGCTTCATTGCATCATTTTTAACTTTCAGTAAATTTTTCATAATTTTTGCATATTATTTGCACGAAAATTTGTATAAAAACCCCAAAAAAGTTTGCAATTTTCATTTGTGCATTTTAAATTCAAAAATTCCAAAAAACATATATTTGCATTCATTATTGGATTAGGTTTATAGGAAAAATATAATTTGGTCATTTTGGATTAATTTCATATTAAAATTAATTTAGGCTAAGTTGATTTTCTTAATAACCTAGTTCAACCGCATTTGTGCATTGGGATTTTTATCGCATAAAAAAAGTTACAAAAAAACCACTTGGAAAACTGTAACCTAATACATCTAACTTGATCCCGAGTTGTTCCTTTGCCTCCTTGAGTTGACCCTGGGGCTTGCCCAGGCTAAATAAACATCAACCGCGCGTTAATTTCATTCGAAGATTTAAACGAGTTGTGCGGTTATTTTTGACCGATCGCGGATCTATCCGACTGCAATGCACTAGTCAATCCGACAACATTAGAAAGGATAGATTTCCGTGGCTCTTCAGGTGGGTATATATGTGCAATTATGGGGGTGGGTAGATCATCTAGTGATCTACTCTTTTCTTTTCTTTTTCTTTTTTCCTTTTTCTTTTTTTTTTTTACAGAATGCAAGCCCTCTAATGAGGATTGTTAAAAATGCACATGCAAAACATTTTTTGTATAATATGCAAATGCAGGAAAACTGCTAAAAATTCCTAAAATCCCCACCAAATCTTTTGCAGCCTCTTCAGCGGGAGCTCCCAACTCCAAACCTCCATGGAGATCAACCATCCTTGATCTCCATGGGCCCTGCCACAAAATAAAAATGTTAGAAAAATAACGAGGAATTAAATTAGCTGAAATGATGCAAAAATAATACATGAAAGGACGACATGTGAATCTTGAAAATAGTCAACACAAAAATAAATGAAAATTCAATAAATAAACAAAGTTGAGTCG
The DNA here is from genome assembly GCA_037367405.1 of Ottelia alismoides. NCBI lineage: Eukaryota > Viridiplantae > Streptophyta > Magnoliopsida > Alismatales > Hydrocharitaceae > Ottelia > Ottelia alismoides. The sequence goes on from JAZKJV010010101.1 coordinate 370,697, forward strand.
TGTCCCCGGCAATGACGCCATTTTATGAACGTGAAATCTTCCTCTTTAATATTCGATAATTGTCGTAGTATAGGTGGTAAATTCGACTCAGCAAAAACCACAATCCTTAAATGTTGTGGAATATTTTTACTTGGCAAGTCTACCAAGGTCGAACAAAGGGACACGAGCTACTCTATCTATTTATCGATTTTTGATAAATTAAGATAAAGTGTGAATTATTTCTTGATTACAGGTCTCCATGAAGATGCAGGAGATGCATTATGCGGATTACAATGCAATAAAATGATGCATGCATTTTTATTTGATTTTTTATGCAATTATAGGATGATGAATGAACAATAATGCAATATTAAATATATACTATGAGAATGCAAACAATTATGCTGAAGAAAGATTGCATAAATGAGCAATAGAATACAGTTTGAAATTAGAGTCATTTTGAGCACCACAGTAAAATCAGTCATCAAATCATAGCAACAACAAGTGGAGCAAGGTCATCATTTAACATTAAAAATCACTACTTTTAATATGGTGGCAGATGAGAAAATTAGACATGCCATGAGATAGATGAAGAAATAAGTATCAAAACGACACTAAAATCATGCAATTTGGATCTACGATGCTCAAGTTATGAAGAAAATAAATGCAGGGGCATAATTGTAATAAAAATGCAAGAAATTAAAAATATAAATATTGCATTTAGGTCCCTAGAGGGACGTAAATGTAAATACCAAAAATTGTCTGGGCCCCATTGTAATTTTTTCCATATGTGTAGGGGTAATTTTGTAATTATTTGAAACTGGCAGAGCGTCCCTATAAAATACCCAGGCGCGCACGTGACGCACATGCCTGGGGACCAATATGCAAATATCAAAAGTTTCTGGGTCTTTCATGTCAATTACCCAAGCCCTCACGTGCATTGCACGCTAGGGGCCTAGGCTCGAGAGACTAGCAGGTTCAGTCTGACGTGGCGCGAGATGGTGGCTCGGGTCTTGGCTCTGTGGACCCGAGGTTGCTGGTTCGGATTGAGGCTTGGCGTCCATGTGTCTTCATCATAATCGTCTGATCCATATGATCGGATGGTAATTGTTCTTCTTGCTCTATCACGGGTCGCTGGAGGAGGATGCGCTCCGGCGACCCTCCATTTGCTCCAGCGTGCTTCGAGGGTCCGCCTGAAGGTCGAGGGAGCTTGATGGCATGCTGGCGGATACCCTGGCATCAAGGTGGAGCTTCATCATCCTCGGGAGCAGCAAGGCGGAGGCTGGTCGTCGGAGTAGAAGCTCAAGACCGGCCAGGCGTCGCAGCATCTAGCCATTGAAGTTCCTGTAGGAGTTAGGCATAGCTGAAGCATGTGTGAGGTGTTTGTGTGAATAAAGTGAGTGAGATGGGGTCCCGTGGAGGTGGTCAGAGAGGGGGACCAGTGTCTTCTTCTCCGACGAGACAGAGAAGAAGGTGGGTGCGGTGGTAGGGTCATGAAGAAGGAGAATGGACGATCAGGGACGTTGGCGAGGATGAAGGTGATGGCGCGAAGATCAGAGGATGGTCAATGAGATGAGTAGTTTGAGGTAGGCGGTGAATTAATTCAGAGAAGAGTGACTGAGAAATACCTGGAAGTCGGTTATGCAATTGGGCGAAGGTAATGGCTTGGGCTGAGGTCCCTTAAGTCCTTGGGTCGTCATTCTGACTCGGATAGCCACTCCGAGGAACTCAACAGTAGCGGAGCTGCCGCAGCATGGCTATGGTAGCCGTGGGTCAACACCTGGGCAAAGGTCTTTGTTGCCTCGACTAATCACCCCTCCGCTATCACCGGAGGGGTGAGGGAAGCTGGGCCTTCGCCCTTGGAATGGTGGACGAGGGTTGTCGGTGGGTGGAAACGGTGATTTATAGGAGGAGGTAGAGATGTTACAGATGGTCGAGGGTGTAATGGTGATGGTGGTAACGAATGGTGGAGTGAAGGGGGGAGGACCTGGGGGTTACACGAAGGAGGTGGAGGATAGGGCTACGTGGAGCGGCCGTTAGGATGCGGAGAAGGTAGCTATGATACCTTTCAAAATTGGAAGGGGGTGGCTAACTCATGGGGTGTAATGGACGATCTGGAGGTGGACAATGATCAGGCGTCGTTGGATCGAATGATCCAACAGCTCGAATGGTGGCATGATCGAAGGGTTAGGATCAGATCCAGAGATCTGATCCAGTGGCGTAGACTTAGGTGTTGATGGATGGCTAGGATGTGATCTGATGGTTTTATCCTACGACGGTGGATAGTGGGTAACATGGCGCGAGGAGAACGATGGGATGGAAGAGCATCATGTGGCTGAGAATTAGGTGGGCATAAGCGGATGAGATCTGATCAGTGATCGGATCGGATGGCTAAAGTGGAGCGACTGATGAACGGTGGAGATGGAAGCAGGGCGAGCTCGATCCAAGGGTCAGAATGAGTGGCAGGTGGCGACAGGAGAGGTGAGCCACATGGACGGCCCAGAGGGCACCAGGTGGCCCAATCAGAAAATTAGAAAAGCGAAAAATAAAGATAACCACAAAAGAAATAGTTAGAAGTAAAATTAGGAAAAAGTCAAAACATGAAAGTTGTTTGTCTCGATGAGATCTACAAGTTTCATGTTGGACAAAAAGCCAAAAGAGGTCATTTATACAAAAAGTATTTTTGGGAGTATTTTTAAGGGGTTAAAAACACCTGCATTTTGGTTTTGAATTGTTTTGCATTTTTTTAGTGCTTTAAGGGGTTAGGAAATTATAGATAATTAAACTACCTAATTTTAGGGGTTTTTGATGAGAAAATAATTACAAACAAAATAACTATAATTAAATACAAATAATTAAGTGTTAATTATACACAATACAATACTGTATAAAAAAGGAGGAATTAATGGTGAATTTTATTGGTTTGATTAAGCTAGGGGTTTTATTAATGACTTTTAGCATGATGAATACGAGATTCATCATTATCTATAAAACAAAAGGATCTTGATTTTTTTAAAAGTTTAAAATATCAAATAAAGTCAAAATATTCAAAATAAAATATTTTTGTCATTTTCATTTTTCATTATTTCCAGTTCTTTTGGGGTATTTTTAAGAATTTTTATGGATTTTTTCTAAAAAAATAAATACAAAAATAGTACAAACCAGAAAATAAAGAAATGGGCCTAATAATTATCTACCAAATCAGATATTACTCAAAATGAATTTTCTTAGAAAATAGAAGAAATAAGGGAAACTCAATGATTTAAAACAAAATTTTTGGATTTTAAGGAAATTTTTATGAGTTTTATAATATTTCTCGTGCTTAGAAATTTTTGGGTTTTGATTTTATATTTTTTGTTGTTTTTGGATATGCGCTAAAATACTATAAGATATGGCTAATATATTTTTTGTCAATTTTTGGAGTTATTTTGAATTTTTTATGATTTTTCTAAGATTAAACGGGAAAAATATGCATATTTTTGGATTTCTTTAAATAAGAAAACAATTTTAAATGCCTTGTGAAAAAGACATGTGATACAATAGTTCCCAAGCACTTAATATTATTTTCCTACATATTTTATATGCAAAATGATATTTTTAATAATTAAATTACAAACATAATATAAATTAGGGAGATAAGGACCTAACAACAATTTCTAGAAAGTTAAAATTCATTTGAGAACATCAGATCAAAGTTCATGGCCATACATGCAATTTTCTCAAATATATAACAAAATATGCATAGGTAGGGGCATTTTTACAATTGAACTAACTTAAAGGACCAATCATGAAATATCCATAAAAAATATTACACTTAATTCACTAATTATAGGACATATTTGAAATAAGGAAACTCGAAGGGGGATCCTTGCAAAATATTCACTACCTCACGTGTATGGACATGTGAGGTAAGCTGGACTGGATTAAATTGTAAATAGTTAAAGTTTGGGGGTTCAGATGCAAATAATACAAATAACTTTACATTGCAAATGGGAGTTTAAATACCAAATAAAATAAAAAATGAAGGAGGGTGATTGTAAATTTTATTTAACCTCCCGTGCTAATGACCGTATGCAATGATTTCATTTAGGCATGTGGACAATCCGGATGCGTTGATACCCCTTCGTAGATGAAGGGGTGAGATTAGATCTTTGGCGCCATCGGAGGGCTCAAGATGTGCTGGATCAGACAATTGTTATCTAAACTAGGGGTGTGCTCCAATCAGATGGCTACTGATGTTCACCAAGAACAAGGAAGAATTGCTTGCATCTGGAACTTCAATCCTTTGATACTTCCTCCTTCTGGGGTATCTCGAGCTTTTGATGGACCAGATCGCTTCTTAGAAGCATTTCGTAGTTGCACGATGTGTAAAAAATGTCTAGATCCCAATGGTGGGGACTTGGAGGTCGAGGGCTAGTCGCAACACCTAGAGCCTAAACCTGGAACGCAAACTCCCCCAGATGGGGTCTTCTGATGCTTCAACCTACATAGTAGAATCGTGGCTCGAAGGGGAGCATCCTCGATCGACTGTTAAGTGAAGAAGGAACAACAATGAGGTAAAATGGGTTGATCTCATGTGAAGGCGATATTGGAGATCTAATCGATTTGATTCATACAGAATCAAGGGGGACTGGGTGGCGATTAGGTGGAGAAACATTTAGGGAACGAAATGAGTGTGAAAGTGGTTGGAACAGTGAGGGAATGAGTCAATAGAGCGCTGGAGCTTAAGAGCTCTAACGTATAATATTTTTGGTATTTTTGATATGATTGATGAAATTGAAAGACAAGAAATGCACAGCTACACTAGGAAAGGAAATGCAAAGAGAAATGACTAAAGATAGGGGCTTTACCTAGCTAGGAGGCCAACAAAGAAGAATCTAGCAAAGGAGCTCTGTCGGTGATTGAATCGCCTCCAATAGACCCTTTCCGCACCTCGAATCGGTTGGGGATTCTTCCTGTCACGAAGGACTCTCTCCTGGTAGTGATTTCAAGGGGTTACTATTGATGAATCCCATATTCATCACTCTAAAAGACATTCATTAAGCTTAAATCTCTAAAATTCATTAGCATTTTTTCATTTATTTTGCATAATTAGCGTTCATGCATTTATTGATAATAATTGCATTTTATCACTCATTATTGCATAAAATAAGAAGCCAAAAATCTCAGCCAAATTAACCTGCAAAATATCCTAACTTACCTGATTTTTAATTATTCATGCTAACTTCAAATGACCTAAAATCACCTCTACTGTACATATCACTAACAAGAATAAATGAAAAATACAAAAAAACTACTAACCTAAATAAGTGGACCAAAAATCCAAACCCTAATTGCTGGATTCTTGGAATAAAACCTCGATATCTTCCTTATCCAGTGTCCGATTTGATCCTACTCACTTTTGAACCAATCTACATTCAATTAACTTCAAATCAAGACCAAGTTTAAGTAAATCAGAACCCATATGTGAAAATTGGGTTTTGGGCCTCTTTTGTATATTTTGTATTTTACCTATTTTTGACCTATAATTTTATGTACATAATTGACTCATTTTATTTTAGGGATTTTTACCCGACAGACCCTATAAACTTTACCAATTGCCTCTACGACCTTTGAAACAACCTAATTCCCCCCTCGACCTCGTAAACTTGCCAACTCTTACCCATGAACCCTCTGGAAAATCTGTTTGAAGCCTGTGGGGGTTCTTGGGGTATTTTTAGGGTTGATGGGGTAATTATGTTGTGCAAATGGTCGTAGAGATAATTTAAAAAGTTTATAGGGTCTGCCGGGTAAAAATCCCCTTATTTTATTTCTTTTTCATTTATTTTCTTTGATAAAAGTTTTATTATAATGTGCAAAAATCCAAAACCAAAATGAGCTTGAAATCAAAGAACTAACGGAGTCCGAGTCTTCACTAACAGTGTGTGCAAAAATTATCTTTTTCGTGTTTTATTTTATATCTTTTTTAATTAATAAAAATCAAAAAAATAAATTAATGTGTAAATATTTATCTTTGGTTTTATCATATTTTTCTGGTTTTTTACCAAGTTTAAAAAAAGATAAAAAAAAAATAGAAAACCCAAAAATCAAAGTATTATTTGTACATAGAGTACACCAAAAATATAATTTATTTGCAAATGATCAATTTTGGTTTTGGTCTCTTCATGAAAGTTATAGATCTCATCGAGACGAGCAATGTTCTTGAAGAAAATTTTTCAATCCAAGGTTGTTTGCTATTTTTTTGATTTATATTTATATTTTTATTTTCGATTTTTCTGGTGGTGACACATGGCATCTCCTGAAGCCGCCACACGTCAACATTTTGGCCCTTTTGTATATTTATTTTCATTTAAAAAATAAATTAGAAAATATAATGATAAATAATAAATAAAATAATAATAAAATGCTGCCACGTGGACCCATCAGGGGCGTCCGATCTCGGCCGATCAGATGACCCTGCGCGTTGTTCTCCTCCACATCCTTTCCCAATCGGGAGCTCCATGGTGCTGCCCTCCTCCGCGAATCGCGGCGACGTCTGACCACCGTATCTCCCCTCGTCTAATCGAATCCCCCTCATCTTGCCACCGCATCCCTTCACCGCCGTGAATCTTGTGGTCGCCGCTCCTTCATTAATCCCCAAATCGATCGCCCTAACCCTCGTCATGTTCTCGAATCCCCAATCCTTCAAATTTCCATCGCCAACCCTCCTCCTCTCCTATTTAAGAACGTCATCGCCCCCTATGCTCAGCATCCGCTGATGCATCAACTACGAAGGGAGGTCCAGGCATTGAGCACCGGTGACAGCGATGCCGAGACCCTTTCTTCTCCAACGAAGCCTCCTTCGATAGTTGGTGTGATCCGAGGTTTCAAACCTCATCCCAGCCTCTTCTCGAGGACTTTCCCTGCTCCGGCCTCATCCTCTCGCCGTTGAGCTTTGTGCCTTCCCAAGTACTCTTCCCCCTCCACCTTCCTCTTCATTTCATCTACTCCGTCGTCTCTCGATCAATTCTTCACCCTTGCATCTCTCCAATTATCCATCTCCGCTATCACCTTAACCTCCGATATCCAATTCCGTTGTCACGCATACAACACCGTGACCAACGTTTCACCGTCCATTGCCTAAGTTCCAACTTTCTACTCCGCCTTCATCAACTTCAACCACCAGTTATAACGATGCCGCTCTGCCTCGACCATTGGCACCAGCGACAATGACATCATCGACCACGAATCCTCGTGGAAGACACCAGCCAAGAGTAACCATCCTCCTCCCTCGTCTCTCCTCGGCATTCACCGCCAGGAGTCCCCACCTATCTCCACCTCCACCGACTACAGGCGCTCCGCCCACGATCCCACTGGGCGCGAAGTTCAAGGCCCCTGCCACGGGCACGACACGTGCGTTGGGGGAACGTCTTCAATGGACGTCTCCCCCACGAGGTCCTTACATGCACGTGGGACATTTGCCCCTAAAGATTTGCTAATTCGCATAAAGGTCCCCGATTCCCTTGAAAATTTTGCAAAATCCCCCCCCCCCCCAACAATTTTAGTAATTAATATTTAGTACCTCTCTGCATTTTTCTATTTCAATTTATTTATTGTAATTACAAACAGACCCATGTGTTCCCCCTTTATTTTGAACGTCTACATCGCATCATTTTATTTATGAAAAATAAGCATTTTGTTCTACAATTAATTCTCTTCAATATGGCATATGCTTGATATTTTTGTGGACCGTGGTTAATTATTAGTTAATATTCTCGTGGAAAATAGCATATTTTGCCCATCTTGTATCTCAAAATTCATATTAAATTAACTACTGCCCCAAAAATTATCAAAAATTCACAGATCATAAATTCGTTGTATTTCACATTGTGCCCCAAAAGAATTGATTTGCATGCATGGTTTTCCCTATAAAAATTATTTTGCATATTTCAATCTTTAATTTTTAATAGGTAGTAAATATCGTATTTTTAAAGTTTAGGATTTTTGTAAGATCAATCACCTAGTGTTAGATCTTGGATAATTTTATCCCTTAAAAATAAATAGTTTTAATATTTATTATAATTAATTATTGAAATTCACTTAGTCTGCATTCATAAAAAAATTATCTTGCATAAAAAAGTATAGATATAGTGATTCAATTCATCATAATTGACATATCGGCCAAATTTCGTAATTTTTGGACATCGTTTGATTGAAAATTTTATTTTAGTCCCTAAAATTGATCATATTTACATTTTGCATTTCAAAATCACAATAAAAATACCTAAAAAATACCTCCTCAAAAATCATGCATGAACTTTGATAGACAAAATTCTAGGTTGTTCCTTTACCTCCTTGAGTTCGACCTTGGGACTTGCCCAAATAAAATAAAAATAAAACCACGCTGATAAAAATTTGATTAACTAATTGTGGTTATTTCTTGATCAATTCCGAATACCCACCTATAACGAAATGACATTTTTATACGCTTGATAATTCACGACAACTAAGAAGGGTATTTTCGGACTCGTTAATTGTATGATATGAGGGATTAGGGTTGAACTGAAGCACAAAGGATTTATTTTATAGGAAAGGTGAGGATCACTTTTGTGATTAGGGTTTCACCCAGATCAACGAGGATCGATCCTATCTTAAGCTTGGGTGTGAATTAGGGAGATCTAATCAACAAGTTTTGTTCAGAGTGCCAAGCGAAATAATCATTGTATCGCATGTATAAAATGGTAGAGAATCAGGAGATTATGTGTTCTGACAAGCTTGGGGAAGAGGGGAGGTGAGAGGACCTGTAGACCACTGGGTCAACACTCCAACAGCGTTGGTTGGTCCAAGTAGGACAATGTCATCCCGCTAGAGGATAAAATAGGGAGAAAAATATAGAATAACTAAAAATAAAATAGATATGTATTAATTAAATAAAAGTTAAAACACAAAAAACATTTATTATTTTGTTAAGTATTTTTTTATTTTTATATATTTTTACCACCATTTATATGAGGTATAATGATTTACATATTATTATATAGGTATTTCTATATATGTATAATTTATGTATTTGCATTTTTATTTTGTTTTTTCTGTACAAAATACTATTGTTACTTTTTTATTTATGATATTTTTAAATACATATTTACATATTTTGTAGAATTTTTATAATTTTATTTTATACTTAAATAAATGCATGTATTATACATTGTAGGTATAAAATACCTATGTATTGGACTTTATTATTTATTTTAAGTCTTCTTAATTTATTTTAATTTTCATTTGTATTTTTAATGTGCATTATATCATATATATACAAGTTAGAAAATTATAAAGGAATTTAAAATAAGCACAATAAATAGATTAACCTAAAGTACAATTGTACAAGTACTCGTGTACGCCAAATAACTGACTTTTTATATCTTAACTCCGATTAAAATGAAACCACCTTCATTTGACATATAATTAAAATTTGAAATTCAATGAAGTGAGTTCGGGTCGATTTGGGTTCACATGGAGGATATATTGATCGAAATTCATTTTACTGCATTTTCATATGATGTAAAGAGTCACTTGTGCATCATATATTTTTGCCAATAATTTTGTTAATTTTTATACATTAATGTATACAAGTTTTATGTTGAAAATATATTTATATGGGGGGTGTAAAATGAAGAATAAAATTGGTTAAAAATGATTATTTTCAGAGTTTAGGACTAGGGTTTTATATACAGTATTTGGCACATATCTCTCTCTATTTTATTCCTCGTTGATCAAGTTAATATTGACTTGATCTCGAGGTTTAGGGTCATTCAGTATCTTTGCTACTTCATTTATTTTTCTTTTATTTTCTTTATTCTTCGATTTGGATTTAAATATAGATAATTATATATTATTCACATGTAACTAATGACTGTTAATTTTATAGGTTAGCCCTATTTACAGGTGCTTTGATAGGGATTTAAAGATAAAATAGAAGAATAGAGGTAGATGAGTAGCTATTAATCACATACCTACTTGTCGAAGTGGTTGTTGAGCATCTGCATGTTCGCCTTGATGTTCACATCAAGGAAGGTGTAGTGAGTGTAGCAGAGGAAGTAACAGGGGGAGGGCAATTGGGAGCCAACCTCCAACATAAAGTTGAAAGACGACGATGGGTTTGATGAAGGGGCCGAAGGCGGGGCGCCACTGGACGTCGAGGCCGACGAGAGGGTCATCGAGGCAGCGGAAGCGGTAGATGGAGTCGATCCAATGGGAGACCTCGCGGAGGTCATCCGTCGTACGCTCACAGTTCATCTATGTTGTCTCCATGAGGTCACACTGCCGCATCCACCCCAGTTCGCATGGCCCCCAACTCCCACTCTAGATCTGCCCTGTCACCACCTCCGTTGAACCCGTATGACCGTTGCATCCCCAGCCTGCACTGGCTCTGCTTTCCCCACCTTTCTCCAGAGCCGCCCTATTGTGGAAAATTGAAACTAGAGGGGAGAGGAAGAGGAAGGGGAGGAGAGGGGAGGAACATTGGATTATGTCAAATTAAGGATAAGGTTTGTGTTGTTAAACGGACAAGTTTGCGGAGTCCTAATGATAATTACAATTTTTATAGGATCGAGAAGGTAATATCAAAAGTTTGTAGGATTAGTTGTATAAAAATCCCTTCAAGAAAATATTTACCTTAAAAAAGAACCTGCAACCAATATCCCTCATTTTTATTTGGTAAAGAATCTAATAATGATGTGGAAAACAAGCTTCAATATCTAGTTACTTTTGTACTTTGACTCGGGAAAGTCCTGTACACTTGAAGCTACTAACAGAAGAAAGTCGCTGAAAGTAGGTGCAAGATATATAGTTGGTGGATGGCTGATTTTCAGCACCATAGACACTCCACACCTGCTTTACTGCTCCGAATGATGCGGCCCCCAACCAGTCTTTTCTGTAATCCACTAGCCTTCTGGCATTCCCAGCTCTTTTCATTGAATCGACACCTGTAAAGTGGAATGAGGTCAGGCTGATATATAGTAGCGAGAGAGTTCGGCGAGTTGAGTTAAGCTGTATAAGAGTTGGCCCCAGCGGGAGTGATGACCTAGCCTGTGTGCCGGATACGAAAGGTGGGTGAAGAATGAGGGGCGGGAGAGGAAAGACTGAAGGAGCTGAGACGTTTTAGAAAATAGCGAAGGGGGGAAGAGCTGAGACGTTTTAGAAAATAGCGAAGGGGGATGAGAGAACTTTCCTTGCCTCTGGGCCTGGGGCAGCAATGATCTAGTTGCTGCTTTCCTGTGTCCAAAGTCTGATAGATAGGTAGAGGGATTCCCAGATGCAGCGTGAAAGTCTGGTGCTTAGAGCCGTACCGCTCGAAAGAGGTTAGAGTCCCCCGAACTCCAATCTCATCTCAAATGCAGGGGGAAGGACCCGATACGGGTAGGCAGCGAGCGAGAGAGTGCGTAGTAAAAACGATGCATTGATTCATATTATAAGCTTAGATGACAAATCCTCCTGATAAAAGATGTGGCCTGGAGCGCTTTATGCGAAAAGCCAGGATAGCACAGTACGAATCAGGCTTGTGTTCTAGAAGCGAGGTAGGGTCATGCTGCGAGCAAAGGTAGTGTACACGTTGTCGAGACGGAAAGGGTTGACTAAGCGAGGGGGGTAGAATCCAGGCCTCAATAAGTCTACTACTATAGATCATGAGATCATGTCAACTTTCTCCGGACTGACACTCTCACTACTTTCTTTATCGCTACGGCCCTGATATATAATACGAATTGCTCTCTATCTCACTTCAGACTTAGCTTCCTCGCACCTTCTCCTCGTCCCTCAGTTCTGCTTCAGCTTCTCAGATCCGTTTTCTTAATATATTTGAGAGAAGAATACATGAAAGAATTAAGCTACTACGGTAGAGAGCCTGACTACCGGAACTGGGAACTGCGAAGCTGTAGGGTCGATAGAGTGGGAAGGCGTGTGCCTTCTAGAGCAGCGATGGCAGACTGAAATCCAGAGCCAGTTGTCATGAGCAGTCGAAGATTCGAATCACCATCCAAGACAATCTCCCTCTTCTTCGAGCGCTCCGTCCGCTCTCACTTGAACTTCGAATGAGAAAGAAAACAATATATTACTGGGTCTAGATTGATAATAGTTGCCTTGATCGCATTCTCCTCGAACTCGCTAACTAGATATTAAGGGGTTTTCTTGATCTTCCTCTAAGCCCTGACTATATATGACGCAGCTCAGACAACTTTGAGGATCTCTATTTTTATCACGATAATCACGATAGTTTTTTTTATCAACTACACAAAATAACTAATAAATAAGAAAATGCCCCCTGATTCTTCTTTTTAGAATATGATCATTATAGTTGGTCCTTTCTTTTCTTCTTGCACTGAAGGTTGTGTCCTCTTCTCAGAGCCAGGCGGATGATCCATATGCCTTTCTATTAGTCACTAACCATCAGACAGCAGTGCTCTACTTTCAGCATATATCTGAATCAGAGTCTGGTGAGGGAAAAGTTGCCCACCCTCTTTGGTTTCAGTGATCCTACTCTGCTTGACGAATCACGCAATGCGCTTTCTTACGCTTTGTTTTGAAATTCTTTGATATAGTCGCGTAGCATAGCTCGCGTGGAAGACGCCGAGGGGAGATCAGACTAGCAGCGACGGGGAGGTGAACGTTAGAAAGGTACTTCTTCATGCTCTCTTCGTCCACGAGGGCTTTGCACAAGACCCACGCCCACCCTTGTTCAAAGTGGCAGACGTGCACACCTCTTCCACTCCTGTGCCCCACCCTTAAGACCTAGTAGCTCCAGCCTTAACAACATCAAGATGGCTCTTCCATGCGTCACTAGAAGGAGGAAGAGCTCTATATCGAGAGATTGCTACTCAGATATCGGCATCGGATGGTCAGGAAGTGTGAAATCTCAACAGGTTTCTATTCCCGGGAGAAACTCTGTTCCCGGGGAAATCTAATGAGCTCGGTTACTATTCGTCATGCTTTTGCCCTTTCACACCATGTTCTTATCTGGCATTGTGCGGAACGACCCAGGCGTGTTCACCCGCTATGGTGATGACGAGGGGATGAGAAGGTTGCTCAGGCTGACATTGAAGCCTGGTTGGAGGCACAGACGTCTGAGCCCGGACCAGTGAATCAATCAGTCGTGAAGTTTCATCCATTTCCAACTTTCATTATCAACCTCAGCAATATATAATAGGAGGAGAAAGAAGCTCAAATTCATCGCTTGTTGCTTTCTCTCATACTCATGAGGCTGAGCCGTATAGGTGAAAAACGAGACTTGCACTTCGGATCCTCACCATTTTCGCATAGTCGCGACTGCGATAAGCGAGAGCAAAAAGCTAATTCCGAGGAAGCGGGTCGTATAAATCTGTATGTTCCCAGGTCTGACCGTCATTAAGTGAATCGAGCGCGGTAGAAGAAGATTTGCGAGCGGAAAGGACACGAGCCACCACTTCGTGGACGAGAGGCCTCACTGATCCTCTCTTTCCTTTGTTGCTTATTCTACTCTTATTGCTCTACTGCGCTATATCTCTGAGCATGAAGAGTTGACTCCAATTCTCTTTTTTTTCTTGTTCTCCTTGCAGCAGCACCTTACGATGTTTATGACCAATTGGATTTTGACGTACCGGTAGGTACCAGGGGAGATTGCTATGATCGTTACTGTATCCGTATCGAAGAGAGCTTACCCTACGTATTTCCTTGTAACCTAAATTCTCGTCTGAATCATATCTGACTAAAAAAGCAGTCAATCATTTTTTTAGGGAAGCTCTCAAACTTGCATAAATATTTATTTATTATTTAAACCTAGTACAACAGTTTCATACAATTCGTTCCCTATTTGTAAATAAGCGAAACAGAATTTCATCAAGCATCATGATTACAGTATTTACTACTCTGTTGCAGCTGCTCAATCCAATCCAATATAAGCTGACGACGTCACCTTGCGAAAATGCGAGCTTTAAGAGGAACCTTCATGACGGTAGTGAACTCCATCGTCTCCGACAGGTCGACACCTCCATCCTCCTCCACGGGCTTCCACTCGAACGCCTCCACCATGCTCGCCACAAGCAACTCCAGATGGAGCACGCCGAGACCGTACGCCGGGCACATCCTCTTCCCAGCCCCGAAAGGCATCATCTGTATCCCTCTCCTCCCGGTAATATCCACTCCCAACCCTTCCCCTTCCAGGAACCTCTCAGGCCGGAACTCCACCGCATCCTTCCACGCCTCCCCGTCCAACCCCATCTCTGACACCGCAAAGTTTATTGTCGCCTTCTTCGGTATCACGTAGCCACCGATAACAACCTCCTCCGTCACGGCATGCGGCAGAACGAAGTGCCCCGGCGGATGCCGCCGCAGCCCTTCCATAATTATGGCCCTCAGGTAATTACTCTCCAGACCCACTTTGCCAAGTTCTTCATAGAGCTTCTCCTGGACGTTACTGTGCTTCATGACCCTTGCCATGATCCACTCTAACGCTGTCGCGCTCGAGTCAGTTCCGGCGTTTATGAACTCCGAGCATAGGGTCATGACCTCCTCGTCGGTAAGCTTCCGATGACCGTACTCTTCTCCGAGCTCCAGTTCTAGGAGGGTACCCAAATAGGAGAACATGACGCTCTTCGTGCCGTTTGGATGGCGTGCACGGTGGGCTTGGATCAGTGGCAGGATCAGACTCAACTGCCTCCTGCGCATGTCGAGCATCTTCTGCCATCTTTCGTAGAAGATGTAGCGGGCGACACCGGGGAAGAGGGAAAAGATCTCGACCTTCTTGGTGTACAGAAGCATCTCCCTTAACAACTGCCTCATTTCTGCCATGGTGCTGACGTTGAGATCCTCACCAAAGCACATCAAGGTGACGATGCGGAATATGGTGTCATGAAACAACTCCCTGACGGCAACCACTCGGCTGTTCCCAGCCGCTTTATCGCGGAGGCTGTCAAGAAGGGAACGGGCGATGTATTCCCGGGCGTTGGAGTAGAGCTTGATCCTGGATGGATGGAGGATCCCCGACGAGATGTTGCGGCGCAGAAGGCACAAGGGGCCATACCCGGCGTGGTTGACCGTGAAGCCGTCCGAGCTGAAGAAGCGGGAGGCGTCGTGCAAAGGGGGGCGGTGGGCCAAGATGGCGCTGTGCCGGACGAGGGCCTCGTGGGCCAACTCCCTGTCGAAGATAAAGATGGACGGGGTGGAGCCGATATGAAGGGTGACGATGGAGCCGTACCGAGAGCGGAGGTGGCGTAGAAAGCAGCCAAGGTCGGCGATGGAATGGCGAAGCCAGAATATGTTGCCGATGAAAGGGAAGGCCGGAGGACCAGGGGGGAGACGGTGCCTCTGCGACCGGCCATGTGCTAGTGATTTGAGGGATAGCCGGAGGAGGGGGAGGAGGAGGAGGATGCCAACAAAGATGAGAAGAGTTCCCTCCATGGATGGGATAGTTCTGAGGTTGAGGATGCCAATTTATTTGAATGCCAATATACCCCCCATAAAACGTGTTTTAAATTTTAATTACCAAAATGTTGCGAAAATATCACATCTTCCATCTCTTTCATTCTTCATCAAACATTAAACGTGAAGAATAAAATATATATATCTTTCATGTGAATGGACCAAAAAAAAAATTAAAATAATTCAAACATTAAACATGAAGAATAAACATATGTTTCATGTGAACCGATCAAAAAAAGAATAAACAATGTGGGGTTGCGGAGACTTCTTGTGTCGGCTAATTTTTTGGCACTTGTCAACTTAATGTTAGGCACACACATTGGCACGCTAGCGGATCTTGCTTAATGCTTACAGCAGAGGCGTCGATTAAGAAGCAGATTCACACTGAAATTCACGTTTTTATGGACGCTTACCGTGGAACCGTTCGATTTTGATCGAGTGACTCTGGTGCACCTTTGCTTTAGAGTAGACCTATGCTGTACTGTACAAGGTCAGCGCTAGCTCCATTTGTACACCGGAGTAAATCCTCTGCTATGGTTCACGCAGGACAGAGACTCATTATTATCCTTTTACAAAATTGTCCAACCGTATGGATTGAATATGTGAATACTATTCTACGTGAATATCAAATTTTATTTTAATCCGATGTCTATATTTGTTTTATCTCAACTGCGCAAAAGTTCGGTCACATTGAAAACGAGTTTTAAATTCCTTGAATATTGATCCATTGAGTATGTTCGGTTGGAATTTTTACAACAATTTTGCAAAAAGGGCTCACCCACTCTAACACATAAAATACGCAAATACGGATACACGACATAAATAAACATATACATAAACATGCATATGTATGTATTTATTTATGTATGTGCATGCGGATGTATGTGCATGCAAAGGTATATACATATGTATGCATGCATATCACATATATGTATGTTTGTATCCAGGTAGGTACGTATGTATGTATGTATGGATGGATGGTATGTACGTACAGATGTACACACATATGTACGTGCATACATACATAGATATAAAGGAGAAACTTCAAATGAGGCAGGTCTCATCATATATATGGTGAACTACAGTCAATTTAGGCATCTTTCCCATTTATTTTATATTTTTTTATTACATAGATTTATAAATAAAAAATAGCATAATATGTATAGTGAAAATATTATTACGAAACTGTTATTATATTAGACAAAAATGTTAATTTAAATACGGATGTTATCTTTTACAAATCATTTTTTACAATGTGCAGTTTATATTTTCACAAAATATAGAGTTTTTCCTAAATTGATAGTGACTCTTAAAATCTCAACATAGATCTGTCTTATTTGAAAGGTTATACCTACACACATACTTATGCACGTATGTACGTATGTATTGAAGGATATGGTTAGATCCTCAAGCGCATCACGGAAGCGTGAGCGTCGTATCGAATACGACGAGGAGCGACTAGTCACACTAGTTGCTCGATGCAGCGGAATTTAAAAATTTTATTACGACGAGACCACATGATCCAAGAATACTTCTCGGATCGTCTCGTCTAAACCACAAACAAGTAATAGGATTACCTCTTGAAGCGTGGTTGCGATCAAGTCTCTAAACGAAGAGACCTCTTGTCTCAAGTTCGATCCGACGGAGGAGATGCTTGCGAACGCGGGGATGAACCGCGTGCTTCTCGCAATCCATGTTGATGATCCAAGCGGCGATCTCCTGATCTCGACACACGAGATCCGACGTCTTCTTCACGAGCGAGGCGCACCGTAGGAGACGGAGATCCACGAGCAGACGAACGGGCAGCATAACGACGATGCTACGGCGATGGAGAACCTCTCCATGGCATCCATGGTGGACGGCCATGAGAGGGAGAGAGAGGGCTGACCTCTAGAGAGAAAGAGAGAGAGAGATGCTTCACAAGCATTATTTGTTGTGTAAAATAGAGAGCATGGTATGCCTCTCTATTTATAGGGTTTTGGGATCCATGGATTTCAATCCATGTGACATATAAAATCAATGGATGAGATTGATTTATGTCAACCTAATGGCTAAGATTGTTGTTGGTAAAACCAACAAATTTAGATCAAAATATATTTGACAAAATCAAATACAAATTAATCCAAATCAAACCAATAAATAAGGAGAGAAGATACATGGAGATTTCATCTCAATGTACCTTCCAAAGTGGACGGCCACACATTCCTTATAGGAATGATGCGCCGCCCCCTTCTTTCCATGGGGAGAGCAATCTCATGGAAATCCATGAGATTGCATATCTCCTTGAAAATCTCCTTTATTTATTTCCAACAACTTTTGTTGGCTTTTTATTCTTTAAAAATAATTCGCAATTATATTTGAGAATATTGCAATCTTGCCATAGAAAAATTGTGAATCAAATTCACAACCCAAAACAACATATAATTTACATTGTCAATTAATTACACAATGTGTATCCAATACACATAATAATGAATCAACACATATAAATTATAATTAGCTCTCTCTAATACATTATAAATCACATTTATAATATATTATGAATAATTGGATATTACTATCCACATTATTCTAATCCAATCATATTTAATTATATTGGATAACTTATTCTCATGTACTCAAATAATATGAATCACATTCACATTATTTACATCTTTGATAATTAAATCACGTTTAATTATCTCAGAAAACTCTCTTTATAATATGAATCAAATTCATATTACTCATGATAATTAAATCACATTTAATTATCCATTTTCTCAATGCTCGGATATAAATATCAACAATAGAATTATCCATGAACTCTTTCAAGGATAATGCGCTTTCTCCGCGAATACTTGGAGATAAGGACATGGCGATTGTATTGTTCCACGTATAGTGACATGGATATTGAGATCATATCTCAAATCCAGATCGCGGGCCTCCCATAGATGCTTGATTAAATCAAGACCGCAAATCTAATCTTCTCATTGCATCTGAATCATATTCAGATCAATGTCCAATAATTGGACTAAGATAAGATTACTTCTCTACTGAGAGGAGTCACTAAAATCCAGACCTGTTTCATCACTCCCTAGGAATGGAAGCGTCATGGTTATACAATCGTTTATGATCACATTACCCTCAGGTATTCCTAATACCTGTACATCCTGCATAATGGAAGACTCAGATTAAACCCGAAGTATTGGATCAACTTTATACTGTCTACTTCATGGTTTTATCAGTAAGTTTCTCATTCGATCATTGGGAGTCGGTATTGATCATATACTTTCCAGAAGCATATATCATACCTAGGTCTTGATCATATACTTTCCAAAAGTATATATGAAACCAACAAATTCAGTCAAGCTTCCAAAGCGAGACGACCGTGCGCACGGAATTTGATTCTTCCCAATATCTCATGAGTGAGCTCATGTCTTCCGGTTCAGTAGTGAACCTGTATGATCCCTTTGAGAGCGTATTACTCATATGTCCTTATATGCACACCAGCGCGCCGGTGTATAGACCTTGATTAGGTCATCAACCTATTGGTCTGCCAAATGTACATACTCAGACATACAGTAACACATCTGTCTCTGGTCAGAGGATGCATGCCTATATCGTGACAGCATATGATATAGGACTTTGGTTATCTCGATCTCGTTAAGTCAACTCTTTGACCTAACTAATCTGGCACCTCCGAATCTCTATTCCTATGCAGAGGACCTGCATCAAGAAGTCGGTCAGATATCAGCCTAACTGAGAAAGGATTGTCATCTCCTACTCAGGCTGGAGATCATCTCTTAATAATCATTTGACGGTGCTTGATGAGTCCTCAATCTAACTCATTAGATATTCATCTAAGCACCAGCCTCTATGATTCAATAATTGAATCAACAGCTGTATGATCATTAAGATGGCCCATGGTATATAACCCTAATTGCACTAAGGGACCTATTATGCAAACAATGTAATCTTTATTTCAGATTAAGGAGTGAATTGCAATAACATTTATTGCATAATGGCTCGCCGTGGGCTCGCGTGTCCAACAATCTCCCACTAGCCCAACGAGCCATTAATGGGCTAATCATTTAAACCCACACTCATGTGACAATCATAGGCTATTTATAAAATAGCTAGGTATGCTGATCAGTCACTCCGTCCCCAAGAGACTATGCCAAGTCTTTTTACGGTACTAGCATATCTCCTAGTAACAGTGCTCGCATCCAATGCGAATGTTGCATCTCATGCAACCGATACTCAATTTTGTTGGTTATAGTGTCCTTGACACTACATCTTATTAATTATCATAACTAGTATTCCCATAATCCTTATTAGAATACCTTCATTCCTGGAGATCTCTATCTCCTAAGGTATCTATAGTTAAGACCCTTATAGATCACTATCTACAAGGTCTTAAACCTTTGAAGATAAGACTTTGAGATCATTATCATCTTTGAAGATATTGTTATTACTGCAACCAATTGTTTTATTTCCAGAGTAGGATTAGTAACAGTTTACTATTCCCACTGCATGGCAGACATATGGCTTTTGTACACATCTAGCATACACTTCAGCTTCGCGTAACTGATGCACAAGTGCAAGCAGTTTTGACATTTACTTCCTCAACCTTTTGAGGTGCTATCCCTTTAGATAGGTCAGTACCATATCTTAAGGGATGGAAGCCTTTCTTGGAATTTCTAAGAATAGAATATGTCCAAGGTGTACTAAG
The DNA here is from genome assembly GCA_037367405.1 of Ottelia alismoides. Lineage (NCBI taxonomy): Eukaryota > Viridiplantae > Streptophyta > Magnoliopsida > Alismatales > Hydrocharitaceae > Ottelia > Ottelia alismoides. The sequence goes on from JAZKJV010010101.1 coordinate 390,816, forward strand.
AATGTGACAGTCCCAATATCCTCTTCTCTTTGCTTCTGAACATCTTCAGAACTAGGATCTAAGAGGTATCCTTGAGATCATATCTCAAGGTATGGAACAACCAAATTATAAAACACTTATTATTATCATCCTTAGATCATTCCAAATGATCAGGATAATATCTACATTTAGCACGATGAACATAATGGGACTCCCACTAAGCTTCACACGGTTCATCAAGATTCTATCTGAAATCATAACATTTATAATTTCATTAGATCTTATGATCCAACTACAAGAAGCTTATTTGAGTCCAAAGATGGAGTTCTTCAGCTAGCACACCTTGCCTTCCTCAACCATGAAGCCCTGGGGCTACTTCATATGAATATCCTCAGAGAGGTATTCATAGAGAAATGCAATCTTGACTCACACCATGAAGATGTCATAGACAAGTTGTGTAGCTATAGTTAGCAATATTCTGATGGGTTAAAGCAAGGTCACTGGAGAGCAAGTCTTATCGCAAGCGATGCCTTCTCTTCGGTGTGTAGCTCATGGCTACGAACCGTGCTTTGAAGGTCTATACCTTCTCATCAGGTTCCCTCTTTCTCTTGAAGATCCATTTACACCTTAATGGGCCTGACCCATATAGGTGGATCCTCGAGGGTCCATATACAACACTTGTATATGAAGTCTACATTAGACTTTTATTGCTAACATCCATCTTTCCATGTCATGATCCTCAGGAGCTTCATCACATGAAGTCCGATCATTTTCAGATTTAACTGACAAATGGAATCCATCCTCAAACTTATTTGAAGAGGTATTAATGTTTCATCTTTAATTATCTATTTTAGTTTCCGATTTCAGGAGCATCATTTTCTTTTCAAGATTAAATGAGTTCCTTTACTTCATTTTCATTTTGATTCTTAAGAGAGTCATCATCTAAGAATCACATTCTCAGATATGAGATCCTTTAAGAATCTCAAGGTCATAAAGTAGGTATACAATACCATCCTTTATTTTCCTAATGAAGTAGCACTCTCTAGTGCTAGAGTCTAGCTTACATGCATGGAAGCTTATTAAGTATATAATGCAGTCTCTACTACATACATACCTTGGAAACTAAGAGATAATTATGCTAGGATTAATCATTGATTAAATCATGTCAAACATGATCAATTGTATCTCCCTACAACTCCATTGAGTTAAGGTTCATTAGGAGGATTGAGATATGAATGATATTCATATCTCCATAGGGTATTTCTTGAATTCATAATAGATACATGCTACCTTGGTTAGATCAAATTCATTTCATCTTCCTTCAAACTTTGGTTCTAAACCAAAATTGTGCAATCTTTGAACATTTCAAAGTTTTCTAAGTGAAGAAAATAAATCTCATATCACAAATAATCACTAATAGATATCACATATCCATAATGTTTATTCTGATATGGATGATTTACATACATCAATATGTATGAGATCTTGAATACCTTAACATCTTACACCTATCACAAAGAAGGGTGTATTGGACATTTTACTTTGAATACAATATTCACAAGTATGTGAGATTTGAATCTTTAGACAATCTAAAGTTTCATGTCTTACTAGTCCATTGATCTCATCAACAGACATATGTCCAAAACATGATGCCAGATCATTGTCAAATGATCTTTATCCTCCTATTGATCTTTAAAGGTTTAATTTTCAGTATTAGAAATCTTAATGAACCATTCATTAATTTTCTAATTTAATAGAGTCCACTAGATTTTAGATTACTATCTGAAACATCTCCATCATAACTCTTTATGATAGATTTATTACAGAATTCATGTTTATATCCAACAATTAGAAATAAACAATGAGTGTATTCTAATATCTAGGTCATAGAGACATTCTCTAAGACTAAGGGCTCCCACTGAAAATATGAAGTTCATTGATCCAATGGAAATTGTTGCAACACTTGCATCACTTTCAACATGTATGACCAATAAATCTTAAGATCAAATTTCTAATATTCTAATACATATGCAACCAATTGCAAGTGTTATTAGAAGATTGAGATACAATTATTAGACTTTATGTTATCAAATAAGTAAGTCAATATCAATGATTATATGTAGATTAATTTGATGTATTATCCGATTCCTTTTCTAAGGATTCTAGATAGATTTAATAGTCATACTATCAACACATCAACTTATTGCAGTATTGGCATTCATCCAACTCTTTGGATGTCATATGGAAGCTACAGAAATACAGTTAACCTTTTGACTATATTTCTTGCTTGGGTCCAACCCATGCTTCCACTGCGCTCCCTTTATCTATAAGCAACCATTGCTTAAGACTAAGGACCTCTTATGTTAAATTCAAAAATTTCAATATAAGAGTATTTCAACATTTATACAAGCTTCATTTAAGTTCATACAATATGAATATTATGAAGCTTCATGAATGACTAGAGTAAAGATAGTAGAATGATGACACTCATCACCTACATCCATCTAAACTCTTTAAAAACATTGGTTCAGGTAGGTATTCAAACGTTTTGAATACATCATCTCTTATTGAGCCACCATTCTGCACGATACAGAGAACCATGTCATTCATGATTGAATGTTGAGAGCACACATGTATGCCAGAATATCTTTATTGATTTTATAAGGATTAATTTGACAATTGTGATCATCATCAACATGTCACTTCCAAAGCACATTTGATGATATCAAGACTATAGAAACATCCAAACCATAGGTTTGAAGTCCTATTATCTATTTAATTTTCATTCCTCATTATTATGAGGAAACTTGCATATTGCAACCACATACATTATGTGTCCAACTGCAAGTATAATATCTGGATCAAGGGTCCAATCCATGATATTTTACTGGTTATCATTGAGTATAACATTGAGTGGGATTAATGAAGGATTATCTGAAATAAGAAATTTGCATGAACATATATTTTTCTTTGATTTAGGAATTTTACATCAAAGGTGTATTTTTATGTCAACAATGAAAGTTCATTCCCTTAATCACTTTCAATATAAGAGATATACTTACCATTATATCTCAAGCAAGATCTGGGATCTCCTTCCTTATCTTTGTTGCATCCCAATAATATGAGAACCTACAACTCGGATAAAAAGAAGCGGGAACACATTCTGCCTTGCAAGTCCAACTTGCATCTCCCAATTCGGTCTTTAACACCCGGGCCCACCACCTCTAAGGTGATGTTGACCCGTCATTAATTGAACCAACCGTCAACGGGAATACAACTCGCTATGCGCAATCCAATATCGCCCCAATAATATGAGGACCCGATATTGGGGTCACTACACATACATCCTTAGTCTGTCGAGAAGCGACGAGCCCGATCCAAATGGATCATATGCAGGAGCTGTCACTTCGGACAGACGTCTCCCACATATAATATCTGGCGACGAAACCCTTCGCCTTGACGGGAGACCATGGATGTCACTTATATGATCCTCCATCTCTTATTCAAATTTAATTAATTACTATGAATCGCATTCATATAATTAATTCTTCCAAGGGAATTCTTAACTTCAATCATATTAGAGTATTTTAATTGGACATAATTAACTTAATCATATTAAATTAATTATCAATCCAATTCAATCAATCAAACTTAATTTTATGCTTGAATATATATATGGTATTATTCTCAAAGTACGTATTAATTCGTATTTTAATAATTAGAAAAATACATCTTAATCCCTCGGACATTATCCCGGCCCTACCCGCTGTCATGGCCAGTACCGGCGGGAGTGGGACGGACCGCATACGTTGCAACTCGCTACCCCAGCGATCCCCGACTAGACACCATATCCGCCTCGGGAAAGGATAATGCTAAATTGATTAATTTGTACTTGAGATGATCATCGAGTCTTCAACCGAAATTATACCATATAGTAATCAAAACAAGTTTGATTATAAGGAAATTTGCTAGACAAATTCCCAATCCTATTCAAGCAAGAGTTTGATGATTGTGATTTCAATTATGATTTAGATCAAATCTAATCAATTAATTGATTGGGGCCAAGTCAGTTAAGGAAATAATCATTCTCTAATATTTCACAAATATTTTCCATAATTATTTCTCGAAATTAACAATTAATTTCATTAATTGACAATCACATGATTCTTGATTAGGAAAGTAATTTCAGCAGTGACCCCTACTTACTAAAATTAGCATATCTCAATCAATTTAAATCCAAATTAAGCAAAGTCAATTTCTAAAGTTTGCTAATTTGATTTAGAACAGAAACCAAGTGACGTTTCACGCATTTCGAGGTAAGTGTAAACAGTAATTAACATTTTAATCACGTTCAGATTCACAGTTCCCGCAACAGTGCAAACATGTTCATTAAAATGACCATATCTAGAGCATACGAAATCCGATTTATGCAAACTCAGATCCTATGGTTTCCTTATTTAATGGGGAACAAAATACAAGTATTAAATTCGTGTTTAAACAATTTAAACAGTGCCGAATGTATTTACTAAACAGATCTGCGAAATCAAATGCGATGAAAACTTTCGCGACCTTAACGAACCCAAATCGTCCTCGGTTAGCGAATCATATTCGAAACCATCAACCTAAGGCTCTGATACCACTTGAAGGATATGGTTAGATCCTCAAGCGCATCACGGAAGCGTGAGCGTCGTATCGAATACGACGAGGAGCGACTAGTCGCAGTAGTTGCTCGATGCAACGGAATTTAAAAATTTTATTACGACGAGACCACATGATCCAAGAACACTTCTCGGATCGTCTCGTCTAAACCACAAATAAGTAATAGGATTACCTCTTGAAGCGTGGTTGCGATCAAGTCTCTAAACGAAGAGACCTCCTGTCTCAAGTCCGATCCGACGGAGGAGACGCTTGCGAGCGCGGGGATGAACCGTGTGCTTCTCGCAATCCATGTTGATGATCCAAGCGGCGGATCTCCTGATCTCGACACACGAGATCCGACGTCTTCTTCACGAGCGAGGCGCACCGAAGGAGACGGAGATCCACGAGCAGACGAACGGGCAGCATAACGACGATGCTACGGCGATGGAGAACCTCTCTACGGCATCCATGGTGGACGGTCATGAGAGGGAGAGAGAGGGCTGACCTCTAGAGAGAAAGAGAGAGAGAGAGATGCTTCACAAGCATTATTTGTTGTGTAAAATAGAGAGCATGGTATGCCTCTCTATTTATAGGGTTTTGGGATCCATGGATCTCAATCCATGTGACATATAAAATCAATGGAGGAGATTGATTTATGTCAACCCAATGGCTAAGATTGTTGTTGGTAAAACCAACAAATTTAGATCAAAATATATTTGACAAAATCAAATACAAATTAATCCAAATCAAATCAATAAATAAGGAGAGAAGTTACATGGAGATTTCATCTCCATGTACCTTCCAAAGTGGACGGCCACACATTCCTTATAGGAATGATGTGCCGCCCCCTTCTTTCCATGGAGAGAGCAATCTCATGGAAATCCATTAGATTGCATATCTCCTTGAAAATCTCCTTTATTTATTTCCAACAACTTTTGTTGGCTTTTTATTCTTCAAAAATAATTCACAATTATATTTGAGAATATTGCAATCTTGCCATAGAAAAATTGTGAATCAAATTCACAACCCAAAACAACCTATAATTTACATTGTCAATTAATTACACAATGTGTATCCAATACACATAATAATGAATCAACACATATAAATTATAATTAGCTCTCTCTAATACATTATAAATCACATTTATAATATATTATAAATAATTGGATATTACTATCCACATTATTCTAATCCAATCATATTTAATTATATTGGATAACTTATTCTCATATACTCAAATAATATGAATCACATTCACATTATTTACATCTTTGATAATTAAATCACATTTAATTATCTCAGAAAACTCTCTTTATAATATGAATCAAATTCATATTACTCATGATAATTAAATCACACTTAATTATCCATTTTCTCAATGCTCGGATATAAATATCAACAATAGAATATCCATGAACTCTTTCAAGGATAATGCGCTTTCTTCGCGAATACTTGGAGATAAGGACATGGCGATTGTATTGTTCCACGTATAGTGACATGGATATTGAGATCATATCTCAAATCCAGATCGTGGGCCTCCCATAGATGCTTGATTAAATCAAGACCGCAAATCTAATCTTCTCATTGCATCTGAATCATATTCAGATCAATGTCCAATAATTAGACTAAGATAAGATTACTTCTCTACTGAGAGGAGTCACTAAAATCCAGACCCGTTTCATCACTCCCTAGGAATGGAAGCGTCATGGTTATACAATCGTTTATGATCACATCACCCTCAGGTATTCCTAATACCTGTACATCCTGCATATTGTAAGACTCAGATTAAACCCGAAGTATTGGATCAACTTTATACTGTCTACTTCATGGTTTTATCAGTAAGTTTCTCATTCGATCATTGGGAGTCGGTACTGATCATATACTTTCTAAAAGCATATATCATACCTAGGTCTTGATCATATACTTTCCAAAAGTATATATCAAACCAACAAATTCAGTCAAGCTTCCAAAGCGAGATGACCGTGCGCACGGAATTTGATTCCTCCCAATATCTCATGAGTGAGCTCATGTCTTCCGGTTCAGTAGTGAACCTGTATGATCCCTTTGAGAGATCGTATTACTCATATGCCCTTATATACACACCAGCGCGCCGGTGTATAGACCTTGATTAGGTCATCAACCTATTGGTCTGCCAAATGTACATACTCAGACATGCAATAACACATCTGTCTCCGGTCAGAGGATGCGTGCCTATACCATGACAGCATATGATATAGGACTTTGGTTATCTCGATCTCGTTAAGTCAACTCTTTGACCTAACTAATCTGACACCTCTGAATCTCTATTCCTATGCAGAGGACCTGCATCAAGAAGTCGGTCAGATATCAGCCTAACTGAGAAAGGATTGCCATCTCCTACTCAGGCTGGAGATTATCTCTTAATAATCATTTGACGGTGCTTGATGAGTCCTCAATCTAACTCATTAGATATTCATCTAAGCACCAGCCTCTATGATTCAATAATTGAATCAACAGTTGTATGATCATTAAGATGGCCCATGGTACATAACCCTAATTGCACTAAGGGACCTATTATGCAAACAATGTACTCTTTATTTCAGATTAAGGAGTGAATTGCAATAACATTTATTGCATAATGGTTCGCCGTGGGCTCGCATGTCCAACATGTATGTATGCACACATACCCTTAAATATACGTACACACACAAATAAACATACATGCGTGCGTACATACATATGGAGGGGTTGGTTATGTGTCCGTGTGACTTCTTTCATGCCATAGAGTGACTATGTGAAGTTTACAAGACCTGGACAAAAATAGATGAACAAAATTCGCACTACAAGAACCTGTAATGAAAAAGCACAGTAATAACAAAAAAACCACAATGCCTACTAGACCTGCCATTGGATGACATTCTATTGATCAATACGCCATTTGCCAAATATGCATCGATGCACCACCTGCTCTTGTATACTTGTCTCAACCTGCTATATGTCATACAAATTACATATAAATAATAGGCCATAAGTAGCAGGTGGAGGTGTCAGCCATTAAATTACACAACATTTTGCAACACATGTATCCGCTGCTTTACAAAAACTTTATAGTGTGCACAACATTTATATAAAAATGAACAAAAGAGACATTATATATTGTGTGTCAAAGGATATTTGTTGGAAAGTATGTTTGCAACAAAAAAATCAGGAAAAATAGAGATTACATCTATATCTTGCGACAATTCTCTATGATCTTTCCACTCACAGATAAGTATCATCCATCGCACAACATAGACACCATATGCATCGCTTTTAGATGCTTGTTGCGAGCAACCATCAGACACGTCAACAAAAATTAGTTATCAAATTTTGGGTACTTCTTTGTAACGTCCCGTGCTTAGGTCCCCGGTCCGTTAACGGAACATTACTGACCCTGACAACCTCTTGGGATCGGGTCCATACGGGGCCGATTAACCACCCCCATTATATTCGCAACGTCCTCGCTGCGACATGGCACATCACTTCTTCCCAGTGACAGTGGCGGCTACACGCTCCGGGTAACCATTTCCTCCAACCTCTTTGTAGGGGCGGCTCCACCTCTCGGGTAGCCCTTTCTACTGTCAGAGGACGTTCGGTTCTGATACAATTTGTAACGTCACGGGCTTAGGTCCCCAGTCCGTTAACGAAACATTACTGACCCTAATAACCTCTTGGGATCGGGCCCATGCGGACCCGATTAACCACCCCCAAAATGCTTAAGCCGGGTTGACAAGTAGTAATCTCCTCGCTATTTATCCCACCCGGAACTTTTCGTATTCACGGTATGGGACTATCTTTTTGGGTGTGTTACAACCTCCCCCACTTATATTCGCAACGTCCTCGTTGCGACATTATCCATCACTTATTCCCAGTGATAGTGGCGGCTGCACGCTCCGGGTAGCAATTTCCTCCAACCTCTTGTAGGGGCGGCTCCACCTCTCGGGTAGCCCTTTCCACTATCAGAAAGAATTTGGTTCTGATACCATTTGTAACGTCCCGGGCATAGGTCCCCGGTCCGTTAACGGAGCATTACTGGCCCTAACAACCTCTTGGATCGGGCCCATGCGGACTCGATTAACCACCCCCAAAATGCTTAAGCCGAGTTGATAAGTAGTAATCTCCTCGCTATTTATCCCACCCGGAACTTTTCGTGTTCACAGTATGGGACTATCTTTTTGGGGGTGTTACAACCTCCCCCACTTATATTCGCAACGTCCTCGTTGCGACATGGCCCATCACTTCTTCCCAGTGACAGTGGCGGCTGCACGCTCCGGGTAGACATTTCCTCCAACCTCTTGTAGGGGCGGCTCCACCTCTCGGGTAGCCCTTTCCACTGTCAGAGGGCGTTCGGCTCTGATACCATTTGTTACATCCCGGGCTTAGGTCCCCGGTCCGTTAACGGAGCATTACTGACCCTGACAACCTCTTAGGATCGGGCCCATACGGACCCGATAACCACCCTCAAAATGATTAAGCCGGGTTATTAAGTAGTAACCTCCTTCACTATTTATCCCACTCGGGAATTTTGTATTCCACGATGTGGGACAAATCCTTTGGGGTTTTACAACAAAAATTGTAACACCTCCCAAAAATAATGAATAGTCCCACACCGTGGAATACAAAATTTCTGGGTGGGATAAATAGTGAGGAGCTTACTACTTGTCAACCCGGCTTAAGCATTTTGGGGGTGGTTAATCGGCCCCGTATGGGCCCGATCCCAAGAGTTTGTCAGGGCCAGTAATGTTCCGTTAACGGACCGGGGACCTAAGCCCGGGACGTTACAAATGGTATCAGAGCCGAACACCCTCTGACAGTGGAAAGGGCTACCCGAGAGGTGGAGCCGCCCCTACAAAGAGGTTGGAGGAAATGGCTACCCAGAGCGTGATGCCGCCACTGTCACTGGGAATAAGCGATAGGTCATGTCGCAACGAGGACGTTGCGAATATAAGTGGGGGAGGTTGTAAAACCCTAAAGGATTTGTCCCACACCGTGGAATACAAAATTCCCGGGTGGGATAAATAGTGAAGGAGGTTACTACTTAATAACCCGGCTTAAGCATTTTGGGGGTGGTTATCGGGTCCGTATGGGCCCGATCCCAAGAGGTTGTCAGGCTCAGTAATGCCCCGTTAACGGACCGGGGACCTAAGCCCGGGATGTAACAAATGGTATCAGAGCCGAACGCCCTCTGACAGTGGAAAGGGCTACCCGAGAGGTGGAGCCGCCCCTACAAGAGGTTGGAGGAAATGGCTACCCGGAGCGTGCAGCCGCCACTGTCACTGGGAAGAAGTGATGGGCCATGTCGCAATGAGGACGTTGCGAATATAAGTGGGGGAGGTTGTAACATCCCCAAAAAGATAGTCCCATACCGTGAACACGAAAAGTTCCGGGTGGGATAAATAGCGAGGAGATTACTACTTGTCAACCCGGCTTAAGCATTTTGGGGGTGGTTAATCGGGTCCGCATGGGCCCGATCCCAAGAGGTTGTTAGGGCCAGTAATGCTCCGTTAACGGACCGGGGACCTAAGCCCGGGACGTTACAATAGGTGCCATTAGATATTTCTCCATTTTTTTCCAACATGGAAGACATCAATAATTATAATGAAAAAAACATGTAGAATAAGTGCATATTAACAAATGGAGGTCAATTGTACCATCCTAAACATAGTACAACATCTAGTAATCACAAAGTATGGTAGTAGCTTATAAGTAGTAGAGGCTACTACTTGTCAACTTGAGCTTAAATATTTTGGGTTGTGGTCAAGGACTTCAGCTGGGTTCATTGTCAACATGTTGTCTAGACCAGTAGTCCCTGATAATGGACTGGATCTTGGCTGAGACGTTACATCAATTCTTTCTTTTAAAAGAGTCCTTGGAGGTGGTATAACCAACAAAACATTTGAATACAAGTCGAGAATCAAAAGATGCCAATGACCATCCGTAAGAAGGGGATCAAGATCACTCACACATTAAAAAGTGTCCTCTCTCGACTTTTTGCAAAGTCATAAACATCAATCAGTTGTCGAGAAAAATATATCAACAAGGGCATCGATAACCTAGATCATTGTCAAAAATACCTACACTTAAGGTTTTTGAAGATTTCGAAGGTTTGTGAAGTAGTTTTCAAGAAGTATATGTAACACCTATACCTCCAAACATAGTCCCACATCTAAAACTCACAAAGTGTGAGAGCGGGTTATAAGTGGTGGGGAATACTACTTATCAACTTGGGCTTAAGCATTTTGGGTGGTTGCCAACGGGTACATCTGGGATCGAACCCAACAAGTTATCAAGGCCAGTTTTCCTCAATAACGGACTGAGGACCTAAGCCGTTACAGGTGGTATCAGAGTCAATTTCCCTCTGATAGTGGAAAGGACTACCCGAGAGGTGGAGCCACCCTACAAAGAGATATGAGGAAATGGCTACCCGGAGCGTGCAACCGCCACTGTCACTGGGAATAAGTGATGGACCATGTCGCAACGAGGACGTTGCGAATATAAGTGGGGGAGGTTGTAACACCCATACCCCCAAACATAGTCCCACATCTTAAACTCACAAGTGTGAGAGTGGGTTATAAGCGGTGGTGATCACTACTTAACAACTTGGACTTAAACATTTTGAGTGGTTGCCAACGAGTCCATCTGGACTCGAACCCAACAAGTTGTCAGGACCAATTTTCCTCGATAACAGACCGAGGACCTAAGCCGGGAACGTTAGAGTATAAATACCATGAAAGATGCAAATTCACTTCTATGTTAACATGCGCTTTCAAGGTTCCATTTTAACAAGATATATAGTCATGATTCTTCGTATCTTTCTTCATATCCTTCATTTTTTTAATATAATACATGCAATATCGAGGATGGTGTCTAATTATACAATAATCAATAGTTGATATTCATACCTCTTTAGTTTGGTCAAATACCTCTCTATCACAATGTCATTCATACAACAAACGTAATATACAACCTCTGAAGTTCGATCAATAACCTCCAGTTGCTCGATAAAATCATTGTCTTTAATCTTTAACCTTTTTTATTTTTAATTATATACTCACACGGTGGATGTCTCATATACTTATGAATCGGATGCCTCATTAATAAAATATAACAATAAATAATATAATATTTGCTATAAAGATTAATAATACATCATCCATTTCATCAAAAATATCCATCATAATCTCTTCAATGCAGCGAACATAAACCTTCATTAAATCCTTCAAAACTTCTACGGCCAAAAAGTTGCTGGCATACTCATTTCAAATTACTTCCTTTAGATTTAATGGCCTACTAGGAGAAACATATTCATCACAAACAAAATGATTGCTAACATCCTTCGCCAGGATAACATCATTAAAAATGACTGCATGAATAAAATTGAAGAAAAAATAACAAATATATAAATCAAACCAACAATAATATTATCAAAAACATTGGTAAAATCTCCTCCATGATCAAAAAAAATATTGCCACATCCTGCAAAACTTCAAAAATAATAAGAAGGAACGTGTCATCAATCGCATTCAAGGCATCCTTCTCATGTACGATAATATTCATTCCAACCCTATAGAAAATAAAAATCAAGCGAAAACAACAACAACGAAAAGAACGAAATAAAAATATAATCAAATATTCGAGACATAATTCTCGACTTGAGCAAACTTTTCCACGTCAAGAAGAACATTGAAATCCTCGCTTTTATTCTTCGAGACGTAATTCTTTGTAGCGTGCTTGAAGATTGATCTTTCTAAGGCCTTTGACACAATAGAGCACTCCTTCATCTTGAGGTCTCTCGAGCTAATGGGTTTTGATCCCATTTGGGTGGCATGGATTGCAAATTGCATAACGACCACTTCGTTCTCCATACTTATTAACGGAAATTCTGAGGGCTTCTTCAGAGGGACTCGGGGCCTCAGGCAGGGGGACCCCCTCAGCCCCCTTCTCTTTGTGTTGGGCATGGAGTCACTATCCCTTTTGGTGGAGGCGGCCGTTGCTAAAAGAAGGCTTATTCCAATGGGTAGGGGGCGGGGGCTGGTGCCTACCCACCTCATTTATGCTGACGACCTTCAGTTCTTTTGCAAAGCTACGTCATCCTCGATCCTCGAGGTTTCGCGGGTCCTTGAAGTGTTCGAACAAACATCTGGGCTGAAGATGAACCCGCGTAAAAGTAAACTTTTCTGCCCGAAAGGGGCTCCGGCGGACTTTGGTTGCACCCTTAGATTGGGGGTGCTGACGAGCGCCCTTCCAACTGCCTACCTTGGCCTCCCTCTTGCTGCCTCTGCCGGCAGGGCCTCCTATGTGAAGGCTTTAGAAGATAGAGTGCGGGTTGCGCTCTGTGGCTGGAAAGCCGCCTCCCTTTCCTTGGCGGGCAGGTTGCAGTTGCTCAATTCTGTGATTGCTGGCATCTCTCTTTATTGGGCTGGGGGTGCCTCATTCCCAAGGGCTCGGTCTCGAGGGTGGACAAAATGTGCGCTAATTTCTTATGGGGTTTTGGGCGGCACCATGTCGGCTGGCACACCGTCTGCCTCCCAAAGGCTGAGGGTGGGCTGGGACTCCGACTGCTGTCCTTGATCCGTGATGCTATGGTTGTTGCCTGGGGGTGGCGTATCCTCACCGTGAAGCACTCTCTTTGGGCCTCCTTTATGAGGCAAAAATACCTGGCCACCTGCAACTTTTGGGATGCCGTCCCCAAGTGCGGGGACTCCCTCCTGTGGAAGGCGATCCTTGCTCACAGGGATGCTTACTGTCACTGTATCTCTAGCTCGCACAACCAGCACATATGGCTCTGCTCGCTTAGGGGCTTCTCCTTCTCCCAAGCTGTGGACATTGTCAGGGCTCGTGGCGCTGTGGTTCCTTGGGCTGCTGTGGTGTGGAGCAAATTCGCTCCTCCCAAGCACTCGTGCATGCTCAATCAGGCCGTCATCAACAGACTGCCCACTTTGGACAGACTTGAAAGATTCGGAATACAACATTTGAGCACTTGCTACCTTTACGGCACTGCAAATGAGACTTGGGACCATGTCTTCTTTCAATGTGCCTTCGCAGCGAACACCTTGTCTCAGGCTCTCGTGGACCTTGGCCTGCAGCATCCGCCTTCCATGTTGCTTTGCAATATTATCGACTGGATTGTGGCTCTTCCGGATGTCAAAGCTCGCTGCTTTTGGGGAGCTGCCTTAGCCACCGCTGTTTGGGAAATCTGGAGGGAAAGAAATGCAAGATGGACATCTATCAGAGCTGCTACGCCCCTCTTTCTGGCCGCTTCGATCTCCTCAGCCGTCATGATTGCCTCTAATGCATCCAGCGACTGAGTATTCTTGGCACTGAAGCTTTTTGTATATTCTTCTTGGTAAAATGTAAAGATCCATTTTAGGGTTTTTTTGGGGTGTCTGAATCCCTCTCTTTTTTGTGGTGGCATTTCCTGCCCCTCCACTTGTAAATCTGTTGTCTCCTACAGCATTTATAAATAAAGTTATTACGCATCAAAAAAAAAATCTTTGTAGCATTTACATATATAGAACATGTACATATGTCTATTGGAGGTGTCTCAGTGTGCACTAATTATTTGTATAAGTACAAGAAAAACATTCCCTTTTCTTCTTTGAATTTTAGTACCCTCTTTATATCATTCCAAATTGAGGTTCCTATTGGGAAGGGAAGTATAGTTGGACCCTTTTTCTTGGTAATTTACCCAAGTATATATCTTGTGGTGTAACTTTTGTATTATAGAAGTTTAGTTTAACATATCATTTTATTTTCTTTTTATTTTATTGTATTTGTAGTTTGTGTAATTTTATCATCGGATTTCAAGTCTTAGGAACATTTTATTATCCATAGGATAGCCCGTATTCGAATTATGATTATCTGTTTCCATGTCCATATCTATATTTAAGGATATGATTTGCATCGTCAATATCTGTAAGATATCCGTTTTTGTATCTTGATTTTAAAAAGGATAAAGATATGGTAACACCTATATCTATATCTGTTTGTTTGCAACCCTAATGTCAAACTATATTTATCCTCACATGCATGCCTACTTATTCTTCCTTGTTGCCTGAATATAAAACATTTATCCCCACCCATTTTCACCTCATCTCTCTTTTTTAAAGTCTAAGATACCTCAATCTCAGAAGTATGACTTCATAAAAAGCATGAGAAAGGTCGAAGTACATCATTAGAGGGCTAAATGGATGCAGAGATGATTTTATGTATTTAATAAGAGCTCAGCTACATAGGAAAGCTTAGCGCTCAATCGACATGATCTATAGTGACCGACTTCAGATCCTCATTTACTTTTAGCATTCGCCTTTCGGCACTGGTCCCTAAAGCTTCTTGCTGACCATACATGCTTACAAGCTCTATCCACATCGAAATGATCTTTTAAAACATTAGCTCCACGTTTCTATCGAGTTATAGGGATTGCAGAAGCCTCCTTTCTTGTCGGCAGAAGTAGTGTGTTAGTTCGAGCAGGACTAGTCTTTGTCAGCCCTGATGGTACCTTACTGCAATATCAAATATTTGCCAGTTCACGCTTCTCGTCGGCGAGTAAGAACCTCCTTGAATATTGGATATATAGTTACGATTGTGGTCAAGCTCACTCTCGGCTTCACTTTGAGGTAAACCAAGCCCGAAGTGCTTCACAACCTTCCTTCTCCCTAAGAAAATGAATGGAGTGATCAAGTTGAGAGCCCCCTAATATATATTCGCCGAAGTTGTAGCCTCATATATAGTTTAAGGCCCTCTTCACTTCACTCTTTCTTTTCATAACTTAAATATATAATCAGTCCATGAGACTTACGTCTCAGCTACTACGTCCCCTAGAACTTCAAGTAATGGTTCATGGTGTAAAAATCCCTAAAGATTTTGATTGAAGTTGAAATATATTAAAAGGGATTTTTACCTCACAAACTATTTGTAAATTACCTTCCCGACCTTTGAAACAAAGTAATTCCTTCCTTGACCCTGTAAACTTGCTAACTCTTACCTCTTTAACATGAGGTTAATCTATTTGAAACTCATGAGGATTCTTGGGATAATTATGGGGTCGATGTGGTAATTACGTTGTGCAAAAAGTTGTAGAGGTAATTTAACAAGTTTATAAGATTCGTGAGGTAAGTCGACTTTAATTATAAGGATTTTTCATGTGTTATTTTGAACTTTGATAATTATTTTTTTCACCTATTTATTTCATAACTACATGGAAACCTGTATAAAAGTATCTTTATCAACAATTTTATCCATAATGCTAAGACGATCAAGTCATATCATTAAAAATAACAATATAAAAACAAAAAAAGTAACAAATTATGTTAATATATCAATACTCAAATTATACCGAACTCATTTTTCTTTCTTTCTTTTCATTTCCCATCTTGTTCCTCCCACAATTTGCATCTCTGTTCCTCTTCCTCACTTGCCTCTTTAAACCACTTGACATTCCCCCTCCTCTTATGCAGCCACAGTGTGGCCATTCGTTCTCTCCTTTAAAGCTCACCTAACCCTTCTTGCAACCTTGTCATCCTCCTATAGTGGATTTGAGTGTGACCCCCTCCCTCTTGACGCCCTTGCCACTGGCTCCCCCTCTACCCACATGATGTACTTGCCAGTGCAACGTCACCCCTTGGAGGTAGCTGATCGAAGGAAATGAAAGAGGAGGAAGGGAGCTAAAAAGAAGAAGGGCGAGATGAGAATGAAAGAGAGAATGGGGAGGGAGACCCATCCTTATATCTTGGTGTGGTTTGATTAACTCAGGATTAACTCAAGCAGTTAATTCAAGAAGAGTCAAATTGATGGCAGGGGTTGTGGTGTTAAGCAGAGCAATAACTATGATGAACACAATGGCCAATGAGTAATTGACAAAGCTTATGGGGTTTGCGGAGTAAAAATACTTAAAGTTCGTTCGATTTATACGTGTTTACGACTTGATTTTTTTTAAATATGTTTCTTTTCAACTTTAATCGTCAACGATAATAAAATTCATATTTCAAATAAGTAACCGTATTAATAAAATTTAGAATAGTCTAACTAGGTTTCTTACCTTAAGGGGTATAATTAATTATTTTTTAGTATGGATTTTTATACTCATAACCTTGCATAATTTCATATCTATGTGTTCTTCCCTAAATGACCGTGAATTATACGAAGAACTTTAAATAATGCTTAAATATTATATGATATAATCTTGTGTTAACTTATTCTTACTTGCTCGTTAATTGTGACAAAATCCATTTGAATTTTACGAATTTTCCCTGTATATACACATTTTGTTTGTAAACAATGTCCCTCTTTATCTTCCTCCCTCTCTTCCATCCTTCGCCAACTCTCATCCTCACTGACTTTGCACCCCATCTACAATCTTCTTTCTCTCTCATCGTATCTCTTATCTCTCTATCTATTCATCTATATCGGTTGATTGAAGAAGGAAGAGGGTTTACATAAAACTATACAATAATTTCCAGATTATAAAAGGTAGAGCTTGGTGATGGTGCTGGCATGGTGGAAGATAAGTCTAGGTTAAGCATCGAGGAAGGAGGGGCACGAGGAGGAAGCGACCCACACTTGGAATTATAGTCACAAGTTCTCAATCTTGACGCCACATGCACTCCGTGTGGGCTTCCCATTGATTTCCACCTTGTCGAGGTTGACTTGGCAGGATCCCTTCATCGTGACCCTCCCTGTCTTCGTTATTACCACATTTGACCTTGTAGGCACCCTAATCTCCACTATCACTAGAAGCACCCTGTGTATCCCCTTCCCCTCCATCTGTAGTGCTTCCCCTGCCCTCTCGTCTGCTAGAACCACCCTCATACCTCTCCCTTCGTCGAGCGCTGACATAATACCGACCAAGACCCCATCCCTAACTTTGTGCCATAGTGGAGTGCCCTAATGATCCCTCCCAACCCATGGAAGACCTAGATCTTGGTGTCGGGTTCTTAGCGAGCACGGTGAGAGAGAGCTCCATAAGGTTGCAACCTTGGAAGGAGAGGGAATCGATAGTGAAGGAGGAAAGCAGGGTTTGGTAGACAAGTAGAGGGCACCCGTATATATGGCTTCGAGGAGGAGGATGACGATGAGTTATGAAGGGCATAGGAGAGACAACGACATGAGAGGTAGAACATGCATCGACGGTGGTGTTATGCATTCTTGACCTTGCATGTGCTGAGCTTGTAGTAGTGGGAGGGGGGGGGTGAATAGAATAAATAAAAAGTGGTTAACCCTAGGATCTATGTTGGATTTGATTAACATCAGGGGTGGTTGAGTTAATGACCAAAGTAACATTACAATTCTATGCATAAGATAAAGCAACTATTTGAAGTTCTTCATGTAATTCTTTTTAAGTAACATCAGGATTGCAAGCATCATAGTTTATCTTTAACTAAAAAACTACAAAAAGTTGTGTTTGGGATTCTTCATACAATAAAGTTTAAGGGAAAACATAAATGTGTGTTTAGAGCTCAATTAAACATGTAAATTTAATTTGCAAATCAGCCTTTATTTCTCTTAAAAACACGTTTAAAACTTTCTTCCTTGTTTTACCGCCCTTAACCCCGTATATATAGTTTCCGAGTGAGAACCATGCAAGTCTCGTAATCAGACCAGAGATTATAGGTTCAGAGTTTTCTCTGATTTATTTTGATAAAAAAATCAAAACTAAAAATAAAACAATCACAAAAATATTAGGTATAACATTGACAATTGTTTCATTGAACCTCGCCACATATCATTGGTATTTGGCACTTTACTTTGACATACCTAAATAACCAAAGTCACATCTAAATTCTTCACAGCATCCTTCCGTTCGACCTTGTACTTCACTAGGTAAAAAAATAACATACCTCTTAGTAGAGATTATGCGTCATATTTATTTCAGTGAGAGTCACTGAAAGTGCAAAAATCGATGCACTAAAATGTTGATTTTATACGTCATTGTGAACACACACGATTCTCGATATTTTTTAGATAAGCAAAAAACATGAACATGTTGAAATAGAATCCTACAATGTACACCGTTAAGTTTAGTGGTCGACCACAAGGACAAGACTTATGTAGCATAACTTTAGAGAAAAGATCAAGATAGAATTAACACACATGCAAGACATATTTTACTAATTTTCTTTAATATTTCAAAGCTTAAAATGCAACAAAACGCATATTAGTGGATTATAGACGTTTTTAGGATCCTACATGATTTTTCAGTGAAGTTTTTGGTTCTTCTGGCTATTTTTAATGAATTTTCATAGATAAGGGCATAAGTGGAAAAAGAACTTAAAAGCTATAACTTGAACACAATTGTTACAATTTTTATTTTTAAAAATATTTGGAGAAATCACGAAAGGAGAAAACAAATTCATAGAAATTATAAAAAGGCTGAAAGATGATGTTTAAAAATTCTATAACTTGAACACAATTGTTACAATTTTTATTTTTAAAAATATTTGGAGAAATCACGAAAGGAGAAAACAAATTCATAGAAATTATAAAAAGGCCCTGAAAGGAGTAAATTGTAATATAAGAAATGTTGCCTAGATAAAATATAAAATGGAATATAACAAAATTGCACTTGGATCTAGAATTAATTAAAAGTACTAGAAATAAATATTTCGACAATGGGGCCCTTAGTGCTCAAACCTAAGGGCTAGAGTAGAAGTGACGATGATGGGTTGTTGACGGTGGAGCTCAGGGTGGAATGGGTGGTTGTGGCATGGTTCACAACTGCGAGATCTCATTGAGATGTGGCGAAGCAAATGAGTGGAAGAGGAGGACAGTGATAGTGGAGATGGGTTCGTGGATGAGAGCAATAATGGGTTCCAGAGATGGCAGGGAGTCATCATCGTTGTCAGTGGTGCCTCCTCTCTTTTATAGCTATAGGAGGTGTACATTTACAAGAGATGGAGGGCATGGGGTTTGGCTTTGGGTCAGAGGTCAACCCACCTCGACTTTTGCAGAATTGGAGAAGGAGAGGATGCGTGGGAGGGGTCGATAGGGAAGAGGGTTATCTTTTGTTGTTTCTTTTCTTTTAAATAAAGATGGGAAGAAAGGAAGAGAGCCCAAAATGAGCCTTTTCCACTACAAGAAAATTGTGGTATTACTAACACAGTTACGCGACCACAAGTAATGGCGTGTGCTCACATTATATAATATGAACACAATTCGAGTACTTGTGGTCATTTTTTTAATTACGCAACTACAAATTGATCGGCCAAATTTCATGCCTCAAATACGATCACAAGTAGTCCCCCACATGTGGTTGCATTTTCTAAAATATTAGGCCGAACAGAACTTCATTTGCCCCATTATGTCTTATCCCTTATGTGCCTTACGCCCTCCTCCTCCTCTGATCTAGTTTCCTCCTCCTCTACAACATTCATGCGCACCTCTCATCCTCCTCCGTGGGCACATCACCCTCCTCGACATTCTTCTACGCCTACATCTTCCACATTCTCCTTCTCCATCTACCGTCATTCCAACTACACATCATCTACCGGCCAATACTTCCTCCTTCATCGTCTTTCTATGGCCAAAGTGCACTATTAGGTATATCTCTTATATATTAATTCATTAATCTATTTGTTTATTTTGTATTTTAGTTCATTGTGTCTTATTGGATGTTGTAATTTTGATGCATTATATGTGTTTAGTGAAATGTCTAACAGGTAAATTGAAAAATATGACGAACTATTTGGATTTCTTTTGCTTGTGTTTTTTGCCCTTTTTGTTATTGAGCTTAATATTGTCAAATGTTTTAATTCATATATGGGCATGTACTTGTGTGCTAAATGTGAGTGTGTTAAGTAGTTATGAGATGTGTGGTACATGATAATATCATTGTTCACATAGTTGATATCGCTTATATTTAATAATCTCAATGTGCTTGACATGGAGAGGTATAAGAATTGTTATGTAAGCTTTAATTTATTTTTCTTCTAAATGTGTATTATATATATGTTATATAGGTCTATCATGTAGAATGCATTTAGGGTATTGCACGAATATGCACAAAACATTACTCACACACGTGTGTCCTTCCACACTAGGTTAAGCGTGGTCCCACACAATTGGTGGCGTGTACAACATATTTTGGGGAGTGATGATCCCATGATGTGTTATATTTTTTATTTTTTTCACAGTTGTTGGGGTCTTAGCTTGCTAAGAAATTCCCCTTGCATCACTATACTACTCTTGATGTCATTTTCAAGTACATGGGTAGGGGTATAATAGGGTGGGACAATATACTGAATTGGCCCATATCAAAATCAAATTTTCTCAAGTGTTGTTACATTTGATCGGTATCATTCGCTCGCATAGTTCAACATTTTATAAAATTTTCATGATAATCAAACAACATAATAAATGTGATAAAAAAAAGAAAATAAATTTTAAACAATCAATCATAGGAAAACGTGTATGTTTGTATGTGTATGAGGTGTATATGTGTATGCATATGGGTACGAATGCAGGTATTTATAAGTAGGAGGCCAGGTATGTGTGTATCTATCATTTGTTATATATGGGTATGCATATGGGTATGAGGCTATGTATGTGGGAATCCATTGTAGAATGTGGGTAGCCAAGTATGATTTGAAGATATTGACCAGGTATGTAAGCATTGAGCATGCATGGAGTTAAGCATGTAGGAGGTATTTGAGCATTCATGTATGTAAGAGTGTGAGGAATATGGGTATGCATATGAGTGTGTAATAGTGTATGGATGTGTCAATGAATTTAAGAGTGTATGGAGGTATCTGGGCATGCATGCAAGTGTGTAAGGAATATGAGTATGCCAGTGGGTATGCATGAGTGTATGGAGAAATGTGGGCATGAATATAAGAGTTTATGGGTGTATTTGGGCATGTATGCAACTGTGTGAGGAATATGGGTATGCATGTAGGTTTGTAAGAGTGTATAGTGCAATGTGGGCATGAATGTAAGATTGTACGGGATTATTTGGTAATGTATGCAAATTTGTGAAGAATTTGGATATGCATGTAGGTGTATAAGAGTGTATGGAGCAATGTATGGGTGTGTTTGGGCATCTATGCAAGTGTATGGTGAATATGGGTATACATGTACGTGTAAAAAAGTATAGTGAAATGTGGGTATGAATATAAGAGTGTATGGGCATGTATGCAAGTGTGTGAGGAATTTGGGTATGCATGTAGGCGTGTAAGAGTGTATGGAGCAATGCATAGGTGTATTTGAGCATTCATAAGGAATATGGGTTTGCATGTAGGTGTGTAGGAGTGTATGGTGCGATGTGTGCATGAATGCAAGAGTGTATGGTGGTGTATGGGTATGTATGCAAGTGTGTGAAGAATTTGGATATGCATGTAGGTGTGAAAGAGTGCAGTGAGCAATGTATGGATGTCTTTAGCATGTATTCAATTGTTTGAGTAATATGTGTAATGATATGGGTATAAAGAGAGTATAGGAACCATGTATGGGTGTATTTGGATTGTACGCAAGAGTGTAAGGAATATAGGTATGCATGTAGGTGTGTAAGAGTGTATGGAGGGGTATGGTCATGTATGTAAGGGTCTATGTGTGTATTTGAACATGTATGCAAGCGTGTGAGAAATATGGGTATGCATATGGGTATGTAAGAGCATATGGTGCAATGTGGGCATGAACGTAAGGGTATATGGGGGTACATGGACATGTATGCAAATGTGTGAGGAATTTGGGTATGCATGTAGGTGTGTGAGAGTGTATTGAGCAATTTATCAATGTGTTTGGACATGTATGCAAGTGTATGAGGAATGAGAGTATGCATATGGATGTGTATGAGGGTAAGAAGAGAGTATAGGAATCATGTATGGGTGAATTTGGGCATGTATGCAAGAGTGTGAGGAACATGGGTATGCATGTAGGTGTGTATGAGTGTATGGATGGGTATGGGCATGTATGTAAGAGTGTATGGGTGTAGTAGGGAATGTATGCAAGTATGTGAGGAATATATGTATGCATATGGGTGTGTAAGAGTGTATGGAGGGGAATGGGCATGTATGGATGTGTATGGGAATGCATATGGGTAAGGGTATGAACAATTGAAAATTGGGATTTCAACCAATTCAAATGGATCTAATGTGATATTGTAACATTTTTTTGTAAGAGATCTACATGGATAGAGGGGAAATTTTATACATTATAGTTACATTTTAGGTGTAGAAAGGTTATTAGGATGCGGGGAATCAGTTAACGAGTCAAATGCACGGTTAGTATGTGTTATCGTAAGATATATATATCTAATTTAATCATGTATATACATGATGTTTATATATATATTGCAAAATGTATATTAACTTTCTTTAGTTCGGAGGTCCTAAGATAAGGGAGTCCTTGATGATTTCGATGCATACACTATGTAGATATTCCTGTCATATAAGATTTAATCTTTGCTAATTTTCAACAGCATAACCACAATCCTCTCAGATATACCAAATTAATCTTTTAAAGGTTTATTAATTTATTTTGAGACATTATTAAACTTTTAAGAGTCAATTTATGAGGTATATTGGAGAGGTGTGTGGTTATACTGCTGAAATTTAGTCAAGAATAAATACTATATGCAAGGAATATCTATATAGTGTCTGCATCAAAATCATCAGGGATAGGCAAAACTAAAACTGAAATAAAATGTTCTTTCCTTATCTCATCTTATGTATGTGGTTATGTGTTGGAGGGTGAGTCTAACTACCAGTATGTGATGAATCTTCATTCATCACCTTTATTCTTTCATTTTGGCCTTAAATCCCTAGCTAAATGCATGTATATAGTATTAATTTGTATAAAACAATACTCATAAATTGATTCATTAATATTGTATTAATATAATTTTTAATTCCAAAATAAAAGAATAAAGAAATGAAGAAGAAATGAAGTGTCAAAGACACTGAATGACCCCAGACCCTGAGACTAGGTCAATATTGACTTGGCGACAAGGAATAAAGTAGGGGGTAGAGAAATTATACAGGATACAACTTAGAAATCCTAATATTATTTATCAAAAAATAGTCTTTTGGGCTCTATTTTATTTCAATTTTTATACCTAAAATAATAAAACCATCGACAAGAAATTTGTACATAAAAATACAATGAAAAATACACAATTAATTTGACATAAAAATAATACATAGTGCACCCAGGAAACTCAGAATAAAAAGTCGCAAACAAAACTTCCTAGACATGTATCTCCTCCATACAGACTAAAAATTGAACAAAATCACATTTATTATTTATAAAATTAAATTATCTATTTAAAGAGGTGGTTTTATTAATTTCGAGTTGAGATGCAAAAGTTAGCTTTTGAGTCCCTATATACTATATATATGTATATTCAATGTACTCATTCTTTATATTTATATTTTCTTATATTTTGATATACTTATAAGTATCATTCAAAACACATTTAAATAACAAATATAAAATAATAGCATCAAAGCATATTAAAATAAATAAGGAAATAAAATATATAGGTAAACTATACATATGTAACACATATACTTATTTATTTAAGTAAATAAATAAGATCAAAAATTAAAAAAATATATATAAATATGCATTTAAATATATTATAAATATATAAAATATGTAAATATAATAATAAAATATAAAATACAAATAAAAATAAAATGCTATAAATGCATGTATATATATACATATGCATATACATGTAAATACTAAAACATAATAAAATCCATGTAAAAATAAATAAAAAATATAATAAAATACTACCTAAAATAAAAAATTTATGTTTTGACCTAAAATTAATAAAATCATTTAGTATTTTACATAGAACCAATAAGGGATTTATCCCTCTAATTTTTCTGGTTGGTCCACATGGACCAACCACGATGCTAGGAATGTTGACCCGTGGGTCAGCAGTCCTTTCCTCTAGCTGACTTTTCCAGAAGGCTCGTGACTTCTGACTTTCTCCATTTTTCTCCCATTCATCCATACTTCCTTCCTTCTCGAGACACCCACCTTCCTGCAGCCCTCATCTCCCTAACCTACACCCTATATATACCTTCCCCCTACCACCTTTCTTCTCCACTCAATCGACCGCCCCTTTTCCTCCAAATCCATGCCAATAAATAACAACTCAATCCTTCATTTTTTATTTAATCCCACTTTCCCTCTCGAAACCCCAATAGAAACTCCCTTTTGAAGCCCTTGGTGAAAGCAAGTGCCTCCAATCCTTGTCAGCGAGGAGAAGAAGCAGAGAGTGGTGATCCTAGCATTGCCATAACACCTTTGGCGAAGCTATCTGCTCCTTGACATCTTGTCAGGTATGAGCTGTAAATCTAGCCTTAAAATCTTACATTTCTTTCCAGTAGCATAATTTATGTTAGTTTAGTTAATCAATCAGTAGGTTAGCATAATTTTTGAATTTTTGATTGTTGGAGCTTTGTGATCCAGCTCTAATTCACAGTCAATCCCCTGTTTCGGTCCCGCCTTTCCACCTCATCTTTGTTCCCTTTCATCTTCTCTATATTTCCCCTTTGTTTCCCCCTCGATACTGCAAGGATCAAGGTCCACAAAGCTCCCTCCGCTGCTTCATCAGAGCTCATTTGCCCTATCATCCATCGTGTATATAGCTTCAATAGAGGATCGAGAGTGACCCTCTTGTCTTCCTCTCCCTTTTTGTGTAGGATAAAGAGTTTGGTAGATATGTGGACCAAGACTTCAAAGACCAAAGTACCTCCGGGTACCGTTGATCTCCAAGCCCTATCAATGGGGCTAGGATCTAACTGACAACTCGTGCGGAAGCGGGAGGCTCCAAGAAGCTAAGGAGCTCTTCGGAGAGGTTATTGGAGGCTGGAGCGAGAAGGAACGATCGATCAAAGCTCGCCGGGAACCTTTTCTTAGGGTGTTCTTTGTGACACCCCATAACCATCTGATCAAGAATTGTGGCCCATATCTATTTTGGGTTGCTCTTTGAGGCGAAGCAGTACATGCCTCGGACCGTGAGATCGTTCAAGTGAAGTACACGTGGCACATTGTCCTCCATCCGATCGAGTGCCCTTGGTAAATTATTAAGTAACCCCATTGCCTTTTTGTATTTATAGTTTAGTCATGTAAATATTTGTGTATGTTTAAAACTTCTGTATATTTTGAATTAGGACCCCTTAATTTCTTGAATATTACAAAAGGGTCCTCGTGTCTCACGTGTTACGCCAGGTGAGTCGATGTGATATTCGCAAGCTAGCCCCTATGCTTTTATTTATTTAAAATTATTATATAACCTTGTAAAATACATGTAATATTTTTTTGGTAATTTGCATGAAAGCCCTCGTATGTTATTTTTATTGTAAAAATACCCATTTCAGGCTTGCAATTATTTTATTTCTTATTTATTTTTATTAAATAGCTCTTTGCTTGAAAATTATGGAATAGGTTATGTAGTTGCCTTAAACTATGCTTGTTCACAACCACATTTTTTATTTAGGCATTTATAGATTTTTATATTTATTAAAAATCATTTAGGAGTTGTTAAACCCATTTATAAAAATATAAAATATAAAATCACCTCTAAAATTTCCAAAAAAATATAGTATATATTACTATATATTATACTTATAGATCAAAAATCACAAAAAATATAAAAGAAAAAACAAAAAATTGCAAAACCCTAAAAGCATACAAAAAACAATAAAAATTAATTAAAAATCCAAAAAATAGCTTTATGTTTCTTATTTTTATAATATTATATACTATTTATTAAAAACAGTTTTGAGGAATTTTAGACATATTATCTATTTTTATTACTTAAAATAATTCAGCTTATATATTATACTCAATATTTTGATATTTTTAATATACTAAAAATACATAAAAATTATCAAAAACTATCTATGATCCCCGAAACAGAGAAAATATCAAAAATCCAAAAATGATTTATTTTTTTGAATTTTTATTATATTTATATATATTTATAAAATCCTATATATACTATATATACCTCATAATACTTATGTACTTATTCTTATCATTTTATTACTTATAAATACCTATTATCTATTTAAAACCCTTTAAAAAATAAAAAGGATTATTCCTATATATGTTTACATATATATTTATTTTATATTCTTTATAATAATAATAATATCTATTATTCTTATTATTACTACATATATATACATATTATATATTTTAAAAAGAAACTAAAAATTTGCAAAATTATAAAGAATATAACGAATTTAAAATTAATATAAAATAATTAAAAATCCCTAAAAGTAAAAAATTAAAACCCACAAAAAATCAAAAGGCATAAAATGTATAAAAATAATTATTAGTAGTTGTTATTAACTGATAATAATTATACCTATCCAAGTTTCCTTCCAGTGGTTCAACCCCTACTACTTTGTCACTATACACATTTCATATGGTATAATAAATTTCACCACGTATTTATTCATTATTTTATCTATATCGTGGGTTGATTGTTGATCTACTTAGTTGAGTTGAGCATCAAGTGTTGAGAGAGCGACCGCCACAACGATTGTCGGATCTGACTTATCGGACACCACATGCCCTCCAAAATCGGATGTTAGGTGTCTCCTTCTCCGCTGAATCATCAAATAGCGCCACTGCCGGAGAGAAACGTAGGATAGGGTACTTGTGCATATATCTATCTTATTTCCCTTTTTTAGTTCTTTTATAAATAATTGTTTATCGGTTCTAATCATCTCTCTTTGTTGACTTTTCTATAAGGACCCGCTACATGAGGATAGTATTATAGGAGGCTAAGGCAACCAAGTAGAGCGGAGGCCAGTCCCTTCTCTGTAGTCAGGTAGGAGAGAGCATGGGAGAATAATGAGGAGAAGGGAAGAACATAACAAATTTAGTTTAGTGTTATTTTCTTATTTTGTGAGACACTTTTATTTTTGTAATATAAATTGTAATAATACATGACTTGGATATTCAGACACTCGCAAGCTCATTTCATTAGGTGTTTTTTCACCTGGGGGGGTCTACTGGGTTTTTCTGTGTTTTTCTCACCTTCTACTTTTGTCCTCTTTAATTTTCTACTTATTTTATTTCCCATGTTTTTGAGTTTTTCGCCTTATTTTTCTTTGTTTTGTGTACTTTAAGCCCCCAGTTCTAGGATTTTATTTGGGAGCCAAGTAGCATTAGGTCTACACAGTTAAAAGAATTCTATTCCTAAAAATTATCGAGCTTTGTCAAATTAATCAATCCCTGCTTCCCGAGTAGAAGTTCTTGATAGGACAATCTTGCACATATATAGAATAGATTTCATTTTATGTACGAATCATCTTTCATGTAGATTCCTGGAGTCAGGTACACATCCCTATCTCTAGTATTTGTATTCATTGATTTTTCATGCACCACCTTTTCCGAATTTCTTCCCTTATTTTTTTGGACTTAGGCAATAAAAGTAATTAGAAAATTCATTAGATGTTTTCTTTTTCAAAAAGACCAAAAAAAGTGGTAACCAATAAAATTAGGACTCCTAATTATACTCGATCCTAAAAAAACTAAACATAAAGGACAAATATCATTGTTTTGGGGAGAGTATCACTCTCATTGTCACAAGTATATTCCATGCCGAGTGAGGCACATACACATAACGATTAAAGCCTCCATACATGGACTTGTACCTTAAGCGCTTGCGTTGGCTCTTGGGCCTTGTTATCGTTGCAAGCACTTGACTCAGACTATAGACGAAGTGGTCTGGTGCTATAGTAGGTGTGCTATGCCAACTCGAACACAACCACTCTAGGAGACTACATATATGAGTTTATAAAAATTTGCCCGATCACCTAACTTTAAAATCAAAAAGATAAAAGACCCTTTACAATCTTTGCAGTGTTGAGTTGGTGAATTGGAGGATTTTCGATATTTGTTTGTTTTGTGTGTGTTTGATCACTCTGCGTATTTACACCTTTTTCCTTCTTATTTCGACTTGACTATTGTGCTCTCCCCCATCCCTACCTCTTGAAAATCGAGATGGCCAACTGGAGTAGCTTTTATCCTGACTTTGTGGATTTCTCTCACTCTGATCCAGTCAATGCACCACTATTTTATCAAGAGGAGTATTATAAGGATTTTTCTTTTTGTACATATCCACCACACCCTAAATTTCAACCACCCGATTCAGACTACCTTCCACCACCGTACGCACACCACCCACAATCATCCCCTGGTATTGAGCTATTGGACTCACCTATCATGGACATCACTCTTGATTACGTGACTCAGGTAGTGAAGCAAATGCGTCAGAGGATAGATGACATCACAACCCCGGATAAGAGCCACATAGTCGCTTCATCGTCCATTATCAAAGAGTCACAAGAGGCCACCCATGGGAGATCGCAATCACCAAAAATACAAAATGAGAAAAATATAAAAATCCAAGAAGATAATAATGGGAGACACCTAGACAGGACTGGTTGTGAGGAGAGGTTATATGTTCCAATCCTTTGCCAAAACACACACACACCATAGTTCCCACCCACCCTTCAAGGATGACACTGCACAAGATGATTCTAGTCATCCTTGTTTACATAGTAACTCTGACTTCCTCCATCACGAGGATGAAATAAAAAATCTAAAAAATTGTTGACCAACCTTGAAGTGGTGGTGGCTATTCAGTATATTTTTGATTCCCCACTTTGAAAGTCCATGAACCTTATGACTGCACCTACACCAAAGAAAATTAGGAGACGTTGTAGGACTGAGTGCTACATTCTGACTATGGCCACTGCCCACGCCATCACCCATCGTCTTCCCAATAGGAAAAGGTATACTAGTACACATGTCGTTAGATGTGCCATTTTCAGCCATCAATTTGATCACACTCTCCTTGACAGTGGCACATCAATTAATGTAATACCCTTATCACTTATCGAGACACTGAATCTAGGGCCTCTCAAGAAAATCAGGATGATTTGTCAATTTGCTAACCCAATAAAAAAGAGGCCGGAGGGTATTCTTGAAAACATTGTCATTCATATCTAGGGCATGAGCTACATTGTTGATTTTATTGTACTACCCATGGAGACCTCCACCTCTGTGGAGCACATCCCGATCATCCTAGGTTGGCATTTCATCACTACAACGAAGGTCATTATTGATTATGGATCTAGAGAGATACACTTTCATTCCCACAATGAAAGAGTTTTGATTGAGACGATCACCACACCCATTGCCAGTTAGAAACACACACATGATGAGAGTGTACCTATGTCAGCTGACTCAGAGGACTATGACTTCACTATTGTGATCAAAGATGTTTGCTTTGCCATGGATGATACTAACACCCGAGAATTCCTCTTCCAAGGGCAAGATTCGGAAAGCATAGACTTATGTGCCCCCTATTCTTATGTGTAGTGATTTGTTGATGAGATCCACAGTATTTACACTATAGATATATTACTGTGGAGGGTATCTATAGGAGAGACTTTCCTGGACGGACCTGACCTTACTACTTCCATTGATGAGTTCGTACCTTTTCATTGTGAGACCACTCATGATATCCACCATGTCGACCCTGATAGGGCTTCGTCAACTGTTGACCTCGATATTGACTTGCACCTTTTAAGATCCATTCACTAGCGGTCATGCAAGAAGGTAAGATTTCTACCTTCTTGATCATTGTATATTCCTTGCCTTATATGTACTCACTTTCATTCCATCTACCATTTTCTCTTGTCCACCTCGATCTGTGTGTTTGCCTTGCTTAGGGCGTACTTTATCCTAAGTATAGGGGAGGTGGACGAGTCCAGTGTTCTTTCTTTATTTTGTTTCATCACTCTAATCGTTGCTTATGCTTAGGGATCCCTTACCCTAAGTATAAGAGGAGTGATGTTGTTCATTCGTTCATCGTTATTTTCATTATTTTTCTTTTGGTCCATGATGAATCCCTGATTCATATACATTATTCTGATATATTATCTCTCTAGCTTAAGAAGGCCAAAAAATAAATAACAATTATCACTAATTAATTAATATTGTATTGTAAATAGTTATCTATAATTATTGTATATTAATATACATATTATTGTGCTATTATTTTATGTGTTTATTAATTATTAAAAATTCAATAAAAATATAGTAATATTGTATATAATTAATTTAACATAATTCATAAAATACAAATCTAAAAAATTAAGAAAAGAAATTATAAATAAGAAATTAGTTCATTGGGCCACGTGGCGTCATCTCAACGCACCACGTAGCCCTGCTCCTTCTCTGCCATCCGCCCCACTTTGGGCTGTTGGATCATTAGATTCAATTGCTGGAGGCTTTCGTCAGCCTCTAGTTCATCTCTAAACAGACGCGTCCCTTCATGCCTCGCCTTCTTCAACCATTTTTTCCAACTTCCTCACATGCTCTACCTGTTTAACTCCATCGCCATTCTTCTCCCCGATCGTCAATAACATTTGCCCAACCTCACTCATCTCCCTCACATGCTCTAATGATCGATGTTTGAAACTTCTCCCTCAATCACCTAGAGCTGCAAAAACTCCTCCATCAAAACCCCACTCTCCACCAACTGGCAACCGCATCCGCCAGTTCGTAGAGAATTCCCTAGCCTCAGCCTTCACCTGTGACAAAGAGTGAGTGCATCTCGAGTGTGGTCTCGGTGTATTCTTCTCTGGTGAGATCCAAGGCTTCTCAGCCTTGCTGCAACCCTTTAGCTACCCAAGCTTTGAGCTAGTGATCTCTGGACCATCAAGCGACAATCGATGTTTCAGGAACTCGAACTTCCAGGCCCGTTCTACTTTCTAGAGCATCTTGAGCATCACCTTCTTCTTCAGATAATTTCCCCATATCTCTCATTTCTTCGCCATGCTCTTGTTTCTCCATTTTAGTCTATGATCTTCCATTTTCATTATGTAATTCCAACGTCTAATCAACATCTCCATTAACAAATTATCTTCACATACTCCTCATCAGTCCTCATTTATTTATCCATTATCTCATCCACCTCACTTCATTCCAGACTTAGCAAAAGTATGGAACCCACCTAGGGCATATTTTTTCATTCGCTAAAAGCCCCTCATTTTGCCACATAAATAACCCATCAACTTTGCCTTGGGTTTGTATTTTCTTCTAACCCTGCATGTCTTCAATGATCAGAAAAATCATGGAGCTCTGATCTCTCTATTCGTCTCAGATGACACTACACCGAGTCATCATTCTAGCCATCTCTAGTGTTTCCTTTGGGCACAATCACTTTCACCATGCCTTCATGGAGGTCTCGTGGCCTTCAAGTCGAGAGGAGGAGCAATGTGGAGGGATTTCGACTTCACCGGAGCTCCGCTCATCCTCTGTTGCCTACGGAGGAGAGGGAAGAACAAGAGTTGCAATAATTGTACAATTAGGCTACTACGATTGGATCTGATGGTTGTCATTCATTCCTAGCCACATCCAGAGGCAACATTTCGAGCCTAAGGGTCAGACCGGTCGAGCCTATGCTGAGCCACTTGCATGTGACATATGGCCAAAGCCATGCCATCTGAGCCTCCGCAGATCATGTGCAATGCACACGTGACATTGGTGAATTTGTAGATGAGCCCAAAAAAGAATCGAATTTGTAGATAAGTCCCATCTCCTTTGAAAAAGTGCATCAATACTCGAGAGGGTCTCTGTATTTGTATTTTAGTCTAATTTGGGCTGTTTTATAATAAAATACAACATGTTTTCTTGCATTTATGTCCCTGCCTTGTTGTATTAATAACTTGTGAACTATTAATATATTTTAATGAAATTAATGTCATTGGAAAATTCATTTTATGCTCCTTAGTTTAGTGAATTTAGATCATTGTTTTGATATATCTTTCATGCATTAAATTTTAGAGGATTAATTTTGTCTATTCAACCTTAATATTGATTCAAAATGGAATTGCACTTAGGTTGAATTTGCTATGCTTGGCACTAATTTCTTCTTAATTAATTGATCTCACAAGTAGTTATTTTATCTAATCAGGAGCATACTTTTGTGTTGTATGTCATTGTGGATGTATTGCATCGTTGTTTATCATTATGAAATAATGGCGTAAAAGATTATTAAAAAATGCATTTTCTTTGTGTTTATTTGCATTGTGCTTAACCTAAAACCTATAAATTAGTTAAATAATTAATTTACTCCTAAATTTAATTAGATAGTTGCTTGTGTCTCTGTGTTCGACCCTGGAGTTGCCTAAGTAAAAATTAAAGTCGAGAACTCTTTATGGAGATTTTCTCTTGATTATGTTGATTATCTATTGGCCCGTGTTACAACGAGATCATATTATTATTGCCGATAGATGATTTTTCATATGATACTATCGTCAAGGACACATCACATTATTTGATTTTATTTAAAGTCGATTATTTATTTTTAATGATTTCTAGAGTCTTTTAGGTTAAGTTTTGTTGTGTTGTTTTATCATTTTTTGTATTGGTTTCTTTGTGATTTGTACCTATTTTGATTCACTAAAATTATTCCAAGGATATATTTGACACTTTGATAGTTTTGTGGTAGGGATTGCAGAGCCGAAGCCTGGAGGACCGCGAAGGCAAGGAGCTTGGAGCTTCAGCTACAAAGACCACGAAGAAATTTTTTAGAAGAAATTTTTGTTGATTAAATAACATTTGTTGTGTACTTTATTATGTAGAATTTGTGTAATTTGTTTTGTAAATTAATTTGTAATTAATTGCCAAATTTACAACATTTCTCGGTTGAGTTCTCGCGTATGTAAAGAAGGATTTATTATTATTTATTATTAATTATGTGGTTGTGTCGAGAGTGATTCTCGACTTGAATGACGATCTAGGTCAAGGAACCACGTATCAAATACACACATCTTAGGTCATTTTTGCTTGATCTATTTCGTAACTTAGGGTACACCAATTGATCTCATATGATTCACAATTGCAAAAATCTTAGGAGATTCATTGAGGCGCACGTAAATTACATTCTATCTAGTCAAATTTAATTGAATTCTTCATCGCTAATAGAACTCATGTTTAGGTGTGGCTTTCTCAACTAGCATCATATACTGTAATGTTTAAATATTCAATCTTGCATCCACATAGAGAGCGCTGAGAATCACTGTAAGTTTTCCTAAACGACTGCATGCATCATTGATTTCCTACTACACCCCATTTTCCATCTTCTCCCTTGATTTTCATCAACCTAAGGATAAAAGAAAAAGAAATTGTACGTTAGGTGATTTTTATGTGGTCGCCTAATTCAAAGTGATAACCAACCAAACTAAAATTGGGACTGAATTAATACAAGTTGAACTAAATAATTTTGAATGAAATTGACCTTCTATTATGGTCATAAAAACCCTCATTGTATGTAGGTACTTACCCCCATACAGGGTGGGTGAGGATGAATCCCTAAGGTTAGAGCCCAAAGCTCTGGACTTCCACCCTAAGTCTCTAGGTCCGACTTTTACAGATTTTGGGAGCTGTAAATGGTTGCCTCTGACCTAAGAAATACTTTTTTGTTATCTACGACTATAAGTTCCTTTTGGTGTGTGATATTGAACCTGGTAACCTAGGAAGATCACTCCATTTATTGAGGTATTATAGGACTTCAACTGGGTGTAGTAGGAGACTCCCTGTGTGCTTGTACAAGATTGTTTGAGTCACCAATTTAAAATTGCCAAGACAAAAATAAGCCGAAGTCTTACGGATTTCACGTGTTGAATTGGTGATCTATTCAAAGTAATTTGTTTGCATTATATCATGTGAGTTGATTTTGTGTATTAACGTGAACCGTAGTACTAGTATCTTTTAAATCAAACATGCTCATTTTTTGTAACCTCCTTGAAATCAAAGATGGATAACTAGCTGGATTTTTGTTCAGACTTCGCGAACCTTTCGTTGAACCATACACATATCGCATATTGCAAGGTCCAGCTACCTCCTTCTCCTAGACCTTCCAAGATCCGAATAACTTTGTTTTGATCCAGTGTATATTGATTCATTCTTAGGGAGCATTTTCATCCCAACATATCCCTTTCTTCTCTTCTCACTGAGGAAGATCATTGTCTTGGTGAGATTGATTCGATTTCAATATCTTAGTCAAGATCTCATTCCAATCCTCTTTTTGATGAAGGTTTAGAAGATTCATTCACGATGCCTCCTAAGAGATAAAATTGAAAGGAGGAAGAGTGTGAAGACCTGATGCAAATGGTGTTCGCTAGGCTAGACACTTCAGAGCAAAATGCATCATTATTGAGAGCACAGATATGCCAGCTAAATCTGGGAATAGATGCACCGATGGATGAGGCATATAACCCTGGACAATACCAAATGACAAATTGGTTGAGTTCTCTAGAGCTAGAGGTTGAATCTGAGTTAAATCCGTAGTTTTTGAGTTTGTCACCTCACTTTAACAGAAATGCAAATGAGGAACCATATGCATTCCTTAACGACTATGAGCTGGTCTGCTCTAACCTTAGGCTTCTTAGGGTTAAACTACATAGGGCTCAAAGCCCTTTGTTGACTTGAAAAATAAGACAGACTATTGAATGAAGAACCTGAGGGCAGTTGTAACTACCTATGTTCAGTTCAAGGATCTCTTTTTGAAGAAGTTATACCCTTTGAGTGCAACTAACTTAATGCACTCTCTCATAACGAGTTTCTCCCAACTTCCTAATGAAGCATTCTGTGATACATGGGAGAGATTCAAAGACATCTTGCAGAAGTTTCCTTGTCATGATTTAGAGTTATCCGTTCTGGTTTAGTCAGTATATTATGGTCTTAACCCTGAGGAGCAAGGTTTGGATAGTGCTGCTTGTGGAGGCAGCTACACTTCATGTGCAGATACCGTCTGGAAGGTGTTCGAGAGGATGACTGAGACGATCTGTGCACAAACCACTAAAAGAGCTCAGATATATACCCCCTTACCACTCTTACCTAAATATGGAGCAATGGCTAAAGTTGATCCTTCTGACATGGGTATCATTGCAGACTAATTAACAATTGTAGAGAGGACCGACAAGAGGATGGATGAGTTGGACAACAACTTATCCAAACTGGAGAAGCAGATGGCAGAGATTTCTGAGAAGGTATCCAAGATTAGGATACCTCTCGTGACTGCATATGTTGCTCCCGTGTACCATGTCCACAACATTTAAGAGAAGCAAATGTCAAGGACACCCCAACTATTGGGAGAGGACCAAACTCTTACCCATTTTTATTAGCAGCAGCCACCGTATGTAGTTATAGTTACCGAGGAGACTTCCCATGTGTGGGAGATAAATGGTGTGTGGTACACACATGCCATGCAGGGGAGTTCATGGGATCGTTTCTCTTACCAACGACCCCCAACTTTCTACAACATGTCATTTACCCCTACACATCTTCCGGCACCACAGAGCTCTGGAGCTATTCTTCCTAGGCACTAAGGCAACAACAACAGTCGTTTGTTCGTCAACAGACGTACGACCATGGCCAACGTGGCCCACATGTGCAACATCAATCCCAACAACAGTAGTACCATGGACATAAGGTCTAATCTTCTCGTTCTTCTTACCCCTCTTCATAGCAGCAACTGTCATCATTCAGACCTACACTCTAGAGGCAAATTCTCGACAAGTTACATTCCTACATAAATGAGATACATGATTTGTGGGTTGACCTCAACTGCTTATCACATTTGCATGATGAACATACTTCTCCTTCTACATCCATCTTTTCCCTAGTTTAGGCTAACCCCAACAACCTGAACAAGATTCAACAACAACAGATACATGATCAGGTATACTACTCAGATTCTCACAAATCTGAGCATGAGATCCTTCCTTTTGATTGTATTAATCACATGTCACTCAGGAGCGGAAGGACTGTGATCGTGCCTGATCGGGCAAGGGATATGGAGAGGACTTCTGAAGCTCACCCTGAGGAGTCTTCAGAGGATATGAGGCCAGGCATCACCAACATCATCTTCATCATGAGATGAAGACACATGTGAGAAGGAAGAGGAGGAGCACGAGAATTTTGCAGCATGGAGAAGATTCACAGTCTACGAAGGACCTTGCACCTTCGGTTGAGGAGAATGTACCTTCAGCAGATATTCCCCAACTTATAGTAGATAATTATATTTATAGTTCCAAATTATTTGTAAAATATTCAGTTCTTAATAACTTTGTTTCCAAGAATAGAAAGCATGTTTCTATTTACGCTACAAATTCTTCTCATTCTATTGCTTGTTCAATCCCTTTCTCCCTAACGGATCTGAAATTACCATGTTTAATTTGTCATTTTTTGTAGTCAGGCACTTAGGAATCAGTCAAAAATAACCACAAAATTCAATGAATTAATCAATTAAGCTGGATGTGGTTTGATGTTTATTTAACCTGGGCAAGTCCCAAGGTCGAACTCAAGGAGGCAAAGGAACAACCTAGGTTAATGTCTATCAGATTTAATGTACGGATTTCAAGGTAGATTTCTTTTGATATTTTTATGCAACTAAGGGATGCACATGTAAATACGGGCTAATTTTAAGGATGAGAAAATTAACGTCAATCAAACGATGTCAAAAAACCACAAAACTTGGTTGAGATGTCAATTAGGCTAAAATGAATGCACTCTATTTTTTGGAATTTTCTGATGCAACATGAATATTTAATGAATTAAATAGTGAAAATAGTATGCATCACAATAATTAATTATAATCAATATTAAACCTACTTATTTTCATAGAATAAAATTATCCCAGATATATCATGATGCGTTCTATCTCAAAAAATCTTAAACCTAAAAATGTGAAGTTTTCTACTTATTAAAAAGTAATTACTTAAAGGCACAAAATGATTTCTACATAATAAAATATGCATGCATATGCAATTATTTTTGGATATAGTAAAAAATACAACTAATTCTAATATCCATGAATCTTTTGTAATTTTTAAAATAGTGGTTAATTAATTGCGAATTTCGGAGTGTAGAATGGGCAAAATATGTAAATTTCCACAAAAATATTATTTATTAATTAACCATAGAGCATAAATATATGTAACCCATGCCACAATGTATAGAATTAGTTGAAGAATAAAATATTATTTTTTGAATAATAAAATGATGCAAAAATATTGTTCAAATTACAAGAGGAAGGATAAGGGTCTAACTGCAAATTACTACAATAATAAAATAAATAGAAGTACAGTTCATGGACTAAAGGGTAACGACCAAAAACCTTAGGGGGTTTACTACAAAATTTCCAAGTGGCCATGTGCCAAGCACGTGATCCTTGGGTGGTCGAGTGCCTCTACAAATTGACAAGTCTCCAAGGATGTCCTTGAAAAGTCCCCCCACCCTACGTGTGTCTCACGTGGGGAGGGACTCAGGCCTCATGCCAAGTGGGTCGAGATGGTCTGGGCGTCGTCTGGAGGTGATGGCTAGGCGCGTGAGGTAGAAGCTGTTGTCAGTGAAGGGAAGCTTGATGGAGATGACTCCTGGCTCTAACCAGGAGGTGGTGATAGAGGAGGTGGTTGTCGATGCGGTTGAGGCAGAGGAGGACCCCTTGGCTGGAGATTCAGAGAAGATGATCTGGAGATGAGGGCCTCCACCATAGGTTGATGAAGCTCAGTGAAGAAGAGGCCTAGAAGCTCGGGCGATGCGAGCAATTGTCGGAGAAACGCTCCAGGAGCCTCCTGGAGGTGGCGGCTTTGGAGGAACCTCTCTTCGTCGGTGATAGGGCGAAGAGTATTGGAGAGAAGCTCGACAGCGGCGGAGTCGGAGCGTGAAGGGCAGCGGCGGAGCTGCTTGCTACAACGAGGCGCCAGGCCTCGGATCACATTGTAGTTTAGGGCAGAGCCGGGCTGTCACCACCAACGTTCCCTCTTGTCTTGTGCAATAAACTGATAATCTCGCTTCGTGGTGGCAACTGTGATTTTATAATAGGCAGAGGGGTCGGTCGGAGATGGAAGGGGTTTCTTATTGATTGTGGAGTGACAGTGCAACGAATCAAGAGGAGATTTGATTGATCGGAGGTGGAGATTTAGAGAGGATTCAATTGGGGGTTTCATTGGAATCAGTAGAGGCAATGATCGAATAGGGAAGGGTGGCGATGAAAATTGGGGAAGATAGATGGAGGGGCGATTGGTGATTGATCCCCAAATCTTAGGAATTTGGGTTCGACAAAATCAAGGAGATGTAATTGATTTTGGGTTTAAGGTTTTTGGTTGCGATTAGGATGGCCGGAGCAAAGGTGCGACAGTGATCGAAGGAAGGGTGGAGGTGCATGGCCGGATGTGGTGAACCGGGTGGAGTAAGGTCATAGGGAGGAGCGAGCGACAATAGAGGGGGGAAGGACAAAATCACGTGCATGCACATGAGAGGATAGGGCCTGGGTTCACGTGTGATGCATGTGAGAAAGGAGTGAAGGTAGTCACGTGCACAACACGTGAAGAGAGAGAGAGGGTCATCAGGGTGACCCGGTCCAAGTGGACCTGTGAGTGTATGCCACGTGGCGGCTCCAGAAAAATTCAAAAATTAAATCCAAATATAAATAAAAAATAAATAGCAAGAGACCTCAGATCGAAAATTTTTCTTTACAAAAGTTGCTTGTCTCGATGAGATCTACAACTTTTATAAAGAGACTAAAATCAAAATAGGTCATTTGCAAAAAGTGATATTTTTGGTGGCACTCTATGTACATAAAATACCTGATTTTTGGGTTTTGAATTTTTTTATCATTTCAAATAAGATAAAAATTGAAATAAAATCATATAAAATAAATAACAAATATTTACACATTAATTTATTTTTTGGACTTTTCACAACTAAGAAAATAAAGGAATAAAATAAAGAGGGCATATTGCACAGACTATCAGTGAAAACTGAGATTCAGTTAGTTTCTTTGACTTCAAGCTCATGTTAGGTTTGGATTTTTGTGTATTTTAATAAAACTTTTATCAAAGAAATAAAACGTAAAAGAAATAAAATAAAAAGAGTTAAATATGTACATAAAATATCAGGTCAAAATTGGTTAAAATACATAATAAACAAAAGAGGCCCAAACCCACTTTTCACATATGAGCTCCGATTCACTTGAACTTGGTCTTGTTTTGAAGGTAATTGAATATACATTAGCTGAAAAATGAATAGGATCAAATCAGACACTGTATGAGGAAGATATCAATGTTAGTCTAGATATTCTGAAATTAAGTGTGACCCACTGATAACTAGGGTTAGGCGAGGGTCTAAATAGTCCACACAAGGCAGGACCAAAATGTCGTTGCGGTGACCGCTCACTGAACCCTAATTAGTCAACAATGAACCCACAACAATATTAATAAAGAAATAAAAAACAAATGTGGAGTCAAATTTATTTTAACTCTACAAGAAATGTGTATAGTGTAAGTATGTAGAGTGTCGAACACAGGGAGCAAGCAGGATAGATCAGGTAAATTGTGTGTGTGTGTGTGTGTGTGATGTGTGATTGAGTGTCTACAAGCATGCAGTTTTTTTGTGGGTTTTTAATTTTTTTTATTTAATTTTTAATTTTATATTTTTGTATTTTGATTTTTTTAATTTACTGATTTTATATTTTCTTATTATATTTTATATTTTTATATTTTCTTTTATAAATAGAATATACACAAACTAAGAAAAGAGGATAATGAGGTATTTATAAAAATAGAGGAAAATAGCCAAAATTTAGAAAATAAAATGTTTTTGGTCTTTTTATGATTTTATACTGTTTTTATGATTTTTGGGAATTTTTCTGAATATTTTTGATATTTTTAAAAGTCAAAATACAATAAACAGTGAATAAAACTGTTGGTCGAAATTAAAATGAGGATGAAAAATACTAAACAGTACCCAAAATTCCTCAAATTAATTTTAAAATAAAGAAAATAAAATAAGGAAACTATAGAACCTGAGTTTATATTTTTAGGATTTTTCTAGGAATTTTTAGATTTTTATGAAGTTTTTAGGAGTTTTCTAATTTTTAGGGTTTTTGTTGAAATTTTAATGATTTTTGGTCCGAAGCTAAAATATGATAAGATAAGCAAAATATAATTTTTTTGGGATTGTTCAAAACATTTTTATATTTTTTTGTTATTTTCTAATGTAAACAGTAGCAAAAATGCATGTTTTTTATTTTTAATAAATATTAAAATGCAATAAAAATGCAATGCAAAAATATGGCGTGAATGAGCAAGCAAACAGGACCCTATGGTATTTTTTTTGAGAATTTTTCAAGTTAAAATGATGCGTGAAATAAGTAGGGAAAGCATACAAAAATACAAGGCCTAGCAGGGGTATAAGTGCAAATATACAAACATCCATGGGCCAAAGTGCAATTTTCACACAAAATATTCAACTTAATATCGTATTTAATGGACTAAATACAAATGTCAGAACCCATGGGGGTACACCTGCAAAATACCCACCCCAGCGCATAACTAGCACGCTCTTGGGAAGGACCTAAGTGTAGAAAACAAAAATCCCAGGGGCTACTATGCAATTTACCCAAAAATATTACACGTGATATAAAAGTTCCTGGACTAAAGCTAAATAAACAAAGTTGCGGGGGGTCCAATGCAAAATCGCCCACCCCACGTGCACAGATCACACGAGGTGACATGGACTAGACTGAAATGTAAATACCCAAAGTTCAGGGGCCTAGATACAATTATTACAAATATATTTAAACTGCAAATGAAAGTTTATGGGCTAATTAAAAATACGAAAATGGCGGGGGCGGTCAGATGCAAAATACCCCTTATACGCACGATACAACGGCCAGGGATGATTCACTTGACACGTGGCACAGATTTGACGGCCGATGACGCTTCGCGTTGGATGGCGATGATTAGATCTTCGGCTGAAGATCTGACGGTTGGGGCTTCGCGTGATCTAACGGTGGCTGATCACCTGGAGCCTCAGCCTCGATCCAACGGTGGGGAGACACGGAGGAAGAACGGGGAAGAACGCCGGCGAGGCGAACTTCCTCGAGCCCAATCTCCGTGCTCCGGCGATCTGGAAGGCTCAAAATGGGTGGGGGACTCCTGTGGTCTTCCTCTATCTCCTGGATGCTCCAAAAAGTCTCGGCGACGGCCGAGGCTCGCGAGGGAGGGCGGCGGAGCTGGAGAGCTCCACGGAGCTCCGGCGAGGCGCAAAAATGCTCCCAGGCTCGAGTCATCGAGCTTTGACCTGCAAAAAGACGTGAGAGGGTCCAGGGTAAATTGCCTGGACCCCACAGAGGTGAAATGGTGCGTGGACGGTGGTGTACGATGGTCGGCCGGAGGAGCGCTCCGGTGAGGTGAGCGTGAGGGTGATTTGATCGATGAAGCGTGAGATTAACGATGGGAAATGGATCCTAAGACTAAGGCAAAGAAAATGCAAAAGAAATAAAGGGAAAAGAAGACTGCCTCGATGGTCAGAGACCAGAGGGTGATATACCTCAACGCCGGCGAAGGCGGAGGTGGTGGAGCCGCCTCAGTGCTTGCTCGACCCGCCTGAAGGCCGTCGGGGGAAGCTGTCACCTTCCTGGGGCTTTTGGGCACGATTAGGGGAGCGACACTTGTGGAAGAGGGGTTCACATTTCAAATCGAAGTCGGGGGTTCGCTTATATGGGGTTGACGAGTGGCAAGGAAGAACGAGGTGTAACAGGTGCGGCATTGATGCAATCCCCGAAAAAATCATTGGGCGAGTATGCCCAATCTATAAGGAGCAAAAGTTGTGAAGATTGCGGCCTGAATTGATGCAAGATGCGTCCTGGAAAATTTGATAAAAACG
Organism: Ottelia alismoides; assembly: GCA_037367405.1. NCBI lineage: Eukaryota > Viridiplantae > Streptophyta > Magnoliopsida > Alismatales > Hydrocharitaceae > Ottelia > Ottelia alismoides. The sequence continues at coordinate 433,167 of JAZKJV010010101.1, forward strand.
AGGTTAAACGATGCTCTGACAGGCGCACATGGGTGGGGGGCAGATAGTTGACCGAGGTCAACTGTGACTGCCACCTGGTTGGTCCACGTGGACCAACCAGGAAAAACCCCTGGAAAAACATTTATTAAATCATTTAAAAATAAAAAATGATATTATTATTTTTAAGTTATAAAATAAAAAATGTTTATTATTTTATAAGGTATTTTATGGTGATTTTTAATTATTTTTATGAGGTATAATTTTATAAGTTGTCTTTTTAAACCTATATAGGTACATATATCTATATATTTTATTTTGTGATTTTAATTAATTTATTTTTTTTATTATTTTATAAATTTATAAAATATTTTTATACACTTAATTATATTTTTATTGTATTTTTATGAGGTATTTTGTATACTTAGTAAAATATAAGTATCTATTATATAGGTATAAGTATAGGTATTGTTCCTATGTAATATATACAAGTATTTTTATTTTATGTTTTATTTGAGTTTTTGTTCCTGCTTTTATAAAAATATAAAATTATAAAAATAATGAATAAATAATAAAATGATTATTTTAATCTGTACAAGTATACAATAGGGGTCCAAAACTCAACTTTCAAACCGTAACTCCGCCAAATGCGAAACTACCGCCATTAAATAGCTTATTTTAAATTATGTACAATTAAAGGTGAGTTTGATACATTTGGAATTTTCATTTGTGAGATACAGGTTTGGGAAGTTGGCATTCTGGAATTTTATTCAAATCATAACTTTTTATCTGTACATTATTTTTGAGTGAAATCATTTTTGTATTTTTCTTTATTTTATTATGTACAACTTTCATGTACAAAGTTTCTTTATTTGAGGTATAAAAAGTGGAACCAAAAATAGGTCCCAAAATGAATAAAGAATGAACAAAAACAAAGGGGATTTTATTGTATTCTGGCCCTTATCTCCCCCTACTTTATTCCTTGTCGACCTAGTCATCGAGATGCCTAGGTCTCGGGGTTTCGGGTCATAAAATATTTACAATATTTTTTTCTTTTCTTTTATTTATTCTATAATTTTGGCTTTAATTACAGTATTTTATACACTATTTACATGCACATGCATGAATGCTATGATGCTGGAATTAATAATATTTACACACATTTACTAGGGTTTTTGAGGTCAAAATGATAGAATAAAGATGATGAAATGTGGTTTCATCGTCCCCCTATACTTTACCTTTGCTAGTCCCTAGCAAACACTTATGCAATAAGTGTAAAAATAAAAATAAAGAAAAGAAAAAGAAGAAGGTGGACTAAGTTTAATTATCAAACTTGTCTTCACAAAATCAAAGTTTGGAGCTTAAGTCGGACCTTTGGAATTTTAGTGCGGGCAGAACCTTAGTGAGAACCAGATTTGAGATCCAACAGTCACTGAGAATCCCAATACTCTGTTCAAGTCTCCTCAATAGCTAGGTCAGAACTATCTCAACTCATACGCAAACCCTTACGATTATGAATCTGACTCGTACAGTGTAAGTGATGGTGGCTCTCCCCAACTAGAATGACAAAGAGACTGACTTCTCCAGTATGACAACCCAATGATTCCTTTATCCAACAACTCCATCCTCGAGGAGCAGGGTATTCCCTTCTAAGTTCAAGTGGCAACCAGCTCAAGAGGAGGGGGTGAAGAGAAGAATGGACGGTAGCAAGTGTAGCTACCTATCCTGGGATGCAAGACCAGTGTAGTCAAGTAATCCAACTGCAGGCTCACATGATATGACTTTGGAACTCAAGCTTGCTTATTGGCTTTACAACATATGTACATATTTTGCAGGCATTTTATTTTTTTGTACAGGCCTGACCATATTTTTTTTTTGAAATACTATTTACAACAGCATTTACATAGGGAGTTTTTCCTCTTAAGCCAGTAGACTATCCCTCTTTTGAAGCTTTATTGCAACCCACAGTCTCCTGTCTTCAGAATCCCTCATCACTGGACGGGTTGGGGTGCACTTCCCTCCCTAGAGGAGGACAAGTGTTTCCACTTGTGTGCGTCTCATACCGGCAAATCCAATCCCCTCACCACTCCAACTGAGTTGAGCCATGTGAAAGGTGCAGGTGTCCAAGTTAGGTCATTATCAACAAGAGTTGTGTGTGTGCTCCGAAATACTCTACTTAGGCAGTCAAGAATCCATTGAACCAAGTCTCATCATCCTCAAAGAATTAAGTTAACTAGACCTGAAGTACCTCAAACCCAGCTCCTATAAGGTTCCTGTTATTAGGTAGATTTTAAGGTCCAATCAAGCTCCAATCTCCGGATTTTACTTAGACTCGTTCAACTATTAAACTCAATCTGAAAAATGCTCATGCTATGCAAATGATATGCAGAAAATATTTTTGTGTTGCAATTTTCAAAATTTTGAACTTTTTATGGATTTTTGAAAAGATGATGATGATGATGATGATGATGATGCATATGCATTTTTTGGTATTTTTCAAAAGATTTTTCAAATATTTTTGGATTTTAATTTTTGCAAATGTTTTTGGGGATTTTTTAAAACAAAAAGTTTTTTTTACTGAAAACTAGGTTAAAAATATTTACACGGGAGTGCTTCTTATATTTACAAGAAGTGGATTTTAAGAATTTACATGGGTAAGTGATCAATTTTATAAATACAGATAATGGATTTTGGTGAGATGTATGTATTCCTCAAACTTATTTGACATAGGTTTTTCAAACAATTTTGAAAACTATAGTCCAAAATAATTTTTACAAACAATTTTACAAACATGTACACACATTTGAAAATCATTTTGCAAAGGTTTTCAAAACAGTATAAATAGATTTTTCAAGATATTTTTACAACCATTTTTCAAACCATTTGCAAATCATTTTTCAAACATTTTATTTCACACACAGAAAATAAAATTTTACAAACAACACATTTTTACAAAGGTTGAAAACATGTAACAAAATATTTTCAAAATAGTTTTCAAACGATTTTTCACAAAGATTTTCAAACTATTTTTCAAACATTTTGCAAAAAATATTTTAACCAGATTTATTAATCAATAAATACAAAAAAAATTGAGGAAGAAAACATCTTTTTATTAAGGTTTTTAATGAATTTTAAAGAATTATTAGCCATATTATTAAGAAAATACGAAAATGTGAGTTATGGCTAAAGTATATACATAGTATATACGACCTCCCTATACTTAGCTTGAGCTATGTCCTCATAGATCAGAGAGAAAAGAGAAGACATAACTCGTACTGAGTATAGAAAAGTCTAAAGAATAAACGACTAAGAGATGAATGAATGAGAAGTTGACCGTCCCCACTACACTTAGGATCAAATAATCCTAAGTATAGAAGACTGTACACAACGCAGGGAGGGTCAAGGGTGGGAATGAACAGATCGTACTCAGATTGTCTCCCCCTACACTTAGGGTAAGATATCCCTAAGTATAGACAAGAAGAGGAGATAATGGAGAGGATCGAAAAGAATAGAGAAACTCAGGGTGCACAACCCCCTATACTTAGGACAAAGTGCGTCCTAAGTATAGAAAACTGTCCACAAGGGGCGACACCTTTTTGATAGATACAGAGAATAGAAAAGGAAAAGAAGAAAAGAAGAAAAGAAGAAAAGATATCAACAGATGAAAGAATGATATGGACAGATGGATCTGTACAGCGGAAGATGGAAGTGATCACCATATATGAGATGCAGATGATATGAGTCAAAGAACACATCTCATACCAGAAGAATGGGGGCAACGTCAACAGTCGGCGGATCATGATCTAGATATAACTTCAGGCGCTGACCATTAACACGGAAGGTAGAGGAAGATGACGGCTCAGATATATCAATGCTACCATTGTCATGTACCTTCCTAACCACATATGGACCTTTCCACTTGCTCTGTAATTTCTCCAGAAATAATTTCAGCCTGGAATCAAACAACCATACGTGTTGATCTGGCTCAAACTGTTTATGGCTGATATGGGAATCGTGACATGTCTTCACTTTTTCCTTGTACTGTAGGCTGCTAGAAAAGGTTGTATCTCTCAGTTCCTCCAGGGCTGCCAACTCTGTTCTCCTATACTCTCGGGATCCAATAATAACTCAATAACTGCCCAAAGTGACTTGTGCTTGATTTCCAGTGGCAAATGGCACGGCTTGCCATAGACGAGACGAAAGGGAGATGTCCCTAATGGATTTTGAAGGAAGTCCAGTAGGCCCACAAAACCGAGTCCAAAAGCTGTGTCCAATCCTTTCGATCTGGGCGGACAACCTTCTGTAGGATAGTCTTGATATCCCTATTCAATACTTCGGCAAGACCATTAGTCTGAGGGTGATACGGCGTGGCAACACGATGGTCAATGCCGAACTCGTCTGTAAGGGCCCTAACCTTGTCATTGATGAAGTGAGACCCCCTGTCTGAAATCAAGACTCTAGGTACCCCGAACCGTGAAATGATATTTTTCCTCAAAAATCGACACACAGTATTAGCATCTACAGCTCGGGCGGGATTGGCCTCAACCCATCAGTTGACATAATCTACAGCGAGCAAAATGTGCTCAAACCCCTGACTCTTAGGAAATGGGCCCATGAAAGCAATCCCCCATGCATAAAAAACCTCAAAAAAGTGAATGGGCTGCATGGGCATCATGTCTCTCTATCTGCAAGTACCCATCTTCTGACATTCAGTACATCTCTTCACGAACTCATCTGAATCCTTGAAGAGAGTAGGCCACCAAAGGCCGGATTGAAGCACCTTTTGTGTTGTCCGTCTCCCAGAATGATGTCCTCCTGCCTCAAGCTTGTGGCAGTATGTGAGGATGCTATGCTGCTCTTCTTGAGGAATGCACCTCCTCCAGATGTTGTCCCCTCCTTTATGATAAAGGACGGGATCCTCCCAATGGTAAAACTTGGCCTTCGCCAGGAAGGTCTCGAGTTTCTGCCTGGGCCAACCTTATGGAACCACCTTGGCAACAAGATAGTTCACAATGTCGGCATACCATGGGAGCGAGGTGATAGCCAAGATCGCCTCATCTGGAAATGTCTCTGTGATAGGTGCGCTGGGCTCAGATTCCTCAAGGTTCTCTAATCGGGAGAGATGATCCGCCACCACATTCTTTACTTCAGGCTTATCCTTAATCTCAATATCAAACTCCTAGAGTAGAAGGATCCATCTGGTAAGGCGTGCTTTGGCATCCTTCTTAGCCATTAAGTACCGGATGGAAGTGTGATTTGTAAAAATAGTTACTCTAGATCCGAGAATATACAATCGATACTTATCCAAAGCAAAGACTACGGCTATCATCTCCTTCTCTGTCACAGTGTAATTCCGCTGAGCGGCATCCAAAGTCCGGCTGGCGTAGTAATTGGCAAACGACATTCCATCCCTCCTCTGTCCAAGCACAACCCCTACGATAAAATCAGAAGCGTCCGTCATGATCTCGAATGGGAGAGACCAATCGGGTGGCTGAAGAATAGGAGCCGTGACAACCATACTCTTGAAAGTCTCAAAGGACGCAAGACACTTATCATCTACAATGAACTCGGTGTCCTTTATCAACAAATCAGTAAGCAGTCGGGTTTCACGACTGAAGTCCTAAATGAACCGTCGGTAGAAACCGACATGACCCAGAAAAGACCGCAATTGACGCAGATTGGACGGCTTGAGTTTTCTAATGATATCCACCTTGGCCTGATCAACCTCCATGCCCCTGTTGGAGATGATATGACCAAGGACCGTCCCTTGAGTCACCATAAAATGACTCTTCTCCCAAGACAAGACGAGATTGACCTCAATGCAGCGCTGAAGCACACGGTCTAGGCAGTCAAGACAAGCGTCAAACCCATAGCCATAGACCGAAAAGTCATCCATGAAGACCACTAAACAGTCACCCACCATGTCCGAGAAGATGGACAACATGCACCTTTGGAATGTCGTCAGGGAATTACATAGACCAAAGGGCATCTGTCTGAAAGCATAAGTCCCAAACGGACAGGTGAATGTCGTTTTCTCCTGGTCTTCGGGCGCAATGGCCACTTGATTATAACCGGAGTACCCGTCAAGAAAACAGTAATGACTCTTCCCAGCTAGCCTCTAGATAATCTGATCAATGAATGGTAGTGGGAAATGATCCTTCTTGGTGGCCTGATTCAATCATCTGTAGTCCACACGGACCCTCCAAGAAGTAGGTACTCGGGTAGCGATCTCCTCTCCAGACTCACTCACAACTGTAGTGATACCCGTCTTCTTGGGTACCACATGTAATGGACTAACCCACTTGGAGTCGGAGATGTGGTAGATAAAATCGGTGCTCCACCACTTCGATATTTCTTTCATGATCACATCTCGAAGATTCGGGTTCATCCAATCGCTGGAACTCACGTGACGGCCTAGCGTCCTCCTCAAGATAGATGTGGTGGGAGCACAGAGCCGGACTAATCCCATGGAGATCAGCTATACTCCATCCTATCGCTTTACGGTTTCTTTCAAGAACCTCCATCAGACGAGATTCTTGCTCTCCAGTCAAACCTGCTGAGATAATGTCTGGGTGCATATCTGGCTCACCCGCAAGGAATCTATACTTCAGCGACTATGGCAAGGGCTTTAATTCTGAACAACTGGGAGGTGGCAGATCTGGCTTCTGATATGTCTGTGTAAAGGCGACTAGGTCTGCATGTGAGAACTCTCACTGTGCATGAGAATCTGACGAAGGGACCCCTGCTGAATCTTCTACGAATTGTACTGGCTCGCACTCCGTCCTAGCTGTCGGCTCAGAAGGAATCATACACGGCAAATAATCATCAAAATCATCCCAATCAATGTCTGAATCCGAGGGATCTGAACTAGATGCACAAGAATGAAAATCAGCTTCACCACTCGTCCCACAACTATCAGCCTCAAAAGTATCCTCGTCCAGGGGTGTGCTCTCCAAGCTCTCAACTGCCATAAGTTGTAAATATGGTGAATCTGCAGGCAAGGCGAGGGCTTGTGCTACTGGATCTGTCCAATTGGATTCATCATCTGTCATCACAAAATCACACTCCTGATGGATGTCTAGCTCTCCTCTGTCATCTGCTCAATATCACTAGACTGCTCTGAGCATCTCTCGCTCTAGTCTCCTCAATCATCTCTATTTGTATGGTTTTGCCCTCTACGCAAAAACATACCTTCCCGCTATCATGATCGGTCACCGCCTTGGCTGTGTCCAAGAATGGGCGTCCAAGTATGATGGGGGCATCGGTTACCGACTCAGGGATCTTCATGTCCAATACAACAAAGTCCACGGGGAATTTCAGGCCCTGAATGGTAACGACCACATCTCTCAACAACCCCTTCAGCCTCTTAATCAACCTATCAGCAAACTGAAGGACTGTCCTGCTCCTAAGAAGAGGACCAAACTCGAATCGGTCGAGTAAGGCTGCCGGAAGAAGGTTGATAGAAGAGCCGCTATCTAATAGAGTACGATCAAACTGTTGCTCCTGAATCTCGCATCTGACATAGGGCGCTCCTGCATCAGGTCTCTTGGCTGGCAATTTGTTCTGAATGGTGCAGCAAGTGTAATGGGTGAACACATGGATTTGATCTCTGTGGTTCCTTCTCTTCCCGCGGACTGTAGTCTTCTCTTTCAAACTCTTTTTGAGGGGGATGTGCTCAAGTGCTTCCTGTAGAGTCAGCTGAATGTGAAATCTATCAATCATATGGTTGTTGAACTCTACCTGTTGGGTCTTTTTGGGATTTTCTCTTTTATTCCCCTTCGCCCGGTGAAGTGCTTCAGGGAAGGGGATGGAAGGGGCCTCCGCAGATGGAGGACTAGGAGTAGGTTCCTGCACCTGTGAAGGGATAGAATCCACACCATGATCATCATTCAACACATATGGATCTGAAGTGTAAACAGAAACCTTTCCTTTATTCATTTTTTGTTCTTTTTGTTACCACAGTCCTGAGATACAAAAGATGGCAACACAATAGAAGGGAGCTCAACAAAAGTACAAGTGATGGCCTCAGTACCACCAACGGCCCCTGTCTTCACGGCATCAGCACTGCGCTCTGGCTCTGCATCAAAAATGGTGGCATTAGCACCACCGTCTGCATCGGGTATCGCGACAGCCTCAGTACTGTCGTTTGGATCTCCATCATTGGTGGCATCAGCACCACCATCATCAACATCATCACTGGCATCAGCACCGCTACCTGGCTCATCTGGCGCTCCTGGTTCTACGTGTGGCTGTCGCTCAGATGAGGCACCACCGGTTGGCATCCTACCGCTCCTAGTAGTCACAAAATCAGCATCATACAAAGAAGACGTGTCACTCAAATAATCACTAGGAGAAGTATCCTCTGTAAACTGTACCTGCTCAGACTTCCTCTTCAGATTGTTCGAATTTGGTTCAATCTGAGCTGGTATGGTGGCTTTGCCCTTGATTAAATCCCTCACCTCCTGCCTGAACTCATCCATGTCCCGTCGATAGGATGCATGATGGTCAGAAATCAAGCGAGCGAGGTCCTCGAGAGCTGGGTTCTTGAAGGAGGGAACCTGAGAACCAGAAGTGTTCCCTTGCTGGAAATGAGGTTGCTGCTGGTGAGAGTAATGATGAGATGGCTGGGAGTATGTCTTTTGAGGCTACTGACGCTGCCTCCACTGCTGTCCCTGATAGGCGGGACGAGGACCATGCTAGTTCTGCTGGTGGGCATACTGGGGCTGCTGCTGGCTGTTCTGATATCCCTAAGCGGGAGACTGTTGCTGGGAGGAGGTGCCACCAGTAGTCCAACGAAATCCGGGGTGATCGCGACGAATCCCGGGCTGCTGTGGGTACCGGTCGTACCAAATCCCATTGACTTCCATCAATGGTTCCTGCTCGAAGGATGGTGGAGGTAGAACTGCCACTGGCTGATCCGGCTAATAGACCACCATCTGAGTGTCCTGAGATGGTGGCTGCGGTGGGTAGTACTACAACATCGGGACCGGCTCTGCCTGAATGTGGTTGACCTGGCGGTACGAGGCAGAGGGTTGGGTTGAGCTGCTACTGCTGGCATCAGTCCGTGACCTGGGAGGCTGCTGAGAAGACGTCTGTGCCTCCTGGACGAAAAAAATCTCCATCTTCAAGTCACTCATGGTCTTGGTTATCTGGTCCATTTGGGCCAATCCTTGCATCTGCTTTTTCTCGAGGATCTTGAGACGGTCCAACTTCTCACTAATGATGCCCATGTCGGCTGCGGCTGATTCGGCTTGGGCTGCGGCTGCCAACAAAGTATGAGGACCAATATCGATGCGGGCGATCCTCTGATATGATCCCGCTCCTTGGGGGGCTTCTACTTTATGTAGACTCGGGCTTGGGCCATGACTATCGAGTTCTCTGCCATCCCTTCGTAGATGGCCCAAACGTCATCTTCACCCTTGGAGAAATAAGACCCACCACAAGAGGCATTTACTAGCCCCTGCAGCTCTAGTGTCAGCCCACAAAAGAAACTCTGAACTAAGTTGGGCTTGGATATGTCATGATGTGGACACCAGTTGATGAGCTCTCTAAAGCGATCTCAAGCCTCATGGAATTATTCATTCGGGATCATTGTGAAGTTACTGATCATAGCTTGTGCTGCGTTAGTCCGGCCGAGCGGATAATACTTCTTCAGGTAGGCGGTCCGGAGTTGTGCCCAAGTGTCGATGAAACTCCCCAAATGTTTCAGCCAGTAAGCGGCTCTATCAACCAAAGAGAATGGAAAGGCTATCATCTTGATGGTGTCCTCAGTCACCAGCTTGTCATGAATGGTACTCCAGATCATTTCAAATTCTTGCAGATGGAGGTGTGGCTCTTTGGTCGCCAGCCCATGAAATTTAGGCAGTAGCTGAATAGTGTGTGGGCGAAGCTCGAAGTCTCCATGGATGGGAGGGAGTCGGATCCATCGATGAGTGAGGGATGCCGCTGGATTGTGCAACTCTCTCATAATTGTCTATGGCGGCCGCTCCTGATTCGGTTCTCCTCCCTCGCCTGCTACGGCTGGTATATCACCTCCACCACCTCTGCCCCCAGGTCTATCTTCACGTCCTTCTCGCATCTGCACGATCTCCCTCATGAGGTCACCCATGAATACTCCCTGGTCTCAGATCTGTCTCTACATAGTCTCCAGGGATGCTAACAATGAATTGTTGATGGCCGCTTGGTCATACAGAAATGGAGGGTGCTCATGCTCATCTGGGTGTTCTCCTCTGTCTGCCATGGCTGGATTCTCTAAAAAGGCAAAAGAACCCATCTCAGGTGCCATCAAATGTTCTGAGCTCTGTGATGCACTAAACTCTAACACTCTTGGACTGATGGAAAGAGAAGGGTGGTCGAGGGGGAACAGGGTGGAAGTGAACTCAGGCTCGGAGAGTGGGTCTGGACTCCCCGAGGTTGTCCTAGATGAATAGGGAGGAGTGCTGGATAGAGGTGTCGCCAAAGATGGCCTAAGAGATCTCCGTCCCATCATCTTGATTATTGAGAAGAGCAAGGTTGAGAAGAAGAAGGGGGGGGCAAAATTGTGCACAATTGTGCGGTGTTTTTGATCTTGACCTAAATCCAACTAGCAATCAAACGCAAAACAAGGGGTTCACCAACTCAACATGTGAAGCCGTGAAGGTTCGGCTTTTATCTTTGTAGTTTTTAGAATGAATTCATGAAGTTATCTTTCAACGAGTCCTTAGAGCGCTATGCCTATAGGAGTGAGAGTACTGCCAGAAAAGAAACCCGTACTTGTTCTCCTCCTGTGTAACCTGTAGTATGCGCTTTTTAAGGTCCTTGTAACCCTTTCTGGATCCCTACTCAACCAAAGAAAAGAGGGAGGAAGCTGATAGGCGAAACCGATACTTCAGATCTCGCTCGCAACGGAATCACCCGTGAGCGTGTAAGATCCTACTCGGACGCATGACGATAAGACAGACACCCCCGTGAAGGCGTGGCCTATGCTCGATACTTTGGACAAGGTGATGCTCTACACAATAGAGAGTCAACAATGGTGACCAAGCCCTACTCGTCTACGTACGATAGTAGCACCAATACTTCAAAAATCCAGGCGATACACAAGGCAGCCACAGACTGGGTTTTAGGCTCTAATCCTTACGAAGCCGCTCTGCTGACTTGGAAGGAGACCTTCCCATGCAACCTGAATACAAGTGAGGGTATTACTCACCTCAAGCAATGAGTCCAATTATCCAATTTTATTTAGGTCAAGTTTTTCTTAGCAGTCCCTTTTTTAATTTTTTTGGTGTTATCACTTGCTTTGAGTCAATTCAAACAAGCGCCTAACGTTTTTGTATTTTCTTGATTCCTACTTGATCCAAAAACAAAGGGAGAAAGAGTCAGAAAAGCAATGCAAGGCGACACCAAGATGGGAATCTCACCTTTGTGCCTAAATGATGAATGCCCAAGTAGAAAGACTTACAGTGCCTCCAGCTCTCTCCATGCGGGATGCAAAATAGGAATTTTTAAACCTAATCTAAATGCCGATATGCACACGGAAATCATCCTAAGCAGGCAATTGCTAGCGTGAAGAACCACAAGTCGGTCACCAATCCTCAATCCTAGAGTCCGGTCTAGGCTCACCCCTCCTCCTCTCGACAAATCGAGTTCAGGAGCTGCGCTTGGTAGGGTGGGCTCACGGCGCGACAACTCGAAGATGGTGAAGCGACTGTTTAATTTAAACTAAGTCCAAAAATGCACTATAGGTACATGCAATGGTTATTAGGGTGTTTGGACCTAATTTACTCGATCAAGCAAAGCCTAAAGAGTAAGGGCTCATTCCACAAAAGAAAAGGAAAATAAAACATAACCGGAAAATGATAGCGGTGAAAACACGATGAAAACCGCGGTGAGCCCCCAAGTGTACAAACACCTGAAAATTAGACCCGAGCGTCCGAAGAGTCCAAGTACCTGTATTATTACAAATTAAGTGAATCTCTCTCACACAAAAGAAAATAAAAGTTGCTAACTATCCTCTCTCTCACTCCTCCTGCTCTCTCCTATCGGCTAGTCTAGAATAGCCGACTCTGCCTCCCAAGGATGCACCGGATACCCTAGGCGATCCTCCTCGATCCGCAGTCCCTCGCAAGAAGATAAAAAAGACAATGGTTAGATAGCTAAAAATTGTGAATCAAATACAAGAGAGATAAATGGAGCAATAATGTAGACAAATAAATACAATCACTAAAAAATGCAATCTATACGATGTTTCTCCCCGGCAACGGTGCCATTTGATAACTAGGGTTAGGCAAGGGTCTAAATAGTCCACACAAGGCGGGACCACAATGTCACCGCGGCCATTTGATAACGGTGTCATTTGGTTTTTTTTCTTTTTTCTTTTTTCTTTTTCTTCTTTTTCTTTTTTTTCTTTTTTTTCCCATTCTGATGAGGCCGAAAAATCACCAAGACTCAGGAGAATAAAATAGATCAAGGGTCGTTGCGACCGGGATCTCGGAGATAGTTCAGCCAATCAAGAAAATATGAGAGCAGACCACCAAAACAGAATAAAAATAAAAGAAACTCAGTAGTGGCCCTGGCTATTGGATTAGCTTGGTATAGCGACCGGGGTCGGACTCAGGTAGCACGTAATGGCCTCACGGCCTAGGAAGTAGTCAGAAATAAAAACAAATAAAAGAAAATGTTTTTTAGTGGATTTTAATATTTTTATAATATTTTTGGATTTTTAAATAATAAAAGAAATAGGAAAAACAAGGAAACAAGCAACTTCACATAATTATTTAACTACTTAAATAAGCTTAAAAAAAATCAAATGAAAATATTTTTATGATTTTTATATTTTTCTATGTTTTTGGTTAATTTTTGGGCTTTTTCTGATTTTTAGGGAATTTTATAAAAATAAAACAAGGCTGAAAATCAAAGACACTGTCCAGTCAGACTTAGAGGGCCAAAATAAAATAGATAATGGTCCAATCAAAGTCTGAAGTAATTTTCCTGTAAAGTGTAAAATACAAGTGAAAAATTAGGGACTGTATTTATTATTTTTTGATTTTTCTATTATTTACTAGAATTTTATGGGGTTTTCATGTTTTCAATTTTTATAATTTTTATAAATCTAAAAATGACCAAAATTTGTTAGAAAATCAAACACATCAAGACAAACAATATCCAAATTTTTTTGTAATTTTTAAAGTTGTTTAATATTTTTTGTGATTTTTAAAACTGGACAGTAAGAAAAATGGTTGTTTTTGAATTTTTAAAAATAATAAAAAATGCTCAGAAATGTACCCAAAAATTAGAGAAAATTTTACACAGTGGTAGGAGCCACGTGTCCAATTTTTACCGAATTTGGGTTAATTTTGCTATTTTATTAAAATCGAAAATGAATAAATATGCACAAGGACCTATCTATAAGAAAATAAGTTCCAAGGGCCTAGGAATAACAAGACTGAAAAAACTGAGGGCCCAAAATGTAAAATGCCCCGAGGCCCACGCACGATACACGTGACTCAGGCTGAAGGACCAAAGTGTCATTCCTATTTTAAAAGATGCAAACAATAACGCACAAATAACACATGATAGATGATGCAATTTCACCAAAACTCACGTGTCGATGCACGTGTCCATCATATATAGGGTAAAAATGCAAATAAGACAAACAACAGGGTCCTCTATGGCAAAATAACCAAAATAAAAACAACTACTAAACGTATTTACAGGACTAAATATTTAAATGCAGAAGCTAAAGGGGCCTAAGAGCAATTACCCCTTATTAAAATGCCGAGGGCTGGATGTGCGCCACGTAGCGGATCGGACGGTGGAAGGGGGCGTGGCGCACAACAAAGGGACCTCGGTGCGGATCGGACGGCTGGGAACCCCCACGTGGAAGATCGGGCTGCTGGGATGCGACGTGGTGAACGAAGGGTCTCCTGCTCTGATCTGACGGAGGAGAGCCAGCCAGGTGTATGATTGGATGGCTGCGGAAATGTCGTGGCTAACCCTCGTGGATGGGACGTCCAGATCAGTCCTCCCGGAGATCGGATGTGGAGGGCTCCTCAGATGGACGGCTAAAGTCGTGTCTGGAGCTGGGGGAAGATCGGACGGCCGCGGAGGATGCACGAAGAACAAGTGGCCGGCGAACTTCACCGGCACGGTGCACGCACGGTGACCCTCCTCGCGCGGATCTAGTGATCATAGAAGGAACTCCTGGGCCTCCCCGGTCTGAAGAGCCCCTCCGATGACGCAACGGAGCTCCGAGGAGCTCAGGGCGACACAGGCGGAGCTGGAGCTACTGCTCCTGACTGTCCGAGCCCTCAGATGGGCTTGTCTTGACCTGCAAAGCACATCAACAGACTCCTGGGTCAAGGGCAAAGTGCCTCGACCCGGTTAGCGTGGTGGAGATGAACGATGCGTCGAGATGAGGGGGGCTTCGGGCGAAGCGACGGCTGGTGGAGCCTCAATCCCAGTTCCTTTGCAAACTGGGTTGAATGGTTGGGCGGAGAAGGTGTGTGGGAGGAGTGCGAAGGTGTGGATCAACTCCGATGATCGAGACGGGGACGAGGGTGGTCGGAATCGAGGTTCGTCGGCGATGGGTCGATTTGGGTGAAAATCAAAATTAGCTAAGGCTAAGAAGAACTAGGAGTACCTGATGGACGAGATCGACTGGGAATGAGCCGCTGGAGCTCTAGGTCCTAGCCTCGAGGGCCGTCGGTGCTCGCGGCTCGAGCACCACGTCTGGGCGCCGCACGGCGGCGTGAAGCTGCCGGATCGATGGGTCTGACCACTCCTTCCTTGCTGCAAACGACCAATCGCAAGTTGTCACTCAAGCGGTGGCTATGGAGGTCCTAGGGGGGAATGTGCTGATCCAAAGATACCTGAAATTGCAGCCGGAGATGATGCTTTATACGAGTGCAGGTCCGAGAAGAGAAGGTCGGGCAGTGTTCCGCGAAGCGCGGATCCCAACGCGGATATGATGGCGTGGATCTCGGATGCAGGAGGAATGATCGGAGCTAGAGGTTTAGCGATTGCGATCGGGTCGAGCGGGAAGAATTTGAGAAAACGGGTCGGGCGCAACGGACCCGGCTCTGGTGGTCCTGGGGGGGGGGAGTTGACCGGGGGTCAACATCCTCGTGGACCAATCAGAGCCCGCCAAATACCAATTATTGATTATTTATTTAAAAATAGTAAATGACCTAATTAAGAAAAACTTAAAACATAAAAAATGTTTATTTATTTTAAACTATTTTTTTGTGATTTTTAATTATTTTTGAAATATAAATTAGGTAATTACAATATAGTGCTATATATAGGTATATATACAATATTGATTTTTTAATTTTTGATTTTTAGTTAATTATTTTTGTACATTTTTTATTACCATTTTATATTTTATTTATTTATAGCATAAAATTAGGAATAAAAAGGTATTTTTATTTTATTTTTATTATTTATTTACAAGGGTAAAGTAAATAGGTATATACATTTATATACATGATATATATACAATGTCTCTTTTGGTTTTTATTTTTGTGCTTTTTATTTTAATTTTTGTTTTTATGGTTTTTACTTTATTTATTTATAACATGAAATATAGAATATATACAGTTTTACGGGATTTTGATTTATTTATTTACAAGGTAAAATAAATATATGTGTGGTCTTATGTACATGGTGAATATGTACAAGGAAGGTTATTTTTATTTCTTTTTAATTTTTCTAATTTTTAATTTGATTTTATATTTACAAATATTTACAAGTATATACAAACCCATTTTTATTTTATTTTTAGAGGAAAATATTTTTATTATATTTATAGGTATATTTACATACATGAGCTCCCTATCTCTCTCTACTTTGGCTTTTATGTGGTCAAGCCCATGCTGAGCCCTCCCTTGGGTTTAGGTTGCTCAATATTTATTCTAAATATTTCCCTCTTTTTCTTTGGTTTCTTTATTCTTTTGTTTTTGCACAAAAACATGCTAATTATTAGTTTTTATACAATGCATGCTTTTTGGTAATTATTGATATTTACAGATATATACATGTATTTGCAAAGGTTTTTGTAGCTAAAATATAAGAATAAAGAGTGATGAATGGGTATTCATCACCCCCCTATACTTAACTTTGCTAGTCTGTAGCAAACACTTATTTGAAAAAGAAGTGAAAAAGAGAAAAAGAAAAAGAAAAAGAGGAGAACGTTCATGGATCGAGGTTGATTATTAAACTTGCCTTCATTAAATTGAAATATGGAGCTCGATCAGATCTTTGGATTATTAATGTGTCGGAACCTTATTTGGAATTAAGTTTAAAACTCAACAGCCTCTAAGTTCCACTAATCTATAATCAAGACTCCTCTACAATCCAGATCAGAACAAGTCATGATACACAAACCCTGAAGACTATGAATCTTTCCTTGTACTGTGAATGTGAAGTAGAAGCTCTCCACCTCAGAAGTGGCAACTTGACAACCTTCCCCAACAAGGTAACTCAATGACCTCAGTCTGGCCACTCTTTGCTCGAGGATCGGGGTATTCCCTTCTAAGTTCAAGTTTAACCGACTCAAGAAGAGGGGGAAGAAGAGAATGGACCATGGCCAGTGTAGCCATGTATCCTTGGGAGCTCAACTAGTGTAGCTAAGTCTCCCTGCTGCAAGCTACATAAGGTGGAATCCATGAGTCTCAAGCTTTGCTTATTGCACTATATACATACTCCGGTGGGATTATCATTTTCTATCAGACCCACCACTTTTTTGGAGTTATTTTCTTTTTGCATTTTTTTTCAAGTGCATCTATACAACATATACATGTGCAACATATATACAAGGAGTTTTTCCTCTTGAGCCAGTAGACTATCCCTCTTTTGAAGCATTATTGCAACCCACAACTCCTGTCGTTAGACCTCATGGCAACCAGACCAAGTTGGGATGCACTTCCTTCACTATAAGAAGAAGAGAGGTTCTGCCTAGAAGTACTACCCTCATATGCTACCCCAAGTCAAGGAAGACTGCCTCCTCACCACCTCATCCGTAGAGAGCTCGGTGCAAAGTGTGGTGTCCAAGTAAAGCCATTGTCTATGTGAGTCATGTGTTTGTTGTTAAGTGCTCTACTTAGGCTCATTGAGATGACATGTGATCATAGCCTAGTGGACTCAAAGAATTAAGTCACCATGGACCTAAAAAGCCTTAACCCTAAGCCCTATAAGGTTCCTCTTATGAATTAGGTGGATTAAGATCTTAATCAAGCTCCATTTCCCAATTTGATTCCAGGCTAGTTTAAATGTCAACTATAATCCAGGAAAAACTATATACATATATACAAAGATGCTATTTACACAAAGTTCACACATGTGCAAAAATTTTTGAAAAATGTTTTGAAATCATGAATGGATGAATGCAAGTTTTGCAAAGTATTTACACATATTTACACAAGATTTTTGCAAACTTTTGATTTTCAAAACATTTTGAAAAAAAATTGTACTTTATACATAATTTTGATATGAAAATATTTACACAAACTTTACACAAAAAGTTTTTGAAAATAATTTTACAAAAATAATTTTGTACAATAGCTATGTATGTGCAAATAAAAGAATGATTATTTACAGAGAAATTTTTTAATTTTTACGAATTTTGGGTTTTTAGCCATTTTTATTTATTAACACAGTCACACAAAGTATGAGTTATGGCTAAAGTATATATGCCATATATACACACCCCCTATACTTAGCTCGAACGATGTCCTCAGAGTCAAGAGAGATGAAGAAGACATAACTCGTGCTATGTATAGGGAAGTGAAAAGGAAGGCTATGTACAAAGACGAATGAATGAATAGAAAATTAAGAGGAGTCTCGGGTTTTACCCCTATACTTAGGATCAAGTAATCCTAAGTATAGTAGGATGTACATAAAGGGAAAACCGAGTGAAGAATGTACATGGTCTACCCCCCTATACTTCGGGTAAAATATTCCTACGTATAGGCAGCAAAACAGGGGTAAAAAGAATCAAAAGAAATACCCAAAGGTCCCACATCGCCCCTATACTTAGGGTAAAGTACACCCTAAGTATAGCATAATCAAAGATGACAAACGGGATGTGGGACTAAAGAGTGGAATGATATGGACATCTGGATCTATACAGGTTGGAAGAACAGTGATAATCAGGCGTGAGATGCAATAGATGTGAGTCAAAAGACGACATCTCACGCAAAATGAATAGGGGCAACATCAACGACCCACGACTCATGATCTAGAAATGGCTTGAGCCGCTGGCCGTTCACTCGAAAGGTACTCTCAGAAGACAACTCGGATATTTCAATGCTACCGTTGTCGTGTACCTTCCTCACTAGATATGGTCCCTTCAATTTGCTCTGTAGCTTCCCTGGAAATAGATGAAGCCTAGCATCAAACATCCATACTCTCTGTCCAGGCTCAAAATGCTTGTGGCTGATGTGAGAATCATGCCACTCCTTCACTCTCTCCTTGTACTGTAGGCTGTTTGAGAAGGCGATATCTCTAAGCTCCTCCGAGGCTGCTAACTCTGCCCTCCTCTGATCTCCTACACTATCTGGATCCATAAGAAATATCCGTGACTGCCCAAAGTGACCTGTGTCTCAGCTCGACAGGTAAATGGCACGGCTTGCCATATACGAGGCGAAAGGGAGATGTGCCCAAAGGTGTCTTGAAAGACGTCCTATATGCCCACAAGACCGAGTCCAAAAGCTGTGACCAATCCTTTCGGTCAGGGCGGACGACTTTCTGCAGAATAGTCTTGATCTCCCTGTTCGACACCTCGGCTAGACCATTCATCTGTGGATGGTATGGAGTGGCAACTCGATGGTCTATGCCGAACTCACTAGCAAGGGCCTTCACCTGGTCGTTGATGAAATGAGACCCCCCATCAGAAATCAATACACGAGGTACTCCGAACTTCGTAATGATGTGCTTCCTCAAAAATCTGCAAACTGTCCTGACATCAGCGGTTCGAGCGGGGATGGCCTCAACCCAACGACTCACATAATCAACGGCTAGCAGAATGTACTCAATTCCCTGACTCTTAGGGAATGGACCCATGAAATCGATGCCCCATGCGTCAAAAACCTCACAGAAGTGAATGGACTGCATCGGCATCATATCACGCTGTCCACAAGTGCCCATCCTCTGACAGTCAGTACACCTCTTCACGAACTCATCAGAGTCCTTGAAGAGGGTAGTCCACCACAAGCCGGATTAGAGCACTTTCTGTGCCGTTCTCCTCCCAAAGTGATGTCCTCCTGCCTCAAGCTTGTGGCAGTAAGTGAGGACGCTATGGTGCTCCTCCTAAGGAATGCACCTACGTCAGACGCTATCCCCTCCTTCGTGGTAAAGGATGGGATCCTCTCAGTGGTAGGACTTGGCCTTCGCAAGGAAGCCTCTGCCTGGGCCTATCTTGTGGAACTTTCTTAGCAACAAGAAAGTTCACAATATCGGCATACCACGGGAGTGAGGCGATAGAAAGGATCGCCTCATCTGGGAAGGTCTCACAAATAGGGTCAATCTGCTCAGAATCCTCAAAGGTGCTCTAGTTGGGAGAGATGATCCGCCACCACATTCTTGACTCCAGGCTTATCCTTGATCTCAATGTCGAACTCCTGGAGTAGAAGGATCCATCTAATCAGTCTGGCCTTGGCATCCTTCTTTGCCATGAGGTACCTGATGGCGGTATGATAAGTAAACAAGGTCACTCTAGATCCAATAATGCACGATCTGAACTTATCTAGGGCGAAGACTACGGCTAGCATCTCCTTCTCTGTGACTGTGTAGTTCCGCTGCGTGGAATCCAATGTGCGGCTAGCGTAGTGGATAGCAAATGGAACTCCATCCCTCCTCTGTCCCAGCACGGCCCCCACGGCAAAATCAGAGGCGTCGTCATGATCTCGAATGGGAGAGACCAATCAGACGGGTGGAGAACAGGAGCCTCAACAACACACTGCTTGAGAGTCTTGAACGACGAAAGACACTGTCATCGACAAGGAACTCAGTGTCTTTCGTCAGCAGGTCAGTCAACGGCCGGGCAATCCTATTGAAATCATGAATGAATCGTCGGTAGAAACCGACGTGCCCCAGGAAAGAACGTAACTGCCGTAAATTAGACGGCGGTGCGAGTTTTCTAATGACATCTACCTTGGCCGGATTGACCTCCATGCCCCTGTTGGAGATGATATGGCCAAGCACCATCCCTTGAGTCACCATGAAGTGACTCTTCTCCCAAGATAACACCAAGTGAACCTCTATACATCGCTGAAGTACTCGGTCTAGGCAGTCAAGACAGGAGTCGAATCCATCGTCGTAAACCGAGAAATCATCCATGAAGACCTCCAAGCACTCCCTACCATGTCCGAAAAGATCGACAACATGCATCTCTGAAAAGTCACAGGGGCATTGCATAGCCCGAATGGCATGCGTCGGAAGGCGTATGTGCCGAAGGGACAGGTAAAGGTAGTCTTGTCCTGGTCCTCGGGAGCGATGGCCACCTGGTTTTAGCCCGAGTACCCATCCAGAAAACAATAGTGGCTCTTCCCTGCTAGTCTCTCAATGATATGATCTATAAAGGGCAGGGGAAATGATCCTTCTTGGTGGCATGGTTGAGTCTCCTGTAGTCAACGCAGACCTGCCAAGAAGTGGGTACCCGTGTAGCAATCTCCTCTCCCGACTCGCTGGCTACTGTAGTGATGCCCGTCTTCTTGGGCACCACATGCAAAGGGCTGACCCACTTGGAGTCGGAGATGGGGTAGATAAAATCGGCGCTCCACCATTTCGAAATCTCCTTCATGACAACCTCTCTCAGATTTGGGTTCACCCGCCGCTGGAACTCAAGTGACGGCTTTGCCCCATCCTCGAGATAGATATGGTGGGAGCACATTGCCGGACTTATCCCTTGGAGATCTGCTACGCTCCATCATATCGCCTTGCGATTCTTTTCAAGAACCCCCATCAGACGGGATTCCTGTTCTCCAGTCAAATCGGCGGAGATAATGACCGGGTACATCTCATGCTCACCCGCAAGGAACCTATACTTCAGCAATGCAGGAAGTGGCTTCAGCTCTGGACAACTAGGTGCTGGTAGATCTGGCCTTTGAAAAGTCTGCGTGAACGCTGTCAAATCTGCCTAGGAGAACTGAAACTCTCTATCGCTCTCAGAATCTGGAGAAGGCTACCCTGATGGACTGTCTCTACTCTGCTCGGCATCTACCTCCTCCCTAGCCGCAGGCTTAGTGGAAGTCAGGTCTGGCATGTAATCATCACAATCTGCCCAATCAGACTCTGACTCCGAGGGATCTGTGTCATCCAAGGTGGCATCAGTGCCACCATCATCACAAGAATCAGTCTCGCGGTCGAGAACCGGCTCTGCTGCTTCTAAAGTATCCTATACCAGGAATGTGCTCTCCAAGCTCTCCTCTGTTGTCGTCTCTACATCAGCGGAATCTGAAAGTGAGAGGATGGCCTGTGCTGCTGGGTCTGCCCAAACTGCCTCATCGTCTGTGATCACAAAGTCACAGTCCTGGGTGGATGTCTGGCCCTGCATCTGTCAGCTGCTCTGTGTCTGAAGTCGTCTCTGAGCATGCTCTGTCTCTATCTCTGTTGTCCTCGATTGTCTTCATTTGTACACTTTCACCCTTGACGCGAAAGTAAACCTTCCCGCTGTCATGGTTAGTCACCACCTTAGCTGTGGCCAAGAACAGACGATCGAGAATGATGGGGGTATTGGTCACGGACTCATGGATCTCCACGTCCAACACTACGAAGTCCACGGGGAATTACAGGCCCTGAATCGTGACGACAACATCTCGCAACAACCCCTTCGGCCTCTTGACAGATCGATCAGCAAACTGAAGGACTGTCCTGCTCTGTCTAAGAGTGCCCAACTCGAAGCGGTTGAGTAGGGCTGCCGGAAGTAGGTTGATCGACGATCCCCTGTCTAATAGAGTACGGGTCGAACCTCTGCTCTCTGATATGGCATCTTACATATGGAGCTCCGGAATCTGGCCTCTTGGCCGGCAGACGGTTCTGGATCGCGAAAGAAGTGGCTCTCGTCAGCACATGAATCTCTAAGTGGTGGTTCCTCCTCTTCCTCCTAGCTGTGGTCCTGTCTCTCAGTGAACGCTGGAGTAGAGGGATGTGCTGGCAAAGCCTCCTGAAGAGTCAGCTGAATGTGGAAATGATCTAACATCTGCTGGTTGAACTCTTCTTGCTGCCTCTTTTTTTTATTTTCATTTTCTTCCCCTTCCCCATCTGAAGGGCTCTAGGGAAGGGGATCACAAGGTCCTTCTCAGATGAAGGACTAGGAAGGGGTCTAGACAGCTCGACGACCGGATCCACACATACATCATGCACCACAGTGGGACCAGAAGAAAACAAACCCTTTCCTTTATTCACAAAAGTGTTCCGAGATACATCAGTAACAGGAAAAACAACTGGTCTCTCAAAGGAAGCATGGGTGGCCTCAGTACCACCATCGGCTGGAAAACTCGCGACCTCAGTACCGCGCTCTGGCTCGGCATCAGAGGTGGCCTCAGTACCACCTCCTCCAACTTGTGAAATGGCAGCCTCAGTACCGCTCTCCTCATCCTCGTCGGGCGCTCTGGGTGTATCCTCATGGTGTCGCTCAGACGAGGCACCGCCTGCTGGCATCCTACCGCTCCTAAGTGTGACAAAATCAGTATCAAACAAATATGCAGATATATCTCCAAATGTATCACTAGGAGTGGCATACTCAGTACAAGCTACTTGCTCAGATTTCCTCTTCAGATTGTTGGGGTTCGGCTCTATCTGGGAAGGGATGGCGGCCTTTCCTCTCACGATGTCCAGCATCTCCTGGCGGAACTCATCCATCTCCCGCCGAAAGGTAGCCTGCTGATCTATGAGAAGGCGGGATATATCATCCAATGCGGGGCTCTCGTAGGGTGACCCATGAGAGCCCGACGGGTAGCCTCTCTGGTAGTGAGGCTGCTAGAACTGGTGATGTGGCTGAGAGGGGTAAGAATGTGGCTGCTGCTGCTGCTTGTGAGGCTGATCACGCCTCCAAGATTGTCCCTGCTGATAGGGACGAGGACCATACTACGAAGACTACTGTTGCTGTGGTTGTGGGTACACTGGGGGCTGCTGCTACTGGTGATCCCTCTGATGGATGTACTGGCCACCCTATCCTGACAGCTGCTGCTGGGGCTGGGTACCTCCAGTCCCCCAACGGAATCCGGGATGGTCTCGTCGGATACCGGGGCTGGGGGCGGTCATACCAAATCCCCTTGACATCCATCAATGACTCTGCATCGTACTGGGGTGGCGGGAGCACTGCCAGAGGCTGATCCGGCTGGTATACCACCATCTGAGTGTCGGTAGATGGTGGTGCCTGGTAGGTAAGTTGCGGCTGCTGGTACGGCTCCGCCTGTACAAGATGGATCTGTCCAGGCTGCTGGTGGGAGCTGGTGCGCTGGGACGAGCTGCTGCTGCTGTCGGGATCGCCTCCTAACTGAAGACGGGGCTGGGGAGCCGTCTGTGCCTCCTTGAGACACATGAGATGTGTCTTCATGTCACTCAGATTCTGTGCCATCTGCTTCATCTGCGTGATGCCCTGGCACTGCTTCTTCTCTATGAGCTCCATCCGGTCCAGCTTCTCGCTGATGATCCCCATGTCTGCGGCTGTACTCTCAGCCTGTGCTGCTGCCGCGGACGAACTGGAAGGACCGGCGTCGACCCGTGCTATCCTCTGGTACTGCATGGTCTGTGGCTGCTGGGGTCTGCCCTGAGTGTACAATCGGGTCTGGGACATCACCATATAGTTCTCAGCCATCTCATCGTAGATGGCCCAGACCTCATCGTGATCCTTGGCAAAGTAAGACCCTCCACAAGAAGCATTCACCAAGCCCTGAAGCTCTAGTGTCAGCCCGCTGAAAAAGCTCTGAACGAGGTTCGGCTTGGAAATGTCGTGGTGTGGGCATCTGTCGGTCAGCTCTCTGAACCTCTCCCATGCCTCGTGAAACTGCTCGTTGGGGAGCATGGAGAAATTGCTGATCAGGGCTCTAGTGGCATTCGTCCGCCCGAGTGGGTAGTACTTATGCAAGTACTCGGTGCGGAGCTGCTCCCAAGTGTAGACAAACTTCCCCAGATGTTTCAGCCAGGTGGGTGCTCTATCTGCTAAGGAGAAGGGGAAGGCAATCATCCGTATGGTGTCTTTGTCCACCTGACAGTCGTGGACTGTGCTGCAGATCATCAGAAACTCCTGGAGGTGGAGATGGGGCTCCTCTGTAGCAAGCCCATGGAAACGGGGGAGGAGCTGCAAGGTGTTCGGGGGGAACTTGAAGTCCCCCACGATAGCTGGTAGAACAACCCAGTGATGCATCAGTGTCGACCCGGGGTTGTGTAACTCCTGCATCGGTCTCGGTGGCTCTGCTCCTGCCGCGGTTGCGGCAGCTACTACTGCTGCTGCAGCTGCTGCGGCTACTGCTGCATCGGGTATCATTGGCCCATCTCCGGGCTCGCGCTGGTCGCGAGCGGCTCTCAACTGCTCCATCTCTCTCCTCATCTCTATCATGAACGCTCCCTGATCCATGAACTGCTGTTGTACTGTCTCGAGGGAGGCGATCAGGGTGGAGTTGATCGCACCCTGGTCCATAATGAATGTCTCTGGACCCTGGGGATCGGTGGTGCGCTCCTCACTACTGCCGGCCATAGTCTCTGTAAAATCAAAACATCCAAACTCAGGTGCCGATAAATCTGTCTGTCTCTCATCTGGCACTGGTATCTCGGTCTCAAAAGAAACGGGGTTGAGGGGGAATAGGGTGGAGTCGTACTCAGGTTCGGAGAGCGGGTCTCGGCTCTCGTGAACCAACTAAGATGAGCGGGTAGACGCGCCCGAAAGCGGTGCAGCCAGAGGCTGCCTAAGAGATCGTCTGCCCATCATCTTGATATGGCGAGTAGTGCGGATGAGATCTGGCAACAACTATGATCACAAGCAAACCCCCGATTCACCAACGCAACGCGAGCTGAAGACCGTAAAGGCTCGGTCAATTTATCTTGTCAATTTTTATTTTGGTGATCAGTCAGGATATCAGAGCGATTACGTGACCTGTTGGGTTACCCAATATTTTCTCAACCAACTGTCTCGTACAGAAATAGCCGGTAATCGGTCGAGAAGAATATCGGAGGGCTCTACCTAGTGTTTGGGGTCACTCTCTCGCACAATCAAACCAGACAATGAGGGGGTTGCTCTCCCCAAGACAAATTTTTAAGTGAGGTGTCTTTTAGGGTCGATAGTATTAGCAGTCCCAAATTTTATTGTTTTTGTTTTTAGGTATTTTTCAATAAAAACAAAATCGCCTAACGAAATTTTCGGTTCTCCTGATTATTAAGTCCAAAACAGGGGGAGAAGACGAAAAAGCCGATGCACGTAAAATCAATGATGTATGCAGAGTAAGAAATGCGTACTTGACTCCAGCAGTCTACATGCAAGATGATCCGCGCAGAATTGAAAGACAGAAAATAAACTACCTAAATGGTGCAGGCGGAAAACCGAGTCCCTAAGCAGGCAATTTCTACTCGAAAGAACAGTCTAGCTGATCACCAGCCTCCGATCCAAAGGGTCCGGTCTCGGTCTACCCCTCCTCCTCCCGACAAATTAGGTTCAGGAGCAGCGCTTGGCAGGGCAGGCTACGGTACGTAGGATCGAAGGGAGCGAATCAATTATTTTTATTAATCTTTTATTTGTAGGTCCAATTATCGAACTATAGGCACAAGCAGATATATAAGGTGTTTGGATCCTACTAGTTACGTCACAATCAAACAGAAATTCCTAAGGCTAGGGGCTCGAGAAAACCGCGAGAAACCGTAAAAGGCAGTGAAATCTCAAAAACCGCGTAAAAAGCCGCGAAGAAAGAAAAACAACCAAGGGGTCCCCTGAGCACACCAGTGCTCGGCGAAACTGACCCGAGAGTGTCCAAGTCTGAGCTGTCCCTGTATTATTACAATAATTCAACTGAAATAAAGTCTATTCTAATCTAAACTAATCCTCTCCCACTCAGCTACTCTCTCGTGCTCTCCTGCAGCTCCGTGCAGAAGGGAGCCGCCTCCGAACACTGCGGTTGCGCCGGCTTCTCTAGAATCGCTGCCTCGGTCCTCAGGCCCTCGCAAGACAATAACAAAGTGTCAAATACCAAATAAAATAAAGCAAGTAAAGGCAGGAAAATAAACAGGGTATATGTGCAAAAATAACAGGAAAAATAAACAAGAAAATCAAACAAAAAACAAAAATAAACAAAAATAAAAGAAAATACAATAAAATAAAAGCAAAATAAAAAGCCGCGAAAAAGCTATGAACTCAGAAAGAACCACGGAAAATCGTGAAAAAGAAAACAAAAATAAAATGAAAAAAATAAAAGGACTACAAAGCCGTGCTCCCCGGCAACAACACCATTCTGATGAGGCCGAAAAATCACCAAGACTCGGGAGAATAAAATAGATCAAGGTCGTTGCGATCCGGATCTCAGAGATAGTTCAGCCAATCAAGAAAATATGAGAGCAGACCACCAAAACCGAATAAAAATCAAAGAAACTCAATAGTGGCCATGGCTATTGGATTAGCCTGGTATAGCGACCAGGGTCGGACTCAGGGAGCACGTGATGGCCTCACGGCCTACGAAGTAGTCAGAAATAAAAACAAATAAAAGAAAATGATTTTTGGTGGATTTTAATATTTTATAATTTTTTTTGGATTTTTAAATAATAAAAGAAATAGGAAAAACAAGGAAACAAGCAAATTCACATAATTATTTAACTACTCAAATAAGGTCAAAAAAATCAAACAAAAATATTTTTATGTTTTTTTATATTTTTCTATGTTTTTGGTTAATTTTTGGGCTTTTTCTGATTTTTAGGGAATTTTATAAGAATAAAACAAGGCTGAAAATCAAAGACATTGTCCAGTCAGACTTGGAGGCCAAAATAAAATAGATAATGGTCCAATCAAAGTCTGAAGGTAATTTTCGTGTAAAGTGTAAAATACAAGGAAAAATTAGGGACTGGATTTATTAATTTTTTATTTTTCTGTTATTTACTAGAATTTTTATGGGTTTTCAATGTTTTTCAATTTTTATATTTTTATAAATCTAAAAATGACCAAAATTGGTCAGAAAATCAAACACAGCAAGTCAAACAATATCCAATTTTTTTTAATTTTTAAAGTTGTTTTAATATTTTTTGTGATTTTTAAAACTGGACAGTAAGAAAAACGGCTGTTTTTGAATTTTTAAAATAATAAAAATGCTCAGAAATGTATACAAAAATTAGAAAAATTTTACACAGTGGCAGGAGCCACATGTCCAATTTTCATCGAATTTGGGTTAATTTTGCTATTTTATTAAAATAAAAAATGAACAAACAGTGCACAAGGACCTATCTGTAAGGAAAATAAGTTCCAGGGGCTTAGAAATAACAAGACTGAAAAACTGAGGGCCCAAAATGTAAAGCGCCCCGAGGTCTACGCACGATTCACGTGACTCAGGCCTGGAAGGACCAAAGTGTCATTCCTTTTTAAAAGATGCAAACAATAACACACAAATAACACAAGATAGATCATGCAATTTCACCAAAACTCACGTGTCGACGCACATGTCCATCATATACGGGGGTAAAAATGCAAATAAGACAAACAACAGGGTCCTCTATGCAAAATAACCAAAATAAAAACAACTACTAAACGTATTTACAAGACTAAATATTAAATGCAGAAGCTAAAGGGGCCTAAGAACAATTACCCCTTATTAAATGCCGAGGGATGGATGTGCGCCACGTAGCAGATCGGACGGTGGAAGGGGCGCGGCGCACAACAAAGGGAGCCTCGGTGCGGATTGGACGGCTGGGAACCCCCCACGTGGAAGATCAGGCAGTTGGGATGCGAAGTGGGTGAACGAAGGGTCTCCTGCTCTGATCTGACAGAGGAGAGCCAGCCACGTGTATGATCGGACGGTTGCGGAACGTCGTGGCTAACCCTCGTAGATGGAGGGTCCATATCAGTCCTCCCGGAGATCGGACGGTGGAGGGCTCCTCAGATGGACGGCTAAAGTTGCATCTTGAGCCGGGGGAAGATCGGACGGCTGCAGAGGATGCACGAAGAACAAGTGGCCGGTGAATGTCGCCGGCCCGATGCATGTACGGTGACCCTCCTCGCGGGCTGCTAGTGATCGGAGAAGGAACGCCTGGCCTCCCGCGTCTGAAGAGCCCCTCCGATGACGCAACAGAGCTCCGAGGAGCTCAGGCGACACAGGCGGAGCTGGAGCTACTGCTCCTGACTGTCCGAGCCCTCAGATGGGCTTGGCTTGACCTGCAAAGCACAACAACAGATTCCTGGATCGAGGGCAAAGTGCCTCGACCCGGTTAGCGGTGGTGGAGATGAACGATGCGTCGAGATGAGGGGGCTCCGGCGAAGCGACAACGGTGGAGCCCTAATCCCAGTTCCTTTGCGAACTAGGTTGAATGGTTGGGCGGAGAAGGTGCGTGGGAGGAGTGCGAAGGTGTGGATCGACTCCGATGATCGAGACGGGGATGAGGGTGGTCGGAATCGAGGTTCGTCGGCGATGGGTCGATTTGGGCGAAAATCAAAATTAGCTAAGGCTAAGAAGAACTAGGAGTACCTGATGGACGAGATCGACTGGGAATGAGCTGCTGGAGCTCTAGGTCCTAGCCTCGAGGGTCGTCGGTGCCCGAGGCTCGAGCACCATGTCTGGACAGCGCACAGCAGCGTGAAGCTGCCGGATCGATGGTCCGACCAAACCTTCCTCACTGCAACACGGTCAATCGCAAGCTGTCACTCAGGCGGTGGCTGTGGAGGTCCTAGGGTGGAATGAGCTGATCCAAAGATACCTGAAATTGTGGCCGGAGCTGATGCTTTATACGAGTGCATGTCCGAGAAGAGAAGGTCGGGCAGGGTTCCGCGAAGCGCGGATCCCAATGTAGATATGATGGCGTGGATCTCGGAAGCAGGAGGAATGATCGGAGCTCGAGGTTTAGCGATTTGGCGATCGGGTCGAGCGGGAAGAATTTGGAGAAAACGGGTCGGGCGCAGCGGACCCGGCTCTGGTGGTCCTGGGGGGGAGTTGACCGGGGGTCAACATCTCCCGTGGACCAATCAGAGCCCGCCAAATACCAATTATTTGATTATTTATTTAAAAATAGTAAATGACCGAATTAAGAAAAACTTAAAACATAAAAAATGTTTATTTTATTTTAAACTATTTTTTTGTGATTTTTAATTATTTTTTGAAATATAAATTAGGTATTTACAATATAGTGCTATATATAGGTATATATACAATATTGATTTTTAATTTTTGATTTTTAGTTAATTATTTTTGTACATTTTTATTCCCATTTTATATTTTATTTATTTATAGCATAAAATTAGGATTAAAAAGGTATTTTTATTATATTTATATTATTTATTTACAAGGGTAAAATAAATAGGTATATACATTTATATACATGATATATATACAATGTCTCTTTTGGTTTTTATTTTTGTGCTTTTTATTTTAATTTTTGTTTTTATGGTTTTTACTTTATTTATTTATAACATGAAATATAGAATATATACAAGTTTTATGGGATTTTGATTTATTTATTTACAAGGTAAAATAAATATATGTGTGGTCTTTTGTACATGGTGAATTATGTATAAGGAAGGTTATTTTTATTTCTTTTTAATTTTTCTAATTTTTATTTTGATTTTGTATTACAAATATTTACAAGTATATACAAACCCATTTTTATTTCATTTTTAGAGGAAAATATTTTTATTATATTTATAGGTATATTTACATACATGAGCTCCCTATCTCTCTACTTTGGTTTTTATGCGGTCATGCCCATGTTGAGCCCTCCCTTGGGTTTAGGTTGCTCAATATTTATTCTAAATATTTCCCTCTTTTTCTTTGGTTTCTTTATTCTTTTATTTTTGCACAAAAACATGCTAATTATTAGTTTTTATACAATGCATGCTTTTTGGTAACTATTGATATTTACAGATATATACATGTATTTACAAAGGTTTTTTGTAGCTAAAATATAAGAATAAAGAGTGATGAATGGGTATTCATCACTCACTAAACCCTAATTAGTCAACAATGAACCCACAACAATATTAATCAAGCAATGAAAAACAAATGTGGAGTCAAATTTATTTTAACTCTACAAGAAATGTGTATAGTGTAAGTATGTAGAGTGTCGAACACAGGGAGCAAGCAGGATAGATCAGGCAAATTGTGTGTGTGTGATGTGTGATTGAGTGTCTACAAGCATGTAATTTTTTTGTGGGTTTTTAATTTTTTATTTAATTTTTAATTTTATATTTTAGTATTTTGATTTTTTTTAATTTACAAATTTTATATTTTCTTTTTATATTTTATATTTTTATATTTTTCTTTTATAAATAGAATATACACAAACTAAGAAAAGAGGATAATGAGGTATTTATAAAAATAAAGAAAAATAGCCAAAAATCAGAAAATATATTTTTTTAAGTTTTTTTATGATTTTATAGTATTTTTGTGATTTTTGGTAATTTAATGAATAGTTTTGGTATTTTTAAAAGTCAAAATACAAGAAACAGTGAATAAAACTGTTGGCTGAAATTAAATAAGGATGGAAAATACTAAACAGTACCCAAAATTCCTTAAGTTAATTTAAAAAAAGGAAATAAAATAAGGAAACTACAGAACCTGAGTTTAAATTTTAAGGATTTTTCTCGGATTTTTTAGATTTTATGAAGTTTTTAGGAGTTTTCTAATTTTTAGGGTTTTTGTTTTGAAATTTTTAATGATTTTGCTATGAAGCTAAAATATGATAAGACAAGCAAAATATTATTTTTTTGGAATTTTTCAAAAAGATTTTATATTTTTTGGTATTTTCTAATGCAAACAGTAGCAAAAATGCATGTTTTTTATTTTTAATAAATATTAAAATGCAATAAAAATGCAATGCAAAAATATGGTGTGAATGAGCAAGCAACAGGAGCCTATGGTATTTTTTTGAGAATTTTTCAAGTTAAAATGATGCGTGAAATAAATAGGGAAAGCATACAAAAATATAAGGCCTGGAAGGGGTATAAGTGCAAATACACAAACATCCAGGGGCCAAAGTGCAACTTTCACACAAAATATCCAACTTAATATTACATTTAATGGACTAAATACAAATATCAGAACCCGCGGGGGTACACCTGCAAAATACCCACCCCATCGCGTGACTAGCACGCGCCTGGGAAGGACCTAAGTGTAGAATACAAAAATCCCAAGGGCTACTATGAAATTTACCCAAAAATATTACACGTGATATAAAAGTTCCTGGACTAAAGCTAAATAAACAAAGTTGCGGGGGTCCAGTGCAAAATCACCCACCCCACGTGCACAGATAACGTGAGGTGACGTGGACTGGACTAAAATGTAAATACCCAAAGTTCAGGGGCCTAGATGTAATTATTATAAATATATTTAAACTGCCAATGAAAGTTTATGGGCTAAATAAAAATGCAAAAATGGCGCGGGGGTCAGATGCAAAATACCCCTTATGCGCGTGATCCAACGGTCGGGGACGATTCACTTGACAAGTGACACAGATCTGACGGCCGATGACGCTTCACGTTGGACGACGATGATTAGATCTTCGGCTGAAGATCTGACAGTTGGGGCTTGGCGCGATCCAACGGCGGCTGATCACCTGGAGCCTTAGCCTCGATCCGACGGTGGGGAGACGCAGAGGAAGAACGGGGAAGAACGCCGGCGAGGCGAACTTCCCCGAGCCCAATCTCCGTGCTCCGGCGATCTGGAAGGCTCAAAATGGGCCGGGGGACTCCTGCGGTCTTCCTCTATCTCCTGGGTGCTCCAAAAAGTCTCGGCGACGGCCGAGGCTCACGAGGGAGGGTGGTAGAGCTGGAGAGCTCCATGGAGCTCCGACAAGGCGCAAAAATGCTCCCAGGCTCGAGTCAATGAGCTTTGACCTGCAAAAAGACATGAGAGGGTCCAGGGCAAATTGCCTGGACCCCACAGAGGTGAAATGGCGCGTGGACGGTGGTGTACGGTGGTCGGCCGAGGAGCGCTACGGTGAGGTGAGCGTGAGGGTGATTTGATCGATGAAGCGCGATATTAACGATGGGAAATGGATCCTAAAACTAAGGCAAAAAAAATGCAAAGAAATAAAGAAAAAGGAGACTGCCTCGATGGTCGGAGACCAGAGGGTGGTGTACCTCAACGCTGGCGAAGGCGGAGGTGGTGGAGCCACCTCAGTGCTTGCTCGACCCGCCTGAAGGCCGCCGGGGGAAGCTGTCATCTTCCTGAGGCTTTTGGGCATGATTAGGGGAGCATCATTTGTGGAAGAGGGGTTCAAAATTCAAATCAAAGTCGGGAATTCGCTTATATGGGGTTGACGAGTGGCGAGGAAGAACGAGGTGTAACAGGTGCGGCATTGATGCAATCCCCGAAAAAATCATTGGGCGAGTATGCCCAATCTACAAGGAGCAAAAGTTGTGAAGATTGCGACCTGAATTGATGCAAGATGCGGCCTGGAAAATTCGACAAAACTGAGGTCAAATGATGCTCTGACAGGCGCACATGGGTGGGGGGCAGATAGTTGACCGAGGTCAACTGTGACTGCCACCTGGTTGGTCCACGTGGACCAACCAGGAAAAACCCCTGGAAAAACATTTATAAATCATTTAAAAATCGAAAATAATTTTATTATTTTTAGGTTATAAAAAAAATGTTTATTGTTTTATAAGGTATTTTATGGTGATTTTTAATTATTTTTATGAGGTATAATTTTATAAGTTGTCTTTTTAGACCTATATAGGTACATATATCTATATATTTTATTTTGTGATTTTAATTTATTTCTTTTTTTAATATTTTAGAAATTTATAAAATATTTTTATACACTTAATTATATTTTTATTATATTTTTCTGAGGTATTTTGTACACTTATAAATATAAGTATGTATTATATAGGTATAAGTATAGGTATTGTTCCTATGTATTATATACAAGTATTTTTATTTTATGTTTTATTTGAGTTTTTATTCCTGTTTTAATACACATATTTATTATAAATAATAATTACAAAATTATAAAAATATAAAATTATAAAAATAATGAATAAATAATAAAATGATTATTTTAATCTGTACTAGTATACAATAGGGGTTCAAAACTCAACTTTTAAACCGTAGCTCCTCCAAATACGAAACCACCGCCATTAAATAACTTATTTTAAAGTGTACAATTAAAGGTGAGTTTGATACATTTGGAGTTTTCATTTGTGAGATACAGGTCTGGGAAGTTGGCTTTCTGGAATTTTATTCATACCATAACTTTTTATCTGTAAATTATTTTTGAGTGAAATCAATTTTGTATTTTTCTTTATTTTATTATCTACAACTTTCATGGACAAAGTTTCTTTATTTGAGGTATAAAAAGTGGAACCAAAATAGGTCCCAAAATGAATAAAGAATGAACAAAAACAAAGGGGATTTTATTGTATTCTGGCTCTTATCTCCCCCTACTTTATTCTTTGTTGACCTAGCCATCGAGATGCCTAGGTCTCGGGATTTCGGGTCATAAAATATTTTACAATATTTTATTCTTTTTATTTTCTTTTATTTATTCTATAATTTTGGCTTTAATTACAGTATTTTATACACTATTTACATCCACGTGCACGAATGCTAAGATGCTGGAATTAATAATATTTACACGCATTTACTAGGGTTTTTGAGGCCAAAATGATAGAATAAAGATGATGAAATGTGGTTTCATCACCCACTTATTTATGTTATTGATTTTTTGTATTTCTTATATTCTTTTTAGTGATATGTACACAATATGGGTGGTTTAAAGTGATTTGGAGTTAACATGAATTAATTAAAAATGGAGGAAGTTAGCTATTTTACAGTCAATTTCTCCTTGGATTCTTGGCTTCTTATTTAATGAAATAATGCATGATTATATGCAAATATTATATATACATGCATGAATGTTAATAGTGCAAATTAAATGATGAAATCCAACTAATTTTGGGGAATCAAGCTTAATTAATCTCTTCTAGAGTGATGAATCACATATTCATCACCCTCGTGCTCTTACGACAGGAAAGTGTAATATCAAAAAGATTCAGAAAGATGATCCTGAAATGGCATGATTTTGTAAGGAAAATATTACGGTAAAAGTGCCATTTGAAGAGTATGTGGCGAGTCATCCTGCTTTCCAAATGTACTTAAAGATCCATTGTACATCGAGCAGAGTTACCAAGAAAAAACCAAATAGTTATGTCAAGACACATGTGTTGTCGGTTTCCACTAGTTATTGTCTCAAGAACCATCAACTACCAAAAAGAAGAGAGATTTAAGCGCACATTATGTGGTGAGTAATATTGATGACATAGCATTTGCGCACACTCACCTTGATAACGGTTCTTTGATCAACTTTCTTCCTTTTACCTTATATGAGAAGCTGGAGTTGGTTCCACTTAGAAAATCTAGAGCATTACTCCAGTTCATTAATAAATCTATGAAGAAGGTAACAGGAGAGGTCAAGGACGTTATCATCTCGATTGATGGACAAGATTACAGAGTGGACTTCACTATCCTTTAGATGGATATATCTAATCATTGGAGAGAATCACAGATTATCCTTGAGCGGCCTTTCCTTAGGACCATTGGAGCTTCATTTGATTATCAAACGGGGATGATGAAGTTTTGTTCTTCATGCAAAGAAGGGGAACTTAAAATGAAGCAAACAAAATGGCATCGACCAACG
The DNA here is from genome assembly GCA_037367405.1 of Ottelia alismoides. Lineage (NCBI taxonomy): Eukaryota > Viridiplantae > Streptophyta > Magnoliopsida > Alismatales > Hydrocharitaceae > Ottelia > Ottelia alismoides. The sequence continues at coordinate 467,943 of JAZKJV010010101.1, forward strand.
TTAGAGTCAAGTACATATTTATCTTCATCTTCTGAAGTAGATTGCATATTTGTCAGCACAGTAGATTTATCTTTATCTTTATAGATATGTCAGTTCCTACTCTTAAGGAACAATCAAAGGACTTAGATTTAGAGTCAGATGCGGCTTTGATCGAATTATCACGTTTCTTTGGCGATCTAACTCCTTGTTCAGTACAGTTGGTGGCCCTCACTACAAGTTAGCACCATCTTCGCAATACGGAACCAGATTCAGCGACAGTTCATCCGTATTTAATTGATGACACTTAATTGCCAGAGTTGAAGTCACTTCCTCCTACACTTAAGTATTCCTTTCTTGCGGGACCTAAGAATAGATTTCCTATCATCATTAGTTCTAAGTTTAATGTAGAACATGAGTCTAGATTGTTAGAAGTGCCTGAGAAGAACCGCAAGGGTATATGATGGACAGTGTCAGGTCTAGTGAACATTAACCTACTCTTTGCTCACACCACATTTATGTTGAGGAGAATGTTGGGAATTCAGATGGTCACCAACAAGGAGGGAGTTGAGATCGTGACACAAGTACCCACGTCATGGTGCGTTTGTGTCGATTACAGATGTCTGAATGCTATGACCAAGAAAGATCACTTTCCTGTACCTTTTATTGATTAAATTTTAGAGAGACTAAGGAGGAAAGAGTTCTTCTATTTTCTTGACGGGTACTCCGTCTACAATCAAGTAGCCATCTCCTCTTATGACAAGGAAATATCACTTTCACGTGTCCTTTCATCACTTATGCATTCAAGCGCATGCCCTTTGGCTATGCAATGCCCAATGTAGTTTTCAGCGGTGCATGATCGATGTATTTGCCGAGAAGGTAGGGGATTTTTTGGAGGTCTTCATGGGCAATTCTCGATCCATGGTGACTCATTTGATTCATGTTCAGCGTTCTTGGACCATGTTCTTCAAATGTGTAGGCATGTTAGTATGGTACTCTTTTGGGAAAAGAGTCATTTTATGGTTAAGGAGGGTATCGTGTTAAGGCATGTCATCTCCAAAAAGGAATGGAGGTTGACCCTACCAAGGTTGATGTGATCAAGAAACTTGATCTACCAACCAACATCAAGTCAGAGAGATCATTTATAGGATATGTTGGATTTTATAGAAGATGTATTTAGGATTTTTCTAAGATTGATTGACCACTGGTTGAGCTCTTGGGGAAAGACACCAAGTTTGTAGACCGCAAGTGTCTTGAGGCCTTTGAGATCTAAAAAGAAAGATTTGTGACTCGACTATTTTGTAGGCTCCTGACTGGTCTCTTCCCTTTGAGATCATAACTATGCATCGGATTTTGCTATAGGAACCGTATTAGGGTAGAGGCAAGATTGGATTCCATTTTCCATTTACTACGCAAGCAAAGTTTTAGAACCTTCTCAGAAAATTACACAGTGATCGAAAAGGAAATGCTTGTCGTTGTATGGGCTCTTGAGAAATCTAGATCGTATATTTTGGGGATCAAAAGTGACAGTTATACAGATCATTCAGCCATTAGGTATCTCATGGAAATGAAGGATGTAAAGGCATGTCTTCTTCATTTGATATCATTTCTCTAGGAGTTTGATTTCGATATTAAGGATAAACATGAAGTTGCTAGTGTAGTGGCTGATCATATGTCAAGATTAGAGATGAAGGATTCTCTTGATTGTAAACCAATCAGAGAAACTGTCCCAGATGAGCCGATCTGTGTTGTTGACTCACTTCCATGGTATGCCAACATGGTGAACTATCTTCTCTCCAAGCAAGTTCCCCATGGTTGAACTAGGAGCACAGTATTGACCGACGGAAGTCGGATTCAAGGAAATTCCATAGGAGGATCCATTCCTTTTCTTTGAAGGACTGGCTTATGTCTGAAGAAGGTGTATTCCTCAGGAGGAATAGCAGAGTATCCTCATACATTGTCATTCTCTTGAAGCTGGAGGACACCATTCGAGCAAAACAACTGCTCACAAGGTGCTTCAGGGTGGACTCTATTGGCTGACCTTATTTAAAGATGCCACTGATTTTGTACGGTTGTGTCCTATTTGTCAAAGGATGAGAGGGATTGTTGGTTATAGAGATGAGATGCCCATGCAACCTGTGATTTTCTGTGATGTTTTTGATGCACGTGGCATAGATTTCGTGGGTCCCTTTCCCAATAGTCATGGATTTGAGTACATCTTGTTGGCGGTTGGTTATCTTTCGATATGGGTGGAGACTATCCCAACCCGAGCCACTGATAGTAGGATTGTCTATAAGTTCATAAAGGATCACATTATTTCAAGGTTTGGGGTCCCAAAATTTTGTATATGATGGGAGTAGACATTTTATGAATAGAGAGATGAAATCAATAGCCAAGGAATATCAGTTTGAACATCGAGTAACTAGTCCTTACCACCCTCAATCGAACGACATGGCAGAGGTTTACAATAGGGGCGTGAAGAGTATTCTTCAGAAGCTAGTCTATCACGATAGGAAGAATTGATCCCAACTGTTGGACCAAGTTATGTGGGCCTATAGGAAGACATACAAGACCCCTTTGGGCACTTCACCTTTTAGAATGATTTATGACAAGTCATGTAATTTTTCCACTGAATTAATTCACAAGTTTGAGTGGGCAATAAAAAAGATTAATTAGAGCTGTCACTTAAGAAATTTGTGTAGAGGCCTAAACCTCAATGAGCTTGTGGAGATCTGCAGTTGAGCATACAACAACATGATCTATAAGGATAAAGTTAAGAAGGTACATGATTCACATATTTCATGCAATAACTTTATCTTTGGATAGAAGGTATGGTTGTTTAATGTAGAGTTAAAGATCTTCCATGGGAAAATTTTGTCTAAATGGGTGGATCCTTATATAGTTAAGAAAATACATGGAAATGGAAGCGTAGAGATATCTGATCTCATAGATGGTACACCTTCCTTCTCGGTCAATGGACAATTGTTGAAGCATTTTATGGAATCCAAAGAACGACCGATTCTAGTTGAAATGATTGACTTCTTGCTTGTTGATTCATTTGCAGATATTTCAGATACAACATGAAGTAGCAGTTGAAAGATTCAGATTAGATAGATTCACTATCTTAGAGATTCATCTAGTATTCTATTTAACTCAAACTGTATTCTTTTGTGGTTGTGGATTCTTCTCTTATTATTTTCTTCCTCCGAACTTAGACTTGTGAGAGCCTAAGCATAAGGAGGAATCCCCTCAGTCTCTTTTATATTCTCCTCAGTTCCTTCATCATTTATTACTCTTTCTACTTATCCTATTTTTCAGGCTAAGTATAGGGATTGAGCCCATGTTATTCTTTTTAACCTATTCTTTCTATACCCTCATTTGTTGTCTTCATGTCCTACACTTGGGATATTCAAAGCCTAAGTGTAGGGGGTCTGACCTACTGTCATATCCCTGATTTTCTTCATTCTCTTTATATTAGTCCGAGCTATGTCTTCCATTCCACTTTGTGCCATGAGGACATATCACAAGCTAAGTATAGGGGATGTGCATATATTGCATATATACTTTCCATCATAACTCGTACTTTCACATATATTGTATATTATTTTGGGCTATGTATATGTAACATTTGAGAACTTTCTGTAAAAATAGTTTGTAAAATGTTTAGAAACTTTATATATTTTTTTACTGGATTTGAAAAATGTTTTTAAAAATTATTTTCAAAGGGATACATACTATGTTTTGACTTTAGACTCATTATTTTCTATATATATCTACAAATATTATTTTATAAAAATAAAAAGGATGAAATATTTTCATTAAAACTCAAACCTTACTTCAGTTTTCCAAGAGAGCTCTTAGTTTCTAAAGTGGTGCTTGAGGTATAACAGTTAGATTTTGGACCGTCGGTTGTTAGGCGATAAAAGTTGCCTAGACCTAGTTCTTTACAGATTCAGGCATGGAGGAAAATATGGATTTAAACTTTATATTTTGCAAGATTAAGTCGATAAGGAATTCTTATAATAAAGTGATGTCGCTTGAGGAAGATGATATTTTATTAGAAGAGTTGGATATGGAGGAACCTACATCTTTTCTTGAGCATATTCGATCATCTATGTTGCCTTACTTGTAAGTTAGGTTTACCTCTTGTGTCTAGTTTTTATCTTTAAGAAAATCCAGAAGTCTGTTGCAGGAACCATGGGTTGGATTTGTCTTCCTTCTATTTTGGAGAATTTTAGGTCTTCCCATGTGTGTATAGATATTACATTTGAGGAAGAATGGCATCATTCTGCGAGATTAATTTCTCAAGTTGATGAAGATTTTCTTATTCTGATTTCGAAGTTTACTCTGTGAGGAAGAAGCAAATTAAACATAAGGCAACCTGTGATTTTAAACCCCAAAGATTCAAAACTGATCTTTGAGAGTCCGAAGTTTGTTGTGTTGTGTGGGTATCCTTGTAGTGTCTTATTAGTGTAAGTTGTGCTCTATTCTTTTTCCTTAAGGGTACCTAATCTCCACCTCTCGCTAATAAAAACTTATTTAAAAATTTTTTGTAAATAATTAACTCATTAAATTAGTGTTTTCCCCTAACACTTTCTTTTTGTAATCAAGGATTGTTGAGATCTTTAACACTGGGTTTATGAGGACCAGAGATTTAAAGTTAACCATTGTTAATCATTAGGGTCTTAGACATAATAATTAAAACATCCCTAGTTAGAAATATTTGTATGCTATATTGCACGCTTAATCTCTTATTTAAAGAATATGACCATCACTCACTTGCATGAATGCATTCATGATTGAGATGAGTTGAGGTTTCACTTGAGAAACTGGGATTTATGATCCAAGTTTGGATATGATTTGATGATACACGAGGATGGGATAAGATTAATGAAGGCTTCATGAAACTTGAGTGTCTGCATCTTAGCCAATATGGGACATGGTTCTCATACTAATCTCTTGATCAAAACCCAAGTGCCAGGATGTGTAATCATTAAATTAATTTGTTGATCAGTGTGCATCAATCCTTCGTAATAGCAATGGAGCTTGATAAAAAGAATATATATATATATATATATATATATGGTTATGATGATGATGAAAAGAAAAGCTCAAAGCATTACAAAGTTACATCATATGAGCTTACACCAATGGTAAGCGCTCCCAACATTTAAGTGTCCAGTTGGACCAAAATATTAGGATTTTATGAGTCAGTATAGTACCTCAAAAAGAGCTCTGCATCGTAAGCGATACAAATATGGGTGCAAGTATATTAGATACTTAAAAAAGATGCACCCTGGTGTACTCCCAGGAAAACAAGTACAGACAACTCAACTTCGTTTGATGGACACACTAATGAACAACAAAAATACATTGTGTTGAGTTAATAAGGTACTTTAGAGATACATTGTTCCAATGAGAGGGAGAAAAGAAATAACACCATCCTAACTCCTTCATGATCTAGCCTGCCATCCACACTTTTAAAGTTTAATGAACTAAAGAGATCGTGGATTGAAGCAAGACTAGATTTAATCTCTAGTGTTGAGGATAGGGTTCTTAGGAGATTCTCTTGTATTAGAACTTTAGGTGACACCTTGACTCTACTCTCATGAATGCATTCAACACATTAAGTCATACCTCTTACATATATGTATACATTGAGAGTCTAATAATTAGATGGGTTGAATTTCTTTTGATTAGGACAAGTTTAGTTTAGAGTTTTAGGATCTCTAAAATCCAGTGTCTTGGTTATCTTAAGACTTGTCTCTTCACAAGCACATGTCAGGGAATTCACTAACTTTTAACTCTCTACTTGATTCTTTATTTATTAGCTCGAGGACGATCTTAGCTTAAGTATATGGGGTGATGAATCCTAGACTCATCTAAATTATTCTTATATATTATCTCTCTATCTTGAGAAAACCAATAAAATTAACCAATAATTATCACTAATTAATTAATATTTTTTGTAAATAATTATCTATAATTATTGTATATTAATATACATATTATTGTGCTATTATTTATGTGTTTATTATTTATTAAAAATCTAATAAAAATAAGAATAATATTGTATATAATTAATTTAAAATAATTCGTAAAATAAAAATTCAAAAAAATAAGAAAAGAAATTAAAATAAGTTATTTAATACATTAAATTACTTAAAAAAATATTTTATGTATACAAATGACATTATTTCTCTTTGAATTCTACATGAAAGTTGTAGATCTCATCGAGATCTATAACTTTCATAATGAACATTTTTTTCTGATTCTGCCTTTAATTTATTCTTTTCGATTTATTATGTATTTATCTATTTATCTCGATTCTCCATTGTGCTACATAGCGCCATCTCAGCGCACCATGTGGCCCCACTCCTTCTCTTCCATCCGCCCCACTTTGGGTCGTTGGATCATCAAATCAGATGGCTGAAGGCTTTCGTCAACCTCCAGTTCAACTCTCAACAGATGTGTCCCTTCATGCCTCACCTTCTTCAACCATTTTTTTCAACTTCCTCGCGTGCTCTACCTATCCAACTTCATCGCCATTCTTCTCCCCGATCATCAATAACCTTTGCCCAACCTCCAAATACCCCCATCTCCCTCATGTGCTCCATTAATCGCTAGTTGAAACTTCACTCTCAAGCACCTAGAATTGCAAAATCTCCTCCATAAAAATCACACTCTTTGCCAACCGGTAACCGCATCCATCAATTTGGAGAGAATTCCCTAGCCTCGGTCTTCACTTGTGATAGAGAGAGTACACCTCGAGTATGATCATGATATCTTCTTCTCCAACGAGATCCAAGGTTTCTTAGCCTTGGCGCAGCCTTTAGCTACTCAAGTTTTGAGCTAGTGACCTCTAGCCCATCAAGAGACGACTGGAGTTTTAAGAACTTCAATTTCTAGGTCCATTCTACTTTCCAAAACATCCTTGAGCATCTTCTTCTTCATCAGGTAATTTACATGTATCTCTCATTTCTTCGTTGTGCTCTTATTTCTCCATTTTAATCCTGCAATCTTCCATGTTCATTCTATAATTCCAACATCATATCAACATCTTCGTGAATCAATTATCTTCACTTACTCCTCATCGATCCTCCTTCATTTCTCCATCATCTCCTCCACCTCGCTTCATTCCAGACTTAGAAAAAGTTAGAAACCCACCTAGGGCTTATTCTTTCATCCCCTAAAAGCCCCTCATCTTCTAACAATGTAGGTCTTCAATGATCGAAAAAATCATGGAGCGTGAATCTCGCTCTTCATCTCTGGCGACACTACACTGGACCATCATTTTGCCCATCTCTAGTGTTTCCTTTGGGCACCATCACTTTCCACAGGCCATCGCGAAGGTCCTGCAACCTTCAAATTGAGTAGAGGAGCAAGGAGGAGCGATCACGACTTCACCAGAGCTCCACTCATCCTCTGCTGCCTGTAGAGGAGAGGGAAGAACAAGAGTAGCAACAGACATACGATTAGGCTGTTGCGATCAGATCTAACAGATCATTCATTCCTAGCCTCATCCCGAGGCAACATTTAAAGACTAAGGGTCGGATTGGCCAAACCTATGCCGAGCCACCAACGAGTGACACGTGGCCCATTACACGTCATCTGAGAGCGCGCACATGCCATTTGTGAATTTATAAACAAGCCTAAAAAAGAGTCGAATTGGTAGATAAGTCATGCCTCTTTAGAAAAAATGCATTAATAACCCAAACGAATCTTTGTATTAGTATTTTAGTCCAATATTAGACTATTTTAAATAAAATAGAACATGTTTTGTTGCATTTATGTCGCTACCTTGATGTATTAATAACTTATTAACCATTAATCTATTTTAATGAAAATAGTGTCATTGGAAACTTCATTTTATACTCTTTAATTTAGTTGCATTTAAATCACTATTTTGATCTATCTTTTCCATATTAAGTTTTAGAGGATTAATTTGGTATTTAGCCTTAACATTGATTCAAACTGGAATTGCATTTAGGTTGAATTTTCTCTACTTGCATTGGTTTCTTATTAATTAATTATTAAACTTGTAAGTAGTTATTTTAAATAATCAGGAGTATACTTTTGTGTTGTATGTCATTATGGATGTATTGCATCATTCTAAAATAATTACATAAAAATGTATTAAAAATTTGCATTTTCTTTGTGTTTATTTGCATTGTTCTTAACCTAGAACCTATAAATTACTTAAATAATTAATTGACTCCTAAATTTAAGGGATATTTACATCCATAACCCTGAGTAATTTCATAATTACAATCATAACCCTACGTAATCATGAATTACACGAGAATCCCTTTGTTATGTTCCGTTTAAGATGCTCGTTATAGTTGATGGTTTCAGTTAAAAAAGTCAAAATTCCTTAATTCTCAACCTTATTTGCAAATCATTCCCTCTTCCCTCTTCCTTGTCCCTCCCAACCCCTCGACTCCACATGACCTACATCCTCCAAACCCTCCTCCCGTCTCCCGATGACGACTCCTTCCTCTCCCTCTCGTGGCTCTACCACCTCCTCGACTCCTTCCTCTATTGTGATCGCCTCTTCTGCTCGTTCCACTCCCACATCTCCCTCCCCATCCCTTCCTCCCTCCTCTCCACAACTCCCTCTCCAAGGCCCTTGACATCTTTAATGCCATTCACGATGTCATCAACTACCACCCCGACTACCACAACTTCCTCAAGGAAGGGAAGGGGAAGCAGAGGGAGGGGAAGGGAGGAGCGAGGACAGGGGAAAGCATAGGGGAAGGCAGAGGGGAGGGGAAGGGGAGGAGCAGGCATGAGGGGAGGGGAGGGGCGGGAGGGAGGAGAAGGGAAAGGTGGAGGGAGGGGAAGGGTAGGAGCAGGCGCAAGGGGAGGGGAAGGCGGAGGGAGGGGAAGTGGAGGAGTAGGAGTGAGGGGAGGGTGGAGGGAGGGGAAGGGGAGGAGCAAGCATGAGGGGAGAGTGGGGAAGGGAGAATGTGGGAGGGGAAGGCAGAGGGAGGGAAGGGGAGGAGCAACTGTTGATGCTCGTTTGAGGGGAGGGAAGGGGAAGGCAGAGGGAGAGGAAGGAGAGGTGTAGGCCGGAGGAGAAAGGGGTGGGGGAGGTGGTTGGCAGCAGGGTGGGGTTGAGGGAGTAGAAGTCGGGTGGGGTGGCGACAACTGGCCTGAAGGATGGGGGAGGTGGAGGAGAGGGTGGGGTGGCGGCGGCTTGCCTGGAGGAGGGGAGAGGGGTGGGAGTCGGAAGAGATATTTTTTCTTTTTCTTTTGGTTTTTTATTTAATTAAAATCGTTGGATTGAAGATGAGTTAGATTAACTTGATTATGTGGTTGAGTTAACGTATTAAACTAACGGAGGGTTATGGGCGTGAGACGGAGTGACTATCCAAGGTTTCTCGTGTAATTCACAATTATGCAGGGTTATGGTTGTCATTATGAAATTACTCAGGGTTATGGGTGTGAATATCCCTAAATTTAATTAGATAGTTTCTCATGTCCCTGTGTTCGATCCTAGACTTGTCCAGGTAAAAATTAAAGCCGAGAATTCTTCATGGAGATTTTCTCTCAATTCTGTTGATTTTCTATTGGGTTGTGTTATAAAGAGAGCATATTATTATTTCTGATAGACGATTCTTCAGTCCCCTCGCTTGTCTCCTCACTTGTTGATTCAAGTTCCATACTTAGGGATACCTTATCATAAATATAGGGGGAGACATATGAGCTTTTGATCTATTCATCCTCGATCATCCATGCCTTATGTCCAGTCTGTTATACTTAGGATTACTTGATCCTAAGTATGGGGGGGGCGATCGACTTCCTATTCTTTATTTAGTCGTTGTAGTATAGACTTTCCTATACTCAACACGACTTATGTCTTCCTTTTTTCTCTTTCATCACTATGAGGACATAGCTCAAGCTAAGTATAGGGGGGGTACTATATATGTTGTATATGCTTTATTACTAACTCATACTTTCACATTTTTAAATAATATGTCTAAAAAATTGTACATCGGTAAGGGTATACGATTAATCAATTGTAAAGAATACACTTTAATATGTATAAAATTCTTAAAAAAATTCTTGTAAATATGTTAATAACATGGTTTAAAAATGTTTTTCAAAATGATTTGAAAAATGGTTGTAAAATGACTTGAAGAATCTGTTAAAGCCCATTTTAAAACCTTTGTAAAATCTTTGCAAAATATTTATTTCATTTATTTGAATAAAAATTTTGAAAAAACTTGGATTGAAGAGAGCTCGAGAGCATAGAAACGTTGTAAGAACTTGAATATCGTACAAAACGATCACTCTTTCTTTTCTTTTTAGAGTAAAGGTATTTCTCTTGGTTGTGTGTTGCAAATAATGAGCCACATGATCTCTTATATAGGATTAGCCTCAAAAGAGTTATTAGTGTCCAAAAATGGAAAGTCCATTGTTTTAGTTTCCAAAATCCATGCAATGATTGATCATGTAACAAGGTGATCGAACATGGGTGATCGATAATGCCACAAAAGTGATTGATCATATTGATTATTGGTTTTAAATTCAAAAAGTGATTGATCATGTTCAAAATAGTGGTCGATCAGGGTTAATCGATAATGAGAAACAAGATGGTCAATCATATGTGATCTATCAGAGGAGTCAAGGTGAGTGATCATATGTCCAAAAATTGATTATTCTAGCTTAAGATTGCTTGATGATAAAGAATATGCTAAATCTACAAGATTATTTTCCAACATAAAAGAAAAAATATATAATAAGTCACACCAGCATCTGAAGACATCAAAATTTGAGCTTTTGGAATTGAGTTGTTCGTTAATTCTAGCATCAATCTGATTATTATCCTTGAACCTTCAAGCTGAGTCTTTCATAATCACTTTTAGACTTTGAGTCAACTTCTAACTTTTCTACAATTTTCAATAAAGAGCTTCTACGAGCTTCTACCTGAAAAGTTGATCGAGCTACAAAACAAACACGTAATTGAGTCATTAACAAAATTTAAATCACTAGCACCCTTCTCCTTTTTGTTAAGGTTAAAACTTATATTTATTTTTCAAATTTTTTTAGCTAGAATTGTTTTTATCTGATTCCAAGTATTAACTCCCCCTTTATTTCACTTTCCCCTCTGTTTTTGCTTTTTAATCTTTCTTCAATAGTGCACTTCTCTCGTAACGCTTCTCCCCCTTTTCTTTTGATACCTTAGTAAAATAATAAAACTTCTTCTCCCTTTTTGTCATTATCAAAAAGATATTAGTATACTTCTCTCCTATCTTAAAGAGTCACTGCTCCTCCTTCTCTCCCTTTTCTTTGAAATCAACGGATGACTTAGCTCCCCTTTTTTAAAAATGTTTCTTCAAAATGACAATTTTTATGAGATGTATCTAGGTTAGCATAAACCAAAGTGTCTTATGAGATAGGAAAATCTACGAAGATTTAAGGGTTTGATAAATATATTAGCAACTTGATCTTCTGTGTTTACAAAGCCTAGGGTGATGACTCCTTTTAGAACATTATCTCTTAGGAAGTGATGTCTAATGTCAATGTGTTTAGTCCTAGAGTATAATGCTTGCTTCTTAGAAAGTTTTGTATCAATTGTATCAATTGTATTATCCCCTAGGATTTTTTTCCTTTTTCAAACTTTAATCCAAAAGTCATTTAAAGTATGATTCATCCACAACATTTACGAGCATGCAAGAGAGGCATATATGTATTCAGCTTCTGTTGTTGATATGTTTGTTGATATGGCTTTACATTTTTACTTTTTAGAGAACCAAGAGACAATGTGGCATTTCCAAGTAAATGACATATCAGACTAGTACTCTTCCTAAAAAAATCTACTTCTATCATGATCAGCATCATTATAAGATTTTAATTCAAGGTGAGGTCATCTAGGATAAAACAAGCCATAATTATAAGTATTTTAAGATCCTTTTTACATCTTTTAAGTGACTTTCTTTAGAGTTTGATTAGAACCTAGCGCACAAACAAGTACTAAAAAGTATGTCCAGTCTACTAGCAGCAGTCTACAAGCAGTAAGATACAATAATGAACCAATTATACCTCTATATTGAATCCTATCAATAGCCTTACCTTTTCATTTGCATCAAACTAAGCTTGAGTTCCCACTGGTGTTGTCTTTCATGTTGTATTGTCCATCCAAAAAGATCTTGAGTGTACTTCATTTGACATAAAGATCCCTTCAGGTAGCTATTGAATCTGCAGCTTAGAAAGAAATTGAGTTCTCCCATGAGACTCATTTCAAACTCCTCCTGCATCAATTTAGCAAAATCTCTGCACGGATCTTCATTAGTATCTCCGAAAATAATATCATCAATATATATATATATATATTTGAACTAAAACTGACCATTTGAATTTGTAGTAACAAAATCAAGTTTACTTTTCCTATTTCAAAAATAGCAGATGACAACAAAGATATTAATCTATCATACCATACTCTTGGTGCTTGTTTTAGTCTGTAAAAAGTTTTTTTCAAGTTATAAACAAACTCAGGTCTATCTTTATCAATAAAAACTAAGTGGTTGTTTAACAAAAACTTCTTCTTTCATATAACCATTAAGAATAGCACATTTTACAATTGATAAAGATAACTTCAATCTAAAACAATTATTTCTTTTTCTTCTTCTTTAAAGAGGATCTTGTAGAGTCTATATATTAACAAAGTCATATTCTACAGACAACAATGGATAAAGGAAGTTTTAATCATACCTAGTTGGCCAATGTCAACAATATCTCGCCCTTCCAGTAGTTCCCAACCAGTTCTTCCTTCTTGATATTGATGTTGATGCATTGATCCTTCATCTTGTGCATTAGACTTTATTCTTTGATTTCCATTTGACCATAAATAACTTTCACGATTCTTTATCCATCCACTTGAGTTTCTTCTTGCTTGTTGTGGTTTTCTCCAATATTGATATACTTTTGATATTTCATTACTCCTCTAATCATTTTCATTTGTCCTTATGTAACTTACTTCGTTGATTTCCTTGATGAGGAAATCATGTATATTTCTTGTATGATGTGGTATGTCTTTTATTCCTTCACCTGAAAATGAATTATATGATTTTAATTTGCTTTTGGATCTAGTCATGTGAGTCCTTAGATTGGATCAAAAAAATTTAACACTTGATGAGTATTGGATAAAGAAATAGAAGCAAAGTCTTTTTACTACAATCTAAGTTATTTTTGGATTTGCTCAAAAGTTTATCTTCTCCTTTCATAACATTGCCTAGATAATCTACTAAACTATTTGAATTCCTCTTTAATATTAACAACTTCATTCGCAAGAAATCCTATTCTAGTTTTTAAAGAAGCTACTTCATTAAAAAGAATTTTATTTTCTAATAGAATTTTTAATTTTATTATTTTAACTTCATCATTTATTTTTCAACATTTCTTGAAAGAAGTAAATAACTCATTAGAAGCTTCAACAAATTCGTCATAAGAGGTCTTACTTGTTTCATCATTGGATGATTCATCTTGAGAATCACAATCTTCAATTTCCCTATCTTCATCATGATTTGTCATGCATGAAATAAGTACTTTTTCTTAATAATATGAGCTGATCTCCAAATAAGTATCATCCCATGTCGACATATGTTCTCCTCCTACCAAGTAGATCTCTTCCCATATCTTGAGCATTATTCTCAAGCATCTTCACTTTTTGAATTGATTTCCGTATATCTTCCTCTCTTTCGTCACTATTATCATATGCTCCTTCAATGTAGATAGTTTGGAGGTTTCTCTAAAATTCATTTGATAACTTACACTCAAATACCTTCTTTTCCTCTTCAGGTGCAAGAGCACGATATAACAATTTCATCACATTCATCTTCATTTCTATCTCTTGGATTTGCTTTTTAGAGAAACCATCTGATGAATCTGCATTTCATCATCTTTATTCATTTATTTTAGCTTAAAATCCTTTATAAAATACATGCATATATTACTAAATCCATATTCTTACTAACCTACATCTGTGTGTAAATATTGTACATATATTACTATTTTAACCTAAAATAAATAAAGAAAATAAAGAAATAAAGAAAATAAAAGACTATATATATGCAATAGATACAGGCTGACCCAAACCCCGAGAGAAGGTCAAGACTTAACCTGATCGACCAGGAATAAAGTAGGGGGAAATAGGGTCTTTAATCAAAAAATCCAAAAAATATTTTGTAAAAGGTTTCATTCTTTATCTATTCTGTGTATATTTATATAAATTTAAACTATTGTATTTGTCCATAAATTGGCCTCAAATCAATTAATTTTCTTAACAAAATTTGTAAAATAAAAATGTTTCATAAATGATAAAAATACTTATAAAATAAATCATGTACGGAGTAAAAGTAACCATACTGGGAAAAAGTTGTAAAGCAATAATTAAAAAATCAATTCTCACTTCATATGAACTCAAATTGAATCAAACTCACTTCCATCATACTCTAAATTAAACTATCTTTAAAATGGCAATGGTTTCATAATTTTTGGAATTACAAATTTGAAAGATGGTTTTCTATAGTGGTTTTTGCAATTTCACCATTTATTTATTGTATATATTTATCCATATTTATTTTTATACATAATGTATTTGTAAATAATTGTAAATACTATTTCATAATTATTTAAAATAAAAAGTAAAAAAAGTAAAACATAAAATAATATAATTTCCTTATTTAACTATGTGTATAATGTACCATATGTATATATTATATATATATAATAATTTCCTTAAATAACCACCACAAAAAATTAAATAATTAACATTTATTATTTAAATTAATAAAGTCATGAAAAATAATGTATTTATTTAATTAGATACACAAATAATATATCATATGTATAAAATTTAATTAATTCTTTATTAACCCACCACTAAGGTGGCTCATTAAGTTATTTGTATTTCTTATTATTTTTATTAATATAAACTCGAAAATTGTTTATTTATTAAATTAATTTAATTTCACCATTAACATGTTTCCTTTTTTACTCTCCATTAATTCATTTTTTAATTCAATTTTTTTATTTATTTCGCTCCTCCTCCCGTATTCCCACTTGATCAATCCTTTGGAGAGGAGCCTAATCTCCAAGAGTCATCTTGTTGTAGAAAGGCACCCAGCCTTCGATTTGTCTAGTGTCAGCAAGGCGATCATCTTTGAGGCCATAACGACAATTCATCCACTCCCACGGTGAGATCCATTCTATTTTATTTCAATCTTTTAATTAGATAATTCTAGGATTAATTTTCATTTTTAATCTCGTTATCATTTTTCAATTTTCGATCATAGTTGTTAATCGTAGTTAATTGTCGTAATCATTATTCTCCATCACCATTTGATCCGTCTGCGATTTTGATTTCACATCCACATCTCCATCTACACACGTTCACCTTATATCTCTCAAGATCTCTCACCTCAAGCCACATACGGTGACCGGAGCCACGGTTCCAATCCTCACCAAACAACGGAACCATCCATTCACCTAACCGATGTTTAATTTGACTGAGCCGTCATGCTCGAGTCTATGGTGTCTTTTGATTTTATTGAAGGTAAAAAAGAAAAAAAGGTTGCAGTTGTTGTTCTTTACAAAAAAAATTTGGGCGGAAACATCCACCACAGCCGTCGCCCTTCCACCATAGCTTCGTCGTCCACCGCCTAGAGCTCCACACCACATCGTCGTCGTTGGAGGTGTATTGTCGCCCATCTCCGCTAGGAGCTTCCCACTGACGTCTAGAACCACATCCATCGTCGTCGAATATCACATGAGCTCCACCCATCCGCTAGGATCCCTCATCGGAGAAGAAACACCGCCAGCCGCCCACCCAGAACCTAAACCGTTTGGAATCGATGTGCGTTCCACTGACCATCCCCTCGACATTCTGCCTGTGCCCGCAACTTCGCTCCTTCGCAATCCCAGTCGTTGACCGCATAAATAACAGTCTAGCCCTCGCCAACCGCAGTCGCGGCCGATCCTGGCCTCCACGCGCAAGGCCATCTTCTGAGCCAATAGACCACCAGAGCCGTCACACGTCGCTGCTCCACTAATCTTTACTGCCACTTAAACGTGAGTCGTCGATCAACCTTTGGTGAGAGGAGCCTAATCTCCAAGAGCATTCTTGTCGTAAAAGGTGCCCAACCTCTGAGTCGTCTAGTGACAGCGAGGCGATCTTCGTCGAGGCCATCACAGCATTATCCGCTCCTATGGTGAGATCCATTTTACTTCTCATTTCATCTACATTAGTCGTAGTGTAATTTTTAGTTTTAATTCCATTGTCAATTAATTTTAGACCTTAGTTTCCCATCGCAATCATTATTCTTTATCGATTTGATCCGATTAGATCTCACATCCACCTCTTAATCCCTACACGTTTACGTTCTACCTCACGCAACCACGCACCTCTGACTCGGTGGTCGGAGTCCCGGTTCTTGTCCATCACAACCATCGGAACCGTCCCCATTCACCAAATCCGTGTTTGAATTTTTTTCGGATCGAGTCATTGTGGTGTGTTTTTATTTAATTTCATGTACATGAATTCAAAAAAATAAAAAATGCAGTTATTGTTCGTCAAAAAAATAAAAGAATTATGGTGTGAGGGCGACAGCAACCACGCCACCGCCACCCACACACTTCTGTCTGGAGCAGCCCCATTCCTCCATCTGGAGCAGCATCCCGCACTTTCGCTGATGAATCTGCATTTCATCTTCTTTATTCATTTATTTTAGCATAAAATCCTTTATAAAATACTTGTATATAATACTAACTCCATGTTCTTACTAATTTGCATCTGTATGTAAATATTGTACACTTATTACTATTTTAACCTAAAATAAATAAATAAATAAAGGAAAATAAATAAAAGAAAAAAAAGAATATATATGTAATAGATACATGCTGACCCGAACCCCGAGAGAAGTCAAGACTTGACCCCAAGAGTAGGGGGAGATAGGGTCCTTAATCGGAAAATCCAAAAAATGTGTTGTAAATATTTGTATATTTACACTATTTTATTTGTACATAAAATTACCTCATTAAATAATTTTTAAATAAAAGTTGTAAATAAAATTTTTTTCTAAATATAAAAAATATTTGCAAAATAAAAGCATGTACAAAATAAAAGTAATCACATCTGGAAAAGGCCATAAGAGATAATTGAAAAACCAATTCCAGCTCCATGTCAACTCAAATTGAATCAAAATCACTACCAGTGTATTCCTAAATTAAATTATCTTTAAAATGATGGTAGTTTCGTAATTTTTGGAGTTTTGGTTGAAAGGTTAATTTTCTAGGGTGGTTTGTGTAATTTTACCATTTATTTGTACATATATATTTGTAAATACTTGTAAATATTTTTAATAATTATAAAAAAATAAAAACTTAAAAATTTAAAACAAAAAAACTAATTTCCTTATTTAACTATGTATATAATGTACCATATGTTTATAGTATAAGTATATAGTTGATATTCTTAAATAACCACCACAAAAAATGAAAAAAATCATCATTTATTATTTAATATAATAAAGTGATGAAAATAAAAAAATTAATTTTTGTGAATAATATTAACACTAATTTCCTTTTTTACCTTTTATCTCATTTCAAATTCTTTCTTATCTCTCTCAAATTCAAATTCAAATTCAACTATTTTTCAATTTAATTGACTCCTCCTCCCTCATTCTCACTTGATCAATCTTTGTGAGGGGAGCATATTCTCCAAGAGTCTTCTTCTTGTAGAGAGGTGCCAAGCCTTCGATTCATCCGGTGACAGCGAGTCGGCCTTCGTCGAGGCGATCACGGTTTACATCCGCTCCCCCGTGAGATCCACATTTTTCTTCTCTTATTTTTAACCCTACGTTAATCATAGTTTATTTTTTCACATTTTTAATTCATTGTCATTTTTTCTCTAGTTCTTAGAATCCATCACCATAATTAGATTCACCCGATCTGATTTTTCACCTTCACATCTGGATCTATTTACGTTCTTATTCTGCCACACGCAATCTTCCAACTCCGACCGCGTACGATGGTCGAAGACAAGGATTCGATCTTTCATTTTGCCAGATCTGCATCCACTCACATTTTCCGCATTTGATTTTGGACCGAGCCTTCGTGCTCGAGTCGGATATCATTTTTTATCTATTTTTTATTTGCTGGAATAAAAAATACAATTGTTTATCTTTTCAAAAAAATAAAAAAAGATTTCAAAAAAGTAAGAAAAAACACGTTTCTGTTTTTACAATAAAAAAATCCTACAGATTTACTTTTTTTCCAGTTTTTATTTTACAATTAAAAAAATAAAAAAACAAAAAATTGGGGCAACAACACTTCAGCTGTCGTCGCCCATCCCCGACTTCTGCCGCATCTACCTCCATAACCGGTCACCGCCTCCTAAAGCGGGGTGTGTGTCGCATGCTCCTCCACAGATCGTCGTCGCCACCGCTCCAGCTGGCCACGTGAGTTCCAGGGGCGTGTGACACCCCTCGATCTCCACCGCAGGAGCACACCCAGCCGCCATCATCATCCATGTCATCGCCCTTACGTGGAGAGGAAGGAAGGGGAGGTGGTTGCCCCCTGTGCTCCTTTGGTTTGGAACGAAGAAAGAACGATGAACCCTAACGGGGGAGAATAAAAAAAGAATTCATTATCTGAAAAAGTAAGATCAATTCCAGCCTGACGAGCCTCTACTAGATCATCATCTTCATCAAAAAGCATGAATTCCTTTATAAAAGCAATCAAATCAAATTTGACCTTATCAGTCTCTTCTAAATCAAGGTGAATAGGAACGGACTCATCAGTGAAAATAGTAAAATCATGTTCGTCCTGTCTACTCTCAGAGTATGCCTTCCGCTCTAGGGTGTCTATTGTGTAAATCTCGCAGATGTCATCAATGCATCTCCACGTACCAAGGTCTATGCTTTCCGAGTCTTCCTCCTTGAAGAGGAATTCTTGGGTCTCAGTATCATCTAACATACAACAAGAATCTCTGACAATATCATTGAGGTCAAACTACTTGGGATTGGCTAACGTGGGCACGCTCATGGGATGCAGGTCTCTGGTCAATAATGGGTGTAGTGATCAACACATCGCTCCCTACATCAGAACGGAAGCGAATCTCTCCTGATCCATAATCAATAACGGCTCTCGTAGAGGAAAGGAAAGGTCATCCTAGGATGATTGGAGGATTCTCCACAAGGGTGGAGGTCTCCATAGGTAATACGCCAAAATCAGAAGTGAAGTTCATGCCTTGAATAATTACGACAATGTTTTCTAGAATACCCTTCGGCCTCTTGATAGATCCATCAAAAAATTGAGCTATCATCCTAGTTTTCTTGAGAGGCCCAAGATGAAGAGATTGTACCATAGAGAAGGGTATTATATTGATTGAAGCACCGTCGTCAAGGAGAGTGTTATCACAAGAATATTCAGAGATGGAGCAACTCACAAGAGGTGTGGTAGTGTTCCTTTTATTAGAATATCGATGGTGAGAGATGGTGTGGGCAGTGGCCATGGTCAAGATGTGACACTCAGATCTGCTTCTCCACTTTTTCTTCTTGTGTTGAGGAGCAGATAAATGGGTCATGTCCTGGTGAAGTGGAACTTTAATGATCTCGTGAATGGTGGCCACCACTTCAGGTTCAGTTAATTTTTTTTGTATTTTTGGACCTCCGCCATACAAGGGAGGAAATTGGAATCAGCATATACACGAGGATTGTCAAAAGCAGTCTATACAGTGACATCCTCGGGGGTCAAAGGTGGGACATGCGGTGAATGACTGTGTGGGAAAATGATTTGGCATGGGTGCCCTCTCCTCACAAAATGAATCAACAATATGTCTCCTGAAATCTTTTGGATTTTTAAAATTGTCTCATTTTTTGTATTTTGGGCGATTGCAAGCTCTCAAGATTATCCTCAAGTGAATCCATATCCTCAAATAGTGGAGCAGCATTTTGGCTCTTATTTATGTTAAATAGATTGCTAATCCTCGAGTTCATATGATCCATCATCTGGTTCAGGATCTCAAGTGTGGACATCATGAAAGGTGATCCAAAATCCCAGGGTTGGGTGAGTGGAATGTGGGTGGGTGAAAATCAAAGTCCGATTCCTGAAATAATGGGTTGGGAGGATATATACAAAAATCAAGAGGAATGTACTCCTGGAAAAGGGAGGTGGATCGACTGGAGGGTGTGAGGGATCCACGAAGATCAGATAAAAATCACTCCAGTTGACCATCTTCAAAACAAAAGACGGGGATCAGGAGAACACGATAGTCAACTCAAGCTATGCAAAGAAAAAATGCACAAATGCACAGAATAATCGAGTATGCACACAATCAATCACAAACAATATACACAAAGCAAAACACACCCCTCAATTCACCTACTCAACTCAATGTGAAGATCGTGAAGACTCGGTCAATTATCTTGTCAAATTTTTAGAGTTTGGTGAGAATACAATCTATCAGAGCGGGTTAAGTGAGCTGTTAGGAACCCAATGCTCCCAGGAGACTGTCTCAATATCACAACTAGTTTTTCCTAGCCAATATGGTTACGGATCGTTTACCGGCTACCCGATCTGCCCACTCTGCTAAGGAAATCCCGAGCCGATTACCGGATACCCGGTGAAGTCCTTACTATAGAACAACTAATCACAAGACCAGTAGTCTGAAGAGAGCTCCGGCGTGGCTCTATCCTATTGTATGGGTCGCTCTCTCACTGTAGATAAATCAAACAAGGAGGGGGTTACTCTCCCCGAAACAATGATTTTTCCTTACGTTTATTTTAGAGTCGAGTGATATTAGCAGTCCCAATTTTAGGCAGTTGTCACTTGTTTTGAATATTTTCAATAAATCACCTATCGAGTGTCCAATTTCCCTTTTAACCTATGTGAGTGAAAACAAGGAAGGAGATCGGAAATACCAATGTGCGATTAAATACAATGATGCATGCAGGGGTTAGAGATGCGTACCTTGTCGCAAGCACTCTACATGTAGGGTGATCTACGCATAAAAATAAAACTAAACTATATGCAAATGCAAGCAAGAATCATCCTAAGCAACAACTTCTATTCGAGAAGAACCAAATTATTTTGTCTAAGTCCAAACGATCTATAGGAATATATATTCTTTTAGGGCTTTGGACCTAATAACTGCCTGGCTCAACCAAATAAAACCTAAAGCTAGGGGCTTCACTCACAGGAAATAAAAGAAAATAAGGTCGGAAAACACAAATCTGCAATAAGCAAATAAAAATAAAGGCGATAAAAACAACGAGAAAATAGCGGCGAGGTCCCCCAAGTGCACCGGCACTTGGCGAAATAGACCCCGCAAACAAGATATATAGTGTCCTTTTACAAGAGTTTGAATGAATAAATGCTAAAATAAAAAAACTATCTATGCTCCAAATGATGGTCTCTCTCAAAATCTTCTTCTCCTCCTCTCACACTCTCCTACGGCTTCGAGATGAATCAAGTCACCTCGGCTTCACTTGGGTGCTTCGGTCTCCTAGAATCGTCTCCTTCGCTCCGCGAGCCCTTGCAAGAAAGAGGAAATAGAAAATATGTAAGAGACACAAGTATATGAAAATATGAGCAAAAATGAATAAATTAAATACAGTGAATATGAACAATGAATAAATGTCGAAAAATAAAGACAAAAATGTACAACAAAGAATAACATGTCAAAAGAGAAACCTAACTACCCTCGTCGTGCTTCCTTGGTAACAACATCATTTTATTGAGCGGGATTTTCGAAGGGTAATTATTATTTTAATATTATCGTCGCCATCCCCAAAATTCCCGGCCCAAATAAACAAATTTATTGTTTTCTTCTCAGGCTAAATTTGAATTAATTACAAAAGAAATTTAACGAGAGAAATTTTTTCTATTTAATTGACCTATATTGCAACAGGATCGAACTCAAGGAGGATATAATTCCCGAGGGTTATTCAAATAATCGACAAAAAGTTAATTAAGGAGG
This sequence comes from Ottelia alismoides, assembly GCA_037367405.1. Taxonomy (NCBI): domain Eukaryota; kingdom Viridiplantae; phylum Streptophyta; class Magnoliopsida; order Alismatales; family Hydrocharitaceae; genus Ottelia; species Ottelia alismoides. The sequence goes on from JAZKJV010010101.1 coordinate 489,901, forward strand.
AAAAAGGAATCTCAATTGCTAACTACCTTGGTTTTTTTGTTAAATTTTGATCTTTTATTTTTTTTAATTTTTTTCTTCTATTTTTTTATTTTTTGGACTGTCAAATTTTTAATGATTTCAATTTTTACATTTTTTTAATTTTAGAAAATATGATTTTCAAACCAAATTCATGAAAAAAAGAAATGCATTTTTTGGATTTTTCAGATATAACCAAAAAATGCTAAAAAATGTCTAAAGAAAATATTTTTTTGTTTTTATGTTTTTTTACTATTTTTGAAATTTTTCAGATATTTTTATTTTTTTAGAATTTTAAAAGTAAATAAAAATAGGGGAAATGCAAAAAGTGAGCAAACAGGACTATTTCGTAATTTAAAAATACGAAATGAAATATAAAATAACAAAAATTATTTTTCATATAAACTAAAGGAAATTATCTACACATAGGAATTGAAATCACTATTTTTAGTTTTTTTCTACATTTTTTATGATTTTTATAATATTTTGAGTATTTTGCAATTTTTTGAATTTTGAAAAGAACTAATATGTGAAATTTGCAAAGAAATTAAAACTTACCAAAAGAAAATTAATTTATTTTTTTGGAATTTTTGAAGTAATATTCAAATTTTTATGATATTTCAAAGTTCAAATAGGGAAAAATATCATGTTTTTATTTTTTTAATAAAAACAAATGATGATAAAATGTAATGAAAAAATTATTATAGATAGAACAACTAAGCAGGAGATAATAGTAATTTTTGCAGAATTTATTGAGCACAAATGCTATTAATTCCAATGAAAAGATCATGCTAATTTAAAGTTTGGAAACAGGGACTGAAACGTAAATACTTAAAGTTTTTACATTAAACAATAACAAGAAATAAAAATGGGGGCAAAGTTGCAATTTACACAGGAAAATACGTGCTCTGCACGTGCGTGACTCTATAGAGGTTGATTTGCAATTTATTAAAAACTTCGACGGAGCCCATGTAAACTTCCCAATTATACGTGCTATGCTTGAACTGGCAAAGGCTCTTCTGCATATTTCAGAATCTCCAGTGGCTTGATGGTAATTTTTCTAATTTTTTATATTCTCCCCCGTTAGGGGTTCGCTGTTATTTCTTCGTTCCAAACCAAAGGAGCACAGGGGGTCGCCGCCTCCCCTTTCTTCCTCCCTACGCAGGGGCGGCGGCGTGGATGATGATAGCGGCTGGGGCGTGCTCCTGTGGTGGATGCGTACGCGTGCGGCTGGCGGAGGTGTGCGCATGCGGTGCGCGGCGAGCTTCGGTGTTGCGGCCTCGCGTAGGGGAGTCTGGTTCATGCAGATCTGATGAAGGCGAGCCGCAAGTGGTCGAGGTCTTCGCGCGGCCAGAGGCAAGGGCGGCCGGCGATGGCGGCCTGTGGAGGAGGTTTTCATTGTGGAGCGGTGGTCGACGACGAGCGTGGGTGCAGGCGATGGCGGGGCGGAACGACGGTGGAGATGGAGGGGCGACACATGCCCCTGGAACTCACGCGGTCGACTGGAGAGGCGGCGACGGCGATCTGCGGAGGAGCGGGCGACACACGCCCCGTTCTAGAAGGCGATGACCGGCTATGGAGGCGGATGCGGTGGAAGTTGGGGATGGGTAGCGGCGGCTGAAGTGCTGCCACCCCCAATTTGTTTTTGTTGGTGGTCGATGGTGCATCTGTAGGAGATCGTCGGGCGGAGGGTCGGTGAATTAACGTGGGTTGCTCAGCCGACGTCCGTCATCGCCTGAGCAACCCCTGTTCATTCACCGACACTCCGCTCGACGATCTCCTCTGGATGCGTCATTGACCACCAGGAGCACGCAGCGTCCTCGCACCTCCACAACCAATCGTCAACTCCACTACGCGAGTCATCAGCCCGACCTCTCCCGCCTAGGGCGGAGCCACACCACCCTCGTGCGAGTCATCCACCACAGCCTTGCTGCCAGAGGCTCGCCACCATCCAGAACCGCCAGACACAACATCTCCGCCTAAAGAATATCGTAATGCCACCATCGCACGAGCACCTCCGCGTGCATCCCCGTCCATAGAGGAGAACCGCCAGCCGCCTAGATCACCACCCCACGCCGATCGAAGCCCCTAACCATCGTGCAGCCCCCTCCGTCGCCCTGCACCGTATCCATTTGCGCCATCCACCAGAGCCATGCCCATCGCGCAACACCCTCCGCATCTAGCATACCCACCGCGCTCGGAGAAGAGCAGATTTGACAGCCATAGTCCCATCGCCTTGAGCACTTCCTCCGTTGATCACCAGAGCCACTGCATCTCGCTATCATTGCCGCTGCCGTTCGCGGAGAAGCGCACCTCCGCCCTCTCACCATTGTCGCCCGCAGTTACTTGGAGAGGAAGAAAGGAGCGACGCCCCTTTGCCTCCCTTTGCTTGAGAAACAAATGAAGAAGAGCCCACGTGAATAGGGGTGTAAGAAAATTCTCAAGTTCGATATTCGCTCATGTTCGGCTCGCTAAAAGTTCGATTCAGATTCAATTCGGAAATAAACGAACCGAACCTGAACACAAGTTTAGGCTCGATTAAATAAACGAACCGAACCTAAAAATCATAGGTTCGCTCAGGTTCGATTCGTTAAAAGCTCGATAAACATACGCACATACATATTTACAAATCCTTATACGTAGAAGTGGACTTATTTTGAGTTGAGTGGTTTTTATCCCAGGGTAAGAGAATTTATCTAGAGATAACTAGATATTTACGGGATAACTAGATTTTATCTCGGTATAAACTATCCCAAAATAAATAGTCACATCATATTTACAACATCTATCATCTATGGTCTAGTACTTTTCCCTTCTTTATCTTCAAATCAACAAAACACGTACAAACATTACTTATCGAATATCTCTGCATTATTATTATTCCTTATCCCCATCTGAATAGATATAAAATATATTATAATTATACTTTCTTCAAAGAGACGAATCCTTATTAATCTAATTTTTCAAAAGATGAAGATAAGTTAGATAAAGAAAAAAAACTAAATGAATATTTATTCTAACTGTAAATACACACATATTTCTATTTCTCTTCTTTTCACTCCCTCTTATTAGAGAATTCTTAAGTTCGATATTCGCTTAGGTTCGATTCGTTTAAAAAGAGGTTCGATTCGGATTCGGTTCGAAAATAAACGAACCGAACCTGAACACAAATTTAGGCTCGATTAAATAAACGAACCGAACCTAAAAAAACATAGGTTCGCTCAGGTTCGGTCCGTTTACGCCCCTACACGTGAAACACTAATTTGGGTAAATATAAAAAATGCACCCCGAAGTTTCCAAAATTACAAAGAGACCCTCGCCTCTAGTTTGAGCATGTCGGTAAATTACGACTTGTTCCCTCTCTTTTATTTTTGTTATATGGTGCTATAAAAACAATAAAAATTGTTATGCGGTCCATGTATTCCAGACACTATTTTGCTTATTCTCATCATTAAAACAAATGTTTTTATTGGTCAATAATGGTTATAAAAATCGAATTAAGTTCATGTCACTTGCTTGTTCATTGTATAATCTTTGCATTGCATTTTATTTAGATTTGCTATTATTTAAAAATAAAAAACATCGCATTTTTCATTGTGTGAAATTTAAATATTCATAAAAATTTAAATATTATGTCAAAATTCCAAAAAAAATAGAATAGATTTCTTTTGGTGTATTTTATTTCCAATGTAAATTTCATGTATTACTTCTAAAACCTTAAAATTTTGCAAAATACTAAAATTCTTAAAAAAATCGTAGAAAATTGTAGAGAATTCTAAAAATCATGATTTCACTTCGTATTTTTAGATAATTCATTATTGTTTTTAAGAAAAATAAATTTGATAATTTTTTAGTTCATATTAGATTTTTAAATTGCAAAATAATCCTGTATGTTCATTGTTTGATTTTCTCCTATTTTTATTCATTTTAAAATCTTAAAGTCTAGAAAATCTCCCAAAAATCACTAAAAATAGTAAATATATATTAAAATAAAAAAATATTTTCTTTAGGTACTTTTGATCATTTTTATCATAAAAATAAAAAGAAAAAATCTCACAAAAACCAAGGTAGTTTGCATTTGAGCCCCCTCTTTCTATTAATTGATTTTTTGATTATTAGAATAACCCTCGGGATTTGTAGCCTCCCTGAGTTCAATCTTGTTTGCAATACAGGCTAGCTAAATAGTGATTTTCTCTTGCTATATTTTTGTAATTAATTTAGTTTGAGAAGCAAATAAATTTTTTTGTTGAGGGATTATTTGGATTACAGCGGCACATTTATTCAAAAATACAAAAATCCGAAGATCTCTTGCCCAACAAAATGGCACCATTACCGGGGATTCAAAAATATCAAAAAAGTGAAAATTGGAAAATTAAAAGTTGGGACTACTTATATCACTTGGACCCTTAAAATTAAACGTAATTGATTCACATCATTGTTTTGGGAGAGCAACCCTCTCATTGTATTCGCATTTTATTTGCCACGTACACACTAAGGATTAGTGCCCCCAAACCCAGGCCTTCCTACGTATTTTTACAACTTTGTGTTTAATCACCTAATTCTAAAATTGACAAGATAATTAACCGAACCGTCACGGTCTTCACATTGCATTGAGTAGGTGAATTAGGGGTTTGCATTGTGTTTGCAATGTGTTTGGTGTTGAGTTGGTTACGATCATCCTCTCTCGATCATTAGTAGTCACATTCTCCTTAATCCCTCCCTCCCACCCTATTCTGATTTAATTCCTCATCATGGTGGGAGCCACAAGATCTCTTCCTTCAAAGTGCATCACTCCTTTGGATGTGTCTCAGATCTCTTCACTTTGGCAGAATAATGATCTCCTTGATCTGGACCTAGATTTCTATGAGCTTACATATCCTGATCCATTGGACGGTTTTTCTATGACTTCAAGAGAGAACCCATTATTTGAATATGATCATTCATTTTCTTCCTCGAATCATGCTGATTTCTCACATCTCCCCGAGGGTCATCTACGGGTGGTGTGTAATCTGTACTCGGTTTCACTCCCTAGTTGTGCATCCGATCTGTCGGATCATGAGACCGAGTCTTCTGATTTTTCTGAGCTTGACCTTTCTTCTCTCCTTAACGACCCTTACAAGGATGAGAAGACCCTTGAGTTATTTGATGATATACATGATCTCTTTTCAATACATGCATCGGATATCTGCTTTCTTATTGACTCTCCTGATCTTGGCCTTCCATACATTTTCGAGACGGTGATTGACAAGGAGGATTCCATGACAGATCCTTCCTTCTCCACGTTCCATTTTTTCGGCTCCAACCATTCACTCCACTCTGATTAGGAGTCAGAGATTTCTTTTGTGCTACTAGTGCCCGATTTTATCTACACATCTATTTACCCGGTAGCAGACACCCACCTGATTGCCTATCTGGGTGTCCTCATTTTCAATGTTGACCATGTTGTTGTTCTCATTTCGAGACAACAACGTTAGTACGATAGTCGCGCTACAGATGTCGTACTGAACCTCGATACTTTGTTGTCCTAGCCTTTTGATGAATACCCATTCATCACTCTTTATTCTTTTATTTTAGCTACAAAACCTTTGCCAAACACATGTAGATACTTGTAAATAATAATAATTAGCATTTGGCATGCATTGTATAAAAATAAATAATTAGCATGTTTTTGTGCATAAATAAAAAATAAAGAAACAAAAGAAAAAGAGGGAGATATTTAGAATAAATATTGAGCGACCTAATCCCAAGGGAGGGCTCAGCATGGGTCTGACTGCATAAAACCCAAGTAGAGAGAGATAAGGAAGCTCATGTGTGTAAATATATACCTGTAAATAAATAAAAATATTTTCCTCTAAATAAAAATAAAAATGGGTTTGTATTTATTTGTAAATATTTGTAAATATTAAATCAAAATAAAAATGGAAAAATAAAAATAAAAATAAAAATCCTTTCATCATTGTCTATATCCACAATGTACATAAGAGCCACTTATATATTTATTTATCCTTATAAATAATAAATTAAAATCCAATGAAAATATGTACATAGTTTATATTCCACAATGTAAATAAATAAAATAAAAATCATAAAAATAATAAAAATAAAAATAAATAAAATAAAAATAAAAATCAATATTGTATATATACCATGTATATAGGTGTACATAACTATTTATTTACTCTATGTAAATAATCAATAAAAATAAAAAAATATACTTTTATTCCAAATTTTATCATATAAATAAATAAAATTTAAAATTAGGATAAAATGTAAAAAATAAATAATTAAAAATCAAAAATCAATATTGTATGTACCTATATATAATAAGCCTATATTATATATACAATATTTTTATTTCAAAAAAATAAATAAAAATAACAAAAAAATAGTTTAAAATAAAAGAAACATTTTTTCATGTTTTAACTTTTTCTTAATTCAGCCATTTTCTATTTATTATTTAATTTACAAAACTTGAATAATTGGCGGGCTCTGATTGGTCCACGGGGGATGTTGACCCCCGGTCAACTCTCCCCCCAGGACCACCAGATCCGGGTTCGCTTCGCCCGACCTGATTTCTCCGACTTTTCCTCGTGCAACCCGTTGATGAATACCCATTCATCACTCTTTATTCTTATATTTTAGCTACAAAAACCTTTGCAAATGCATGTAGATATATGTAAATACAAATAATTACCAAAAGCATGCATTGTGTAAAAACTTTTAATTAGCATGTTTTTGTGCAAAAATAAAAGAATAAAGATTAAAAAGAAAAAGAGGGAAATATTTAGAATAAATATTGAGCAACCTAACCCAAGGGAGGGCTCAGCATGGGCCTGACCGCATAAAAGTCAAAGTAGAGGGAGATAGGAGCTCTGGTGTAAATATTTATGTAGATAAATAAAAGTATTTTCCTCACCAAAAATATGCTTGTAAATACTTGTAAAATATTAAAAACAAAACAAAAAGCTAAAAATCAAAAAGAACAAAAACACCCCTTTTCATCTTGTACATAAACCACACCTATGTATTTACTTAACCTTGTAAATAAATAAAATTATTTTCAAAACTTTTTGTAAATAGTCTATGTTATATATTGTAGATAAATAAAATAAAAACAATTAAAATCAAAACAAAATAAAATAGAAAAATTAAAAATACAAAAACACATTGTACATATACCATGTATATAGATGTACATATATATTTATTTGACCTATGTAAGTAAATAATAAAAATAAAATAAAAACACCCTTTTACTCCTTATTTTATACTATAAATAAATAAAATATAAAATAAGGATAAAATTGCATAAAAATAATATATAAAAATCAAAAATCAAAACCCTATATATATTGTATATAGCCTTTTTTCATTTCAGAAAAATTATTAAAAATCACAAAAAATAGAAAAAAATAAAATAAAAATATTTCATGTTTTAACTTTTTGCAAATTCGGCCATTTGCTACCTTATTTTGAGCTTCAAAGTTTAGCCACGTGGCCCCTTCTCATTGGGTCCTGGGGATGTTGACCGCCCGGTCAACTACCCCCCCCCTAGGACCACTTCCCACGGGTTCGAGCTCCGGACCCGATTTCTCCCACTTTTACCCGCTCAACCCGATCATCACTCCACCTAACCCCGGGTCCGAATCCTTCGCCGTGCATCCGACATCCTCGCCGGAGCCGCTCCCTCGGGATCCGCGCGCTCCTGAGCTTGCCCGGACCCATTCTTCTCGGACCCCTAGCCATATAAAGCCGCTGCTCCGCCACCTTCTCTCCCCATCTTTGGCCATTTGCTTCGTTCTCCAGAGAGAGTGTGAGGTGACAGCTCGCATCCCCGACCTGTTGCAGCGAGGAGAGCCGGCGAATCCATTGATCCGGCGACGTAGCCGCCGCAGCTCCGCCACCTGAGCGAGCTTCGAGCCTCGGGCTGAGACGTCCCTTGAGGCCAAGACCGGGAGCTTCCCCAGCTCCGCCACAGTCTCTCCGACCACCCAGGTAGCCACTTAGCTCAGCCATTTCTTTTAATTTCCGTTTTCCCCCAAATCGCGCCGCCGTCGTATTTTTCCGATTCACTCCGGTTCCGTCCACCATCCGATCATCGGACCCGACCTTCACGTTTGCCTTCGTCCGACGCACCTTCTGCACCCACTCACTCAACCCAGCTCGCACAGGAGCTGGGAACCGGGCTCCTCCGTCCACCACCTTCGCCGGAGCCCGCCGTCTCGACGCACCAGCCACCCCCACTTCGCCTAACTGGGTCGAGGCACTTTGCCCTCGACCCGCGAGTCTTCTGAGATACTTTGCAGGTCCAGCAAAGGCCATCTGAGGCCTTTCCCGTTCAGACCAGGAGTCTCGCCTCCGCCACCCTCGTCGGAGCTCCCCCGAGCTCGGTTGGGGCATCGGAGAGCATCGGCAGCTGCGCACAGCCACGCCGGAGCTTCTCCGATACTTAGGCGCAGCAGAGGAGGCCGGAGTCGCTTCCACGAGGCCGGCGAAGTTCACCGGCCGCCTGTTCGTCCAGGACCTCCAGCTACCGTTGATCGTCGCCTCCCGCTCCAGATCACATCTTGTCCATCCGTTCGAGGAGCTGCTTCCACCGCCCGATCTTTGGAGGATCGACCGCAGCCGTTGGATCACCAGCCACTTCGCTTCCACGCCATCCGATCAGCCACGTGGCAGTCATCCAACGCCCCCGCTTAATAAAGGGTAAATTACCCTTAGGCCCCGCTTTTATGTTTATTTCGTTTTAGTCTTGTAAATATTAAAATCAGTTGTTTAGTTTTAGGTTAAATTGCACATTGGACCTTGAGCTTTAGTTTATTCGCATCTATACCCCTGTGTGTTGTGAGCCACGTGCTTCGTCACGTGTTATTTTGGTGTATTTGCAGTAGATACCCTTGTATTTCTGGATGTTAATGAATGAATGAAACCTTTTAGATATTTGCACTTATACCCCTGTGCGTGATTTATTTACACGTGCGATATTTTTTGGGTTAATTGCATATAAGGCCCCTGGACTTTTAGTACTTGTTACCAATAAGTTCTCGGGACTTATTTTTCTTGCATTTAGGTCCCTGAGTGCCCCAGTCACGCGCGTGGCGCGTGTTTTGCTGGGTATTTTGCACCAGGACCCCCAGAACTTTGGGTATTTGCACTTTAGTCCCTGTGCACAGTGCCCCACCTTTATTTTTGAATAAAATATCAAATCACCTCCAAATCCAACGAAAATTTGACACATGGCTCCTGCCATGGTGTAGAATTTTTGTAGATTTTTGAGGACATTTTTGTTTTTGTTTGCTATTTTTAAAAATTCAAAAACCTTCATTTTTGTTACTGTCTAGTTTGAAAAATCACAAAAAAATATAAAAACCCACTTAAAAATTCTATAAAAATTAGTTACTGTTTGTTTAGCTTAGCTTGATTTTCTAGCCAATTTGGCTATTTTTCATTGCTTAAAAACACTAAAAACTTAAAAACACTAAAAAACCCATAAAAATTCTAGTAAATAAATTAAAAATCCAAAAATAATAAAATTGGTATCTGAATTTTCCTTGTTTCATCTACTTTATAGAAAAATTACCTTCAGGCCATTTTGAGGCCCTTAGATATTTTATCTAGGGACTTTTGTCTCGGCTGGACAGTACCATTGTTTTTAGCTACTGTTTGATTTTTAGAAAATAAAATAAGCATCAGAAAATTATCAAAAATTCACGAAAAACACTAAAAAATATAAAAAAACATAAAAACATTTTTGTTTTAATTTTTGGTTGATTTTTAATGCTTTGAATAATTTGCTAAAGTGTGCTTTTCTTTTGTTTTCTTATTTTCTTAATATATTAAAAACCCAAAAAATATAAAAATATTAAAAACACTAAAAATATTTTCTTTCTTTATTTTATTTGTTTTTACTACTTCGTAGGCCTCTCGGCCAACCCGTGCTCCTTGAGTTCGACCCTGGGTGCTATACCAGGTTAATCACATAGCAGGACCGCTATTCGTGTTTCGTTGATTTTATCTCTATTTAGTGGTTCGATTTTTCTTGATCGACACGTTCGAGTGATTGAGGTCGCAACGACCATCGTCTTAGATACCTGATTGCCTTAGTCACTCGGGATTTTCGTGTCATCACCCGTTCGCCAAACACCTAAACCCCGGGCTCCATTTCTTCCTCTTACATCCGAGACCCACGCCTGGGGTTGAGCCTAGGGATCCGTGCTTCATGCACCCTTGCCCGATTCGACCTAGCCGGACCCCTCACACTATAAAGCTTCAGCTCCAGCCGCCTTTTCACGCATCTTTGGACCTCCCCCTCGACGCCAAGGAGCTCCTCCACCTTGCCTGAGTGACAGCCGTGCGAGAGGGAGTGGAAGCGAGGCTCGAGACGCTGGGAACCATCGATCCTGCAGCTCTTCGCCGCCGTGCGCCGCCGCGAGCGCGCTCAGCCTCGGGACTTGACGCCCCCTTGAGGCAATGACCCCCGGAGCTCCAGGAGCTCCAGCACAGTCGGATTCCTTCACCAGGTAGGTAGTTTAGCAGTAGCTTAGCTTAGATTTCAGTTTTTAGTTTTAGGGTCCTGTAGCTCCGCCGCCTTCGTTAGCCACCTTCGACCAACCATTTGACACTCCGACCATTCCTCCACCTTCGCCAAACCTCTCCTCACCTTCTCCACCTAGCCATCCCCCATGTCTCGCCCCGGAGCAGGTTGTCCACCCTCCTCCGCCGTCGCCTCGCCGGAGGTTGTCGCCCCGACCCATTTAGACCCCTGTTCACCCTCTCACCGGGTCGAGGCATTTTGGCCTCAACCCATGAGCTTGTTGCACTGCTTTGCAGGTCGATAGGGACCCGTCTGAGGGGTCCGAGCTTTCAGGCGCAGCAGCTTCCCTCCTCCGCCGTCACCAGGCCACCACCGTGGTCGTCGGCCTCATCGGAGGCATCCACGAGCTACGGATCACCGAGACGAAGCCTTTGCACATCTTAGCAGCATCACAGGAGGATCCCAGCGCGCGTACGAGGCCGGCGAAACTCGCCGGCGACGAGTTCTTGGAGCATCTTCCCCGACCGTCTGATCGACCCCCACTCGCCAGATTCGATCTTGAGCGTTCATCTGCGAGGAGTCAGTCACCGTCAGATCCACTGGAGAGTTGATTGGAGCCGTCCATCCAGTGAGGGTTAGCCACGACGTACATCAGGCGTTGATCTTCCACGTGGCGAGCCCTCCACCGTCTGATCAGATTCGAGGGTCCTTCGTTGAGGTGCTGACATCCCCAGCCGTCAGATACACCACGTGGCGCCATCCCAGCCCTCAGATAAATAATAGAGGTAATTGCTCTTAGGCCCCTTCAGTCTTTGAATTTATATTTTAGTCCTGTAAATACTTTTCGTAGTTGTTTTTATTTTGTAAATATTGCATCGAGAGCCTTTTGGTTTTAGATATTTGCAATATAGTCCCTGTGTGTATTGTGCACGTGCATCGACACATGATTTAGTGGGCATTTTGCATCTTATACCCTGTATTCCTTGCGTATTAAGATTTGGATCTTTTGAAATAGGAATTACAATCTAGTCCTTCCAGGCATGGACCCGTGCCTAGCGCGTGGAGAGTGGGACTTTTGCGTTTTTGGCCCTGAGGTTTTCTACCTTGTTATTTAATGGTCCCTGGACTATGATTTTCTTGCAGATAGGTCCTTGTGCACTGTTTACTTGTTTTTGATTTTAATAAAATATCAAAACTAACCCAATTGGCGTGAAAATTAGACACGTGGCTCCTGCCACCGTGTAAAATTTTCGCCAAATTTTGGGTACATTTCTGAGTACTCTTAGTATTTTTAAAAATTCAAACATTATTGTTTTTCTGTCTGTCCATTTTAGAAATTCCCAAAAAAATATTAAAACATCTTTAAAAATTACAAAAAATTAGGTTTTATGTATTTTTGTATCTTTGATTTTCTATCAATTTTTGGCTATTTTTGGATTCATATAAAACATAAAAATTAAAAAAACTCTTAAAAATCCATAAAAATTCTAATAAATCATAGAAAAACCAAAAATTAATAAATATTTCTCCTGATTATTTCTTTTTATTCATACTTCACAGGAAAAATACCTTCAGACTGTGATCAGACCATTTGATATTTTTAAATGGTTTGTGAAGCCTGATTGGACAATTTTCATTTGTTTTTGTTTAATTCATTTTTAGAAAATTCTTTAAAAATTAGAAAATTATCAAAAATTCACAAAAAACAGTAAAAAATATAAAAATTCAAAAAATATTTTTGTTTGATTTTTTGGAGCCTTTTAGAGTAATTAAATAATTGTAGAAAGTTGCTTGTTTTCCTTGTTTTATTATTTTCTTTATAATTAAAAATTCCAAAAAAATATTAAAAATCCGCTAAAAATAATTTATTTTTATTTTATTTGATTTGAGACTACTTCGTAGGCCACGAGGCCATCCCGTGCTCCTTGAGTTTGACCCTGGGAGCTATACCAGGTCAATCCCATAACTAGGACTGCTAGTTGGTTTTCTTTGATTTTATCTCTGTTTGGTGGTCCGATTTATTTTTCTTGTTGAGCTCTGAGTCCCGATAGACTGAGGTCACAACGAACTTAGTGATTCATACTTTACCTCAGTTGTTCGGGTGGCTCATCAGATGGCGCCGTTGCCGGGGAGCACGGCCTAGTAGTCGATTTCTTTTTTTCTTTTTATTTTGTTTTATTTTCCGCGGTTTTCCGCACCTTTTCCTTCTTCCGCGGCTTTTTATTTTTCTTTTATTTTTGTTTTTATTTCTTTTATTTTTTTTGTTTGTTTTTGCTTGTTTATTTTTATTTTCATTTTTGCATATATACCATGTTTCCTTTTATTTTATTTTATTTGCTTTATTTGCCTTATTTTTATCTGGTTTGACACTCTTCTATTTTCTTGCGAGGGCCCGAGGACCGAGGCGGCGACTTTCGAGGAGCCGGCGCAACGCGGCTATCGGAGGCGGCTCCCTTCTGCACGGAGCTGCAGGAGAGCGCGAGGAGACAACCGAGTGCGGCTTTTAGCTAGATTAGTTTAGATTTTTCTTTTCAGCACTATTTGAATTATTGTAATAATACATGACACTCAGCAGGACTTTCTCTCTTCTTAGACTTTAGGGGTCTGTTTCGCGGAGCACCGGTGTGCTCGGGGGACCCCTCGGTTTTTACGCGGATTTTTCACGGTTTTGATTTATTTTTTTCTGCCTATTCGATTTCTTGCGATTTTCGAGCCCCTATCCTTAGGATTTTCTGCTTGACTGTGACGTAATAATTAGGATCCAAACACCCTAATATATCTTCATGTACCTATAGAGCGGTAATTGGACCAATAATAAAAAGATTAATAAAATAGTCGATCCACAACCTTCGAGCCTACGTGTCGCAGCCCACCCTGCCAAGTGCTGCTCCTGAACTTGATTTGTCGAGAGGAGGAGGGGTGGACTGAGACCGGACTCTTGGATTGGAGGCTGGTGATCGACTAGACGTTCTTTCAAGTAGAACTGCTGCTTAGGGTTTGGATTTCCGCTTGCACCATTTAGGTAGTTTATTTCAGTCTTTAAATTCTGCGCGGATCATTTTGCATGTAGACTGCTGGAGTCAGGTACGCATCTCTTACTCTGCATGCATCATTGATTTTCTCGTGCATCGGCTTTTTCGACTTCTCCCCCCCGTTTTTGGACTTAATAACCAGGAGAACCAAAACATTCGTTAGGCGTTTGTTTTTATTCAAAAAATATCTAAAAAGAAAAATAATAAAATCGGGACTGTTAATTACACTTGATCTAAAAGACATCGAATTGAAAAATTTGTCTTAGGGAGAGTAACCCCCTCCTTGTTTGGTTTGGATGAGCGAGAGAGTGACACGTACCCTAGGCTAGAGCCGTATCCAATTTTTCTCGACTGATTACCGACTTTCTGTACGGGACAGTCGGTTGAGAAATATTTGGATTCCTATTTAGCTCATGTAATCGCTCTGAAAGACTGAATGATCACCTAAAATAAAATCGACAAGATAATTGACCGATCCCTTTCGGTCTTCAGCTCGTGTGCGTAGGTGAATCAGGGGTTTGCTTTTTCCTCTTGTGTGATTTCCAGATCCTTTCTGCCTTCCCCCATCTTCTTCTCTTCTTCTGTCTTCCCCCCACCCTCCCTTCAATCTTCTTCTTCTCCTTCACCCCTGGATGACGGATCCCCCTCACTTCGAGCCGACTCTTGCGGCTTTTTCTCACTATCTGACCATCAGTCCAGTCCACCTTCGAGGGAGGTCGGATCTCCGACCAACCTCCCGCTCCCTCCCTCCCATCCCTTTCTCTACTCTGGGCATGTTGCGCTTGACGTCCGAGGATACCAGATAGAGCAGATGCGAGACCCGGACGATGCCGTTGCTAAGTTGAGAGTGCACTCCGTTCGTGATCAGAGAGAGTAGAGGAAATCACCAAATAGATCCTATCCTAGATTGATGAAGGAGCAGATAGCACAGGGAGCTCAGTCAGCTTCTACATTACGTCCATTCGTCTTGGATTTGGATTACATTCAGAGACTGCCGACATTTTCAGGGGAGGCGCATGAGGAGCCTTATCTACACCTGTCTGCATTCGAGGAGTTTTGCAGAGCACAGATATATTCAGGTATCACTGCAGAGGAGCTGATGAGGAGGACCTTCCCATTCACGCTTCATGACAGAGCCATGAGATGGCACCGACGATTGGGGAGGACATTCGATACGTGGGGAGAGCTACGCCGAGAGTTTCTACAGAGATACTTCCCCCAGTGTAGAGCAGAGTTTATGCGGTCTTTGATCATCGAGTTTTCAGTTGACCCCAGGAGCCACTGCATGAGGCATGGTCGAGGTTTCTTGACCTCTTGAGGAGATTTCTAGACCATGGACTTCCACTGACAGACTTGATTGAAATCTCCATGCAGGGGATGACCGCAGAGCAGATAGCACTGGTGATTACCACATGTGGCGGTTCACACCGCAGTTCCGACATTCACTTACTGGATACCATCTCGGCACTACTTTCACAGAGATTATCTTCGCGAGATGCCCTCATCGGGACAACACATAAGGACGATGCGGTACCAGTGCGGTGTGTAGCTTTACATGATGATTTAGTTTCTACACACTAGCCAGAGGACATGGAGGATACAACACCACAGAGTACAGAGGAGATGACTGCGGCAGCAGAGGTTCGGACCCAGAGTCTACTCGAGTTCCCGTTGGTCTTCCAGCTAGAGTTCGAGTCAGCCCCAGAGTTTCCATTCGACGAGTCTTGGATATCAGATATTCTGATACTCCAGGAACCGGAGGAGCCCCCGCTACTGTAGCCATCAATTCAGCCACTTCAGTTTCCAGTCCCGGAGGAGTCAGCTTCTTTTCTGCAGGGATACTTCTCGGAGACCGACAGATACCATGACTCACCCCAGCAGCCACAGTTCGATATGGGACACCACTTTGAGAGTACAGACACAGAGAGTCCCATATTCGAGCCTTTTGTCCTCCACTCTGTCGAGACAGATACACTTGTTGAGGACCAGTTGGCAGCCAGCATTGCTGCAAAGTGAGGATCAGCCGCAGACACTTTGCCAACTTCCGCGGTGTTGACCAGTACCTTCTCCTGCTTCCAGATTGCCGAGAGCGACATTTCAGATGATGATGCAGTCTGGTGCACCGAGTGGATGCTTGACAGCAGCGCAGATGCCTTTCTAGATCCTGATCCTCTATTTCTCACTTCTGATCTGGCATTTCTCTCTGAGGGTTATCTGCGGGAGAATGCCGCACACGATGTTTACTCGGTTTTACCTTCTGAGAGTGTTTCCGATCTGGCGGAGCACGAAATCGAGTCTTCTGATCTATCTGATTCTGAGTCTTCTCACCTCGATGACCCTCGCGAGGATGAGCCTATTCTGGAGATATTCAATGATCTGCATGATTTGCTTCTATTTCATGCATCAGATATCACTCTTCTTAGAGAGTCTCCTGATCCTACTTGTCCAAACCTTCTTGAGACATTGATTGACGCGGAGGATTCCATGACTGATCCATCCTTCTCCACGTTCGATTTCTTCGGCTCTACTCTTCCACTCCAGTCAGATCCCGAGCCGAAGATTTCTTTTGTGCTACCGGATCCCGATCACTTATTTCCATATCCTTGGCCGGTAGCAGACATCCGCTTGATTGCATACCTGGGTGTCATTCTTTACACTTTGCATTTCGTCGCTGTTCTCATACCAAGACTACGACGACAGTACGACATTCACCTTACCGATGCCGTCCTGAACCTGGATATCGCTTTATCCTAGCCTTTGCGCCAAACTAGGGGCGTAAAATCTAGCGCTTGTTGAGAGGCACCTCAACATTGTACTCTTTTGTATATACGTGTTTCGTCTTAGTTTGATCTTTCTTTCTTCCGTTCTTGTTTTCACCCCAGGTCTCGCTTAGGATTATCTTTGCTATACTTATGATATTCCTCATCCTAAGTATGGGGGGGTGGAAACACCGGGTTGTTCTCCCGTTCTGTTTCATCACTTCTGTTGTGTTTCCTATACTTAAGGTTCTTCACCTTAAGTATAGGGGGAGTGATGTCCCCTCCTTCTTTATATATTCCTGATATTCTTCGTATCTTTCTACCCCTGTTTTTGTTGCTTATACTTAGGGATAGTTTATCCTAAGTATAGGGGGGGTAGACCCTGTACATTCTTCACTCGGTTTTTCCTTTGTGTACAACCTGCTATACTTAGGATTATTTGATCCTAAGTATAGGGGGAAAAGCCGAGATCCTCTTGATTTTCTATTCATTCATTCGTCTTTGTATATAGCCTTCCTTTTCACTTCCCTATACTAAGCACGAGTTATGTCTTCTTCATCGCTCTTGACTCTGAGGACATTGTTCGAGCTAAGTATAGGGGAAGTGTGTATATATTTCATATATACTTTAGCCATAACTTGTACTTTGTGTGAGTGTGTAAATAAATAAAAATGGCTAAAAACCTAAAAATCCATAAAAATTAAAAAAAATTCCTGCAAATAATCATTCTTTTATTTGCACATACATAGCTATTGTACAAAATTATTTTTGTAAAAATGTTTTCAAAAACTTTTTGTGTAAAGTTTGTGTAAATATGTGTATATCAAAACTATGTATATAGTACAAAATTTTTCCAAAATATTTTGAAAATCAAAAAGTTTGCAAAACCCTTGTGTAAATTTGTGTAAATATTTTGCAAAACTTGCATTCATCCATACATCCATGATTTCAAAACATTTTTCAAAAATTTTGCATTTGTGTAAATATTGTGTAAATAGCATCTTTGTATATACTTGTATAGTTTTTCCCGGATTATAGTTGACATTTAAACTAGCCTGGAATTAAATTGGGAAATGGAGCTTGATTAAGATCTTAATCCACCTAACTCTGAGAGGAACCTTATAGGGCTTAGGGTTAAGGCTTTTCAGGTCCATGGTGACTTAATTCTTTGAGTCCACTAGGCTATGATCACATGTCATCTCAATGAGCCTAAGTAGAGCACTTAACAACACACACATGACTCATATAGATAATGGCTTGACTTGGACCCGCACTTTACACCGAGCTCTCTACGGATGAGGTAGTGAGGAGGCAATCTTCCTTGACTTGGGGTAGCATATGAGGGTAGTACTTCTAGGCGGAACCTCTCTTCTTCTTTTAGTGAAGGAAGTGCGTCTCAACTTGGTCTGGTTGCCATGAGGTCTAACGACAGGAGTTGTGGGTTGCAATAATGCTTCAAAAGAGGGATAGTCTACTGGCTCAAGAGGAAAAACTCCTTATGTATATATGTTGCACATTGTATATGTTGTATAGATGCATTTGAAAAAAATGCAAAAAGAGAATAACTCCAAAAAAGTGGTGGGTCTGATAGAAAATGATAATCCCACTGTAGTATGTATATAGTGCAATAAGCAAAGCTTGAGATTCATGTCCCACCTTATGTAGCTTGCAGCAGGGAGACTTAGCTACACTGGTTGAGCTCCCAAGGATACATGGCTACACTGGCCATGGTCCATTCTCTTCTTCCCCCTCTTCTTGAGCCGGTTGAACTTGAACTTAGAAGGGAATACCCCGCTCCTCGAGGAAAGAGTGGCCAGACTAGGGTCATAGAGTTACCATGTTGGGGAGGGTTGTCAAGTAGCTACTTCTGAGGTGGAGAGCTATACCTCACTTACACAGTACAAGGAAAGATTCATAGTCTTTAGGGTTTGTGTATGTAGACTTGATTTTGATCTGGATTGTTGAGGAGTCTTGATTATAGAATTAGTGGATCTTAGAGGCTGTTGAGTTTTAAACTTAAGTTCAAATAAGGTTCCGACACATTAATAATCCAAAGATCTGATCGAGCTCCATATTTCAATTTAATGAAGGAAAGTTTAATTATCAACATTAATCCACGTATATTCTCCTCTTTTTCTTTTTCTTTTCTTTTTACACTTCTTTTTCAAATAAGTGTTTGCTAATGGACTAGCAAAGTTAAGTATAGGGGAGTGATGAATACCCATTCATCACTCTTTATTCTTTTATTTTAGCTATGAAACCTTTGCCAACCACATGTAGATACTTGTAAATAATAATAATTAGCATTTGGCATGCATTGTATGAAAATAAATAATTAGCGTGTTTTTGTGGATAAATAAAAGAATAAAGAAACAAAAGAAAAAGAGGGAGATATTTAGAATAAATATTGAGCGACCTAATCCCAAGGGAGGGCTCAGCATGGGCCTGCCCGCATAAAAACCCAAGTAGAGAGAGATAAGGAAGCTCATGTGTGTAAATATATACCTGTAAATAAATAAAAATATTTTCCTCTAAATAAAAATAAAAATGGGTTTGTTTTTATTTGTAAATATTTGTAAATATTAAATCAAAATAAAAATGGAAAATAAAAATAAAAATAAAAATCCTTTCGTCATTGTCTATATCCACCATGTACATAAGAGCCACTTATATATTTATTTATCCCTATAAATAAATAAATTAAAATCCAATAAAAATATGTACATAGTCTATATTCCACAATGTAAATAAATAAAATAAAAATCATAAAAATAAAAATAAAATAAAAAGAAAAATAAAATAAAAATAAAAATCAATATTGTATATATACCATGTATATAGGTGTACATAACTATTTATTTACTCTATGTAAATGATCAATAAAAATAAAATAAAAAATATACTTTTATTCCAAATTTTATCCTATAAATAAATAAAATATAAAATTGGGATAAAATGTACCAAAAATAAATAATAAAAAATTAAAAATCAAAAATCAATATTGTATATACCTATATATAATAAGCCTATATTATATATACAATATTTTATTTCAAAAAAAATAAATAAAAAATCACAAAAAAATATTTTAAAATAAAAGAAACATTTTTCATGTTTTAATTTTTTTCTTAATCCAACCATTTTCTATTTATTATTTAATTTAAAAAACTTGAATAATTGGCGGGCTCTGATTGGTCCACGGGGGATGTTGAGCCCCAGTCAACTCTCCCCCAGGACCACCAGAGCCGGGTTTGCTTCGCCCGACCCGATTTCTCCAACTTTGCTCACGCAACCCGTTCTCCAAACACCTAAACCCAAGGCTCCATTTCTTCCTCTTGCATCCGAGACCCACGCCCGAGGTTGGGCCTAGGGATCCGTGCTTCATGCGCCCTTGCCCGATTCGATCTAACCGGACCCCTCACACTATAAAGCTTCAGCTCTGACCGCCTTTTCACGCATCTTTGGACCTCCCCCTCGACGCCAAGGAGCTCCTCCACCTTGCCTGAGTGACAGCCGTGCGAGAGGGAGTGGAAGCGAGGCTCGAGACGCTGGGAACCATCGATCTGGCAGCTCTTCACCGTCGTGCGTCGCCGCGAGCGCGCTCAGCCTCAGGACTCGATGCCCCCTTGAGGCAATGACCCCCGGAGCTCCAAGAGCTCCAGCACAGTCGGATTCCTTCACCAGGTAGGTAGTTTAGCCCGTGGCTTAGCTTAGATTTCAGTTTTTAGTTTTAGGGTCCTGTAGCTCCGCCGCCTTCGTCAGCCACCTCCGACCAACCATTTGCCACTCCGACCATTCCTCCACCTTCGCCAAACCTTTCCTCACCTTCTCCACCTACCCATCCCCCCTGTCTCGCCCCGGAGCAGGTTGTCCACCCTCCTCCGTCGTCGCCTCGCCGTAGGGTGTCGCCCCAACCCAGACCCCTGTTCACCCTCTCACTGGGTCGAGGCATTTTACCCTCGACCCAGGAGCTTGTTGCACTACTTTGCAGGTCGATAGGGACCCGTCTGAGGGGTCCGAGCTTTCAGGAGCAGCAGCTTCCCTCCTCTGCCGTCGCTAGACCACCAGCGTGGTCGTCAGCCTCAATTGAGGCATCCACGAGCTGCGGATCACCGAGACGAAGCCTTTGCACATCTTAGCAGCATCACAGGAGGATCCCAGCGCGCGCACGAGGCCGGCGAAACTCGCCGGTGATGAGTTCTTGGAGCATCTTCCCCGACCGTCCGATCGACCCCCACTCACCAGATTCGATCTTGAGCGTTCATCCGCGAGGAGTCGGTCACCGTCAGATCCACTAGAGAGTTGATCAGAGCCGTCCATCGAGCGAGGGTTAGCCACGGCGTACATCAGCCGTTGATCTTCCACGTGGCGAGCCCTCCACCGTCTGATCAGATTCGAGGGTCCTTCATTGAGGCGCCAATGTCCCCACCGTCAGATACACCACGTGGCGCCATCCCCAACCCTCAGATAAATAATAGGGGTAATTTCTCTTAGACCCCTTCAGTCTTTGAATTTACATTTTAGTCCTATAAATACTTTTCGTAGTTGTTTTTATTTTGTAAATATTGCATCGAGGACCTTCTGGTTTTAGATATTTGCATTATAGTCCCTGTAAGTATTGTGCACATGCATCGACACGTGATTTAGTGGGAATTTTGCATCTTATACCCTGTATTCCTTGCGTGTTAAGATTCAGATCTTTTTAAATAGGAATTACAATCTAGTCCTTCCAGGCCTGGACCACGTGCCTAGCGCATGGAGAGTGGGACTTTTGCGTTTTTTGGCCCTAAGGTTTTCTGCCTTATTATTTAATGGTCCCTGGACTATGTTTTTCTTGCGGATAGGTCCTTGTGCACTGTTTACTTCTTTTTGATTTTAATAAATATCAAAACTAACCCAATTGGTGTGAAAATTGGATACGTGGCTCCTGCCATTGTGTAAAATTTTCACCAAATTTTGGGTACATTTCTGAGTACTTTTAGTATTTTAAAAATTCAAACACCATTGTTTTTCTGTCTGTCTAGTTTAGAAATTCCCAAAAAAATATTAAAACATCTTTAAAAATTACAAAAAAATTAAGTTTTGTGTATTTTTATGTCTTTGATTTTCTATCAATTTTTGGCTATTTTTGGATTCATATAAAACATAAAAATTGAAAAACTCTTAAAAACCGATAAAAATTCTAATAAATCATAGAAAACCAAAAATTAATAAATCTTTCTCCTGATTATATCTTTTTATTCATACTTCACATGAAAAATACCTCCAGGCCCTGATCAGACCATTTGTTATTTTTAACTGGTCTGTGAAGCCTGATTGGACAGTTTTCATTTGTTTTTGCTTTACTTCATTTTTAAAAAATTCTATAAAAATTAGAAAATTATCAAAAATTCATCAAAAACAGTAAAAATAAAATTCTAAAAATATTTTTGTTTGAGTTTTTGGAGCCTTTAGAGTAATTAAATAATTATTGAAAGTTGCTTGTTTTCCTTGTTTTATTATTTTCTTTATAATTAAAAAATTCCAAAAAAAATATAAAAATATTAAAAATCCACCAAAAATAATTTGTTTTTATTTTATTTGATTTGAGACTACTTCGTAGGCCGCGAGGCCATCCCGTGCTCCTTGAGTTCGACCCTGGGAGTTATACCAGGTCAATCCCATAGCTAGGACTGCTAGTTGGTTTTCTTTGATTTTATCTCTGTTTGGTGGTCCGATTTATTTTTCTTGTTGAGCTCTGAGTCCTGAGTGACTGAGGTCACAACGACCTTAGTGATTCATACTTTACCTCGGTTGTTCGGGTGGCTCATCACCTTTACGCCCACCTAGGGGCGTAAACTCTAGCGCTTGTTGAGAGGCACCTCAATAATGTCTACCTTGTATATATGTGTTTTTGTCTTGATTTGATCCTTACTTCTTCCATTTATCATTCTCCTCTTTTCTGTGTATATCTGTATGCTATACTTAGGATGTATTCTGTCATAAGTATAGGGGGTGAGTGATTCGGATTGTCATATTCGTCTTGTTCATCACTCCTGTTGTTGCTTAGACTTAAGGATACTCTACCCTAAGTACGGGGGAGTGATGTTGTTCATATCACCTCTTTGGTGTTTTTATTCTTCTGATCTCTCGATTGCCCCCCAACTTGTTGATATTCTATACTTAGGGCTATTCTACCCTAAGTATAGGTGGGTAAGACGAGCCCTTGAGTATGTCAATTCATTTCCTCGGTTTAATCCTAAGTATAGGGGGGATCACCGACTTCTATTCATTTCTTTGAGTCATTGTTGTATAGCGTTCCTTTAACTTTTCTATACTTAGCACGAGTTATGTCTACCTTTGCAGCTCTTTGATCACTATGAGGACATAATTCAAGCTAAGTATAGGGGTGTTGTATATATTGTATATATACTTTAGTTATAACTCGTACTTTAAAAAATGTGATTATTTTTGGGATATGTAAATAAATGCGTAAAATCCACGTGTGTATATAGATTTTGGTCATCTTACTTCTTAATTAAAAAAACACACACACAAAACACAAAAAAGTAAAAAAACAAAAAAAACAAAAAAATGATAATTTTTCTCGTTAAAAATCTGTGTATATACTTTGTATATATTTTACTAACCCTTTTGCTCTTAATTTTTTAAATTGCTTTGTATATATTTCTTGTATTTGCATGTACATTTTTCAGGATAATATTAACATTTGAACTAAGTCTAGAATAAAATAGAAGAATGGAGCTTAGTTGGACTTAATTAAGACTTTCCAGGTCCTAGCGACTTAGTTCTTTGAGTCCATAAGACTATCTTCACGATTCGTCTAGATTAGTCTAAATAGAATATTTTACAACTCACGCATGATTCTTCTAGACCATGACTTATCTTGGACAAGCAATCTACGCGTAGCTCTTCATGGAGGAGATAGTGAGGAGGCATAATCTTTTGGCTTGGGGTAGCACACGGGTATGTAACAACTAGTGGGAATATTTGTCTTCCTCTAGGGAGGGTAGCACAGAAACTATTCCCATTTTCATATAGAAAAAATCGCAATAAATGCAACCTAATCTAGTAGCATTGAGGTCTAAAGACAAGATGTTGTGGGGTTGTAAAAATGCTA